>CM055265.1:153309740-153627240 GCA_029237695.1 Conchocele bisecta | reverse complement strand
GGTGTATATCAAACCACTCGGAACATAGACCGTTAAGTCGGACACATGACAATACACCAGCATATCATGATTTAACAGCATCTAACATTGTCTATTTAATACCAACAGTAGCAAGCCTTGCACATAGTGTGCTTCTGTCAATCAAGTCATATATTTTCTTAAAATCAATGAATGCACAGAATATAGACAGTTTCTTCTTTTTCCTAGTATCTATGATATTTTGTAAATGACGACAAATGGTCAGTAGTACTACGATATTTTCTGAATCCATTCTGTTCATACTTTGGCAGCCTGTTGTTCAGAATAAAACTAGAAAAAGTCGATGGCGCGCCATCGCAATATACCCACTTTCCCCAAATGCTAAGTCCGAAAGGGGGAGGTAATCCATGATGGAGGGTCGGATAAAAAATCCGAATTCACTTTGCGCATCAGCACATGAAAACGAAGCTATGAACCAAATATCAGACGCGTAGGTATTAAGGTGAAAAAGTTGTTCGACCTACGAGGAAAAATAGTGAAATTCTAAGTCCGAAAGGGGGAGATAATCCATGATGGAAGGTCCGATCAAAAATCGGAATTCACTTTGCACATCATAGCGAAGCTACATATCAAATATCAGAAATGTAGGTATTAAGGTGAGAAAGTTTTTCGACTTACAATAGGGAAAAATAGGGAAATTCTGAGTCCGAAAGGGGGAGATAATCCATGATGGAGGGTTGGATCAAAAATCCGAATTCACTATGCGCATCCGCACATCATAACGAAGCTACATACCAAATATCAGGCGCGTAGGTATGAAGATGAAAAAGTTTTTCGAGTTACAAGGAAAAATAGGGAAATTCTGAGTCCGAAAGGGGAAGATAATCCATGACGGAGGGTCGGATCAAAAATCCAAATTCACTTTCCGCATCTGCACATGATAACGAAGCTACATACCAAATATCAGGCGCGTAGGTATGAAGGTGAAAAAGTTTTTCGAGTTACAAGGAAAAAATGGGAAATTGTGAGTCCGAAAGGGGGAGATAATCCATGATAGAGGGTCGGATCAAAAATCCGAATTCACTTTGCGCATCTGCACATGATAACGAAGCTACATACCAAATATCAGGCGCGTAGGTATGAAGGTGAAAAAGTTTTTCGAGTTACAAGGAAAAAATGGGAAATTGTGAGTCCGAAAGGGGAAGATAATCAATGATGGAGGGTCGGATCAAAAATCCGAATTCACTTTGCGCATCTGCACATGATAACGAAGCTACATACCAAATATCAGGCGCGTAGGTATGAAGGTGAAAAAGTTTTTCGAGTTACAAGGAAAAAATGGGAAATTGTGAGTCCGAAAGGGGGAGATAATCCATGATGGAGGGTCGGATCAAAAATCCGAATTCACTTTGCGCATCTACACATGATAACGAAGCTACATAACAAATATCAGGCGCGTAGGTATGAAGGTTAAAAAGTTTTTCGAGTTACAAGGAAAAAATGGGAAATTGTGAGTCCGAAAGGGGGAGATAATCCATGATGGAGGGTCGGATCAAAAATCCGAATTCACTTTGCGCATCTGCACATGATAACGAAGCTACATACCAAATATGAGGCGCGTAGGTATGAAGGTGAAAAAGTTTTTCGAGTTACAAGAAACGTGTCGGACGTACGGACGTACGGACGGACGGACGTACGGACGGACGGACACCCGTGACGAAAACAATATACCCATTTTTTTTTCCTAAAAAAGTGGGTATAACAATGCATACATTTGTACAACTTGTTAATGAACTGCCACAAAATGACAGCGGATCCCCCCTCGGGTCAGCCGTGCTGGACTTTGGAATTGGGTTAGTGATACTTTTGCCTCATTCCGTGGGAATTTTACTCTGGGTAAAACAAAGATTGAAGAAAATATGCAGATACAATACGCTTACATCGTCACAAAAAAAAAGTCTGATGATATATCGCCTAATCCACAGGCCTTTCCCCACTTGGAATTTGCTATAGCATCACAAACTTGAATATACATGGGCCTCGCCATGCGAAAACCGGGTTTAATGACAACGTCATGAAAAGCGATAAACGAAGTCGGAAAACGACGTTTGCAGCGTCGCTGTAAAAGTTCACATTTTGCCCTCCCATTTACGTTTACTGGTGTCAGTTAACATTAAGTGTGAACAGAAAACGGAAAAGAATAACTTACTGAAACGTTCACTTAATATGAGACGCGATGCCTTGCACCTTAGTACACATATTATGACGTCATGACTTGACGTCACGTACTTGTGACGTCACTGAACGTGAATACATGTTTGACGTTATGGCCATGGTGTCGTGACAAAATATTATAGCAAGGATACTTGCACGAGTTCCTCGCAGCATCAATGACTTAGAAATGCTTCAGGCGCTGTGCATTGTCGCCTAACTGTCGTTCCTTGACATTGTCACTCTTTTTCGTCGGTTATCCTTATTAATTCAAAATGGTGAACGCATAACTTAAATGGCTACATATCAGCGAAGTCTTCGCTTACACTGCAGCTTGAATCATAAATAATCTTAAATATGAACAACCTAGTGTATGCCAACGATATTACCATCTATTATCTTGTTAAATTGAGACACTTTTGAACAATTCTATCCAGTACTTAGTGAATGATATGCCATTTAACGCCACTCATTGAGGTAGACACGCAGCTATATGAGCCGCGTCGCGAGAAAACATGTCTTCGGGAGTCTGACGACGTCACAAGATATGACGTCGTGAACTTAGCTGACGTAATTTCAGCCGAGATTTCCAATTATCGACGTTTGTCAGAACGCCGTGTTAGGTTTGTTCCGTTGTGTTAAAGTTATCTAACGAACAGAATATATCTATAATCTGGCATATATGGGTGTGAAAAAATCGAAACAGTCTTCGATCTGTCATGGATCCTGTCTGAGAATGTATTGAATGAACGTTAGACTGCCGTACGGTCGTACGATCGAAATCCACCATTTTTATTCGAAACGGGCACATCTTATATTACAATGTAGGCCATGAGTTTAAAGCAAAATAAAGCCAGATTTCTTGCACACAACAGATTGTTTTTATTTTATATATGGCGGAAAACGGCCACGGCTTCAAGTAAAATCCAATGTAACAAATCAATGCAATGCAAGATAACAAATTGAAGGCGCTGGGAAACAGATACGTTCACTCTGGTACCCTACGTGTAAAGCTTCTCAAAATAGCAGTTTCACATAACAAGTACTGGTGGCAGCTTCAAAACACGCCCGCTTCAATCTCGAGATGTCCGTCGACATATACGACTGTAGACCCCGGGATGTCGTCGTGTTTAACCACTGTATGGTGAAGCCGTGACAAAGTGAATAATGTATCCTGTGGCTTGCAGCCTTCCTCTAGGACACAACAACTGAAACAGATTAGTAGCGTACAGACAACCATACCCACGCATCTGCAACTTTTCTACCAAATTAATATTGGCTTTTATGGCAATCAGCTGGTTTTTCAAAATGATTCCATTTCTTGTGGTGCAATCCCGAAAAGAAATTGTAATAAAAAAAAATATATTTTTTTTGTTTAGGAGTTTCAGGGTGTGGAGGGTGGGTCAAATATTTGTTAACTGTTGTCCATTATTTAATTTTAAATACCACAAGTTTACTGACAACAAAATTGCCCTCGTGTGTTCCACGCTGGTGTGTTATTGCAAAGAAAGAACGACTCGAAAATCCGTGACAATAAAATAGTTGTCCCGCATGAAAAAAACCGAACGACTAAAAATACTTACACTATAATGACCCCATTGTAACAGACTTTAACCTAAAAAGCTTAAAGTGTTATTATGTTTTTATTAGCAATAATGGCATAAGGGCAATTTTCTTTCATTATTTTGCTGCCGATATCACATATAAAAATGTTTGTCTGTTATTGATATGTGTTTTTTATGTTCCGTTATTTTGACATATAATATTTATTTTCTTTGATCCAGTTTACATATAATTGTCCACATTAACTGCTATCGACCACCAGGTGAAAACTCTTTGTAAGCTACATTTTTTATTTACATACAGATGGTCGGCAGCATATTTGTTGACCGTTGTAGCCTGGGCCCGGTTTCCCGCACAACTATATGTTTCAGATCTGGTTAACTCGACGCGAATTTTCAGTTTATTGCTCAATTATTTCTTTCTAATATACATGTAATGTATAAAATGAACATTTATCGCAACATTTACCTGCAAAAACAACAAAGCCATGGATGTTACGATGTCTCATCTGTGCATATGCGCCGTCTGATCAGAACATAGGATGTCCGCCATTCAGTCACTAGGGAATCCTTTCTCGATTACCGACATGATATGTGTCGCCGATCGTACATTTATTGCAGATAGTGTAAGGTCCGTTTTTTTCAACAGGTGGTCCAAGTACAGCTGTAAGCGGGACGATGTCGTGAACATTCTAAATTTCTGTTGTCTGAATATGAAAAGCTTAAATCAGAATGCACATTGACGTGTGTGTCATGTTAATATAAGACATAGATACGATGGGATGATATTTCAAGGCAACACATGTTGGAGACATTAGTATCATGGACAGTGATCTGCACCACTTGAGGATATTTTTTATTTTTTTGCAAAATGACCCCTTTTCTGCATAGTGGAAGTCTCAAACTTAACATGAAACAGTTCATTTCAGTTACTTAGGGGGTTACGTGTAAATCGTCAAAGGTTGTAGCAGCATTGTCAATGAGAAAATAGCAGTATGGACAAACTTTTAAAAATCTAATATCATATCCACAGGAATCTTCGGAATGTCAAATTCTTGATGGATCAACTGTGCAGTTGGTCATAAACATGCACAGACGGACGGATGGATTGACGCATCCACACATGCACAACGTGTGATTACTGGCATTTAGCTCATTTAATTTATGCAGTATCTCCCCTGTGTATCACAGTCTATTATAGTATACATATCAAGTAAAATAAAATACAAAGTCCTCGGATTTTGATAGTGTGTATTGTGATAATATAAATAGAAAATTTGCATTATGGAAAGCAAAACAACGATATAAAACTTCCTGATCACGTTTTTGTATGAATAATATCGTCTAATCGAATATCAACATGATTAATGGATAAAACTATTCTTATTTGAAATTAACATGAACATAAGACATACTACACATAGTTTCACGACCATACTATTTGAAAAGCATACTAAAGGGTTTGAATAAATGCTGTGTATATCTGAAATAACCTAATATGTTATACCTGAAGTAGCTTAAAGGTACACCCAGTAGGCACAAAATGTTACTTACATCAGAGACATCATCTGACACATTTTCTGGCAAAATAAACATTCATTCACCGTTATTCCACGTATTGATTGGCATTATTATACATTTTATATTAGCCGTAAATTTACACACTGATATCAGGGGCGATAACCGTGTTTCCTTAAAATGTTAACGGAAATTACTATTTATTCTCTGTATGCTATGTATTCTATTTATTTTTTGATGTGCAATGATCACACTTGATAATCTGTCGAAAATATAATTTGTTCAGGTGACACATTTAATTAGTATAACTAATTAAAAATTATCATGCCTCATTTGCATATGAAACTAGCCTGATACCACCGCACGTCAAAATAAATATTACTAATTGATTATATCTGTATAGCGGGCACTTGTATTTGTATAACTGGTGGACTAGTGACACAAATATACTCCCATAAATAACAGTCTGTGCCTACTGCATGGGTATGTACCTTTATATATTAGTCAGTCTGAACAGCAAATTCAAGATGGCGGCGAATTTTAAAATCGAAGTCGCTGTCGGTGCAGCTGAATTTTGTCCATCTTTACAGTAACAGTATATGCGACGTAACCAACGACACGGACATGTCCATTGTGTATGCAATGCTTATTATGACAACTGTGTAGTCTAACTCTAGCCAATATTGAATGCTCATCGTAAATAAATCGGATATTTATTCGGATATTTAATCAGATACAATACTGAATATACCTAGCATGGACGCCGCCATTTTGCTTTGAATCACGTCACTGGATTTGTGACACATGGCGAGGGAATGACGTCAAAACATGACGTCACGCACGTTCAAGCAATTAAGTTTAGTATGCGGTATAAATTAAATTCATGATTAGTGCCGTAGAATATAAAATATATTTGGTTTCGCCTCGACAACATTATAGGGGCACGCTAAAGCTCGCCCCAATAAAGCTGTCTAAGGCTCAACCGAATATATTAAATATAATTTGTTTACATTCGACGGCACTAACCATGTATTTACTATATGGGCCGCGCTCTGTGAAAACCGGCCTTAATGACAAAATTTTCGATTTGCACTTTTTTAACATTTTTGGATGCGGATACCTTTCACAAACAATATGCTGAAAAGAAAATGCAAATATGTTTCATAGTTTTTGCTTTATCTCACTTTTTGTAGCACCATGTCAATCACGCAAGGAAAAAAAAGTAACGTCATCGAGAAAATGACGTTATTGAAACGCTGACGTTTGTACAATGCAACACAACAGCCTACATTAGAAATGCGTGTTCATAGACTCATTGACTGTGCTTGCTGTAAACTGTATTTGTTGATAAGTTGCACTAAATGTATCTACAAGAGCTAGTATGAATACAATCAAACATTGAACAGAATAAAACTATGATATGTACATGTAGTGAACAAACCAAACGCACCACTATCAATGTTAAATATATTATTAGCCGACATGTGACCTCGTAATTTGCTACTATCGCCCACTATCACAGAGTATGCATATACATGTACCGTCAGAAAGATACATTGTAATTATTTGAGAATTTAGTTCAGAATCTAATTGACGTTATTTACGTAACAGTTAATTGTGACGTCATGTATTGATGTAGACATTACGTCACTCACCAAGGACCCAACACAAACAACTAAACGACATTCCTGGTGTTTGAAATTGAAACAATCTGTGTTTGAAAGAAATGAACTATTTTCTGTAGAAATGAATGGCCTGAATTTGGTTAGAATTTGGATAGGCCTATGGCTGCACATATCAATGACTTCAGCGCCCGATGGTGTATAGAGGGTAGTCGGACGCCCCCCCCCCCCCCCCCGGGAGTTTTAAATTAAACAAATTTAAAATCGACTGTCCATAACCGATTCTCGGAATTAAATTTACATCTCAGAAAGCGTGAGGAACGTTTTTCTGTGTAGCCAATATGACTGACGGACGGTCTTGAGTACATGTACCTCGTACTAGCAGGTACATGTAGGAGGTCTATGGGGAAATCCTGCGCTGACCCCCACTCCCTCGGCTGCCCACCGCCGCGCCACTGCCTCCACACAGAGGGGCAGATATTGTTAGGTGTGTCCGCTTAAAAAAGTTATTGTGTGGGCTACCCGTCTCGATCCTGTCTATGAATTTACTGCCGGTACTGATTTTTTATATAAGTTTCTTCAAATTTTATAAATGTACGCATTTATCAACCGTACTTTGTAGATTCCTTCATATGTTTTTATTTGCGTGACTGATGCCCGCTCGACCGCATGCGTATTTATTTAGTAAGTGGAATGTATAGTTGTTAAAATCAAAAGTGGCCAACAGAACATTCAGGGCAACATCCATTACTGTGTATTTTTAAATGTGTGTCGGTTTGAATTTTTGATAATGGGTTTGCCATTTGAAAACAAATATATATACATAAACCTGTCAATATAGGGAAAATGTGTCGATGTGACATACATGATTGTATAATTGTTATAAAATGTTCTAATAAAAATACCGGCAGTAAGCATAATAGTACTGGTGCATGTATACACTGTATCCTCTCGTCGGGAATAATTAATTTGAAAACGAAATTTGCAATTTAATTGTGTTGCGTTTCAGAAAAAAGTACATTCAACGCCTTTGTAAACAAAGAAATGAGTGGCCAACCAAGCCATGCTAAAAAGCACCGTAGCGTACGTATATGTATTTTGAATTCATGTCTGCACACTATATAATCAAGTCAGTTATTTACACACTAAATTTGTACCGACCACAAAATTGCGACATTTGTTTGAAGCGTCTCGTTTGAATCTGCAAATATAGAAGTTGTGTATTCCAGGGCGGATTCACGTAGGGGAAAACCCGGCGTGCGCCCCCCTAAAATTTTGCGAGTAAATATATGTTTGCTCTAAAATGCGTTATAACGCCGCAAAATGGGGTGTAGATATCAAAAATATTCAGGAGGGCATACCGCCAGACACACCTAGCAGTCTCCCGAGCTCCGATTGGTCGACGAACACACGGTGCTAGCTCGAAAATATAGTAAACTGTTTCAATTAAGAAGTCCATTTGATAAAAAAACAATAAAGCACGCAGGCATCCAGTGTTTAGTAGTAAGTAAATTAACAACGATCTAAAGTAGGACTTCTTAAATTTGTAAATGTTGGAGACCTGTGTATCTGCGCAGCCTGATCAGGGTCTGCACTGATTGCAAAAATACTAGTAAAATATTTGCCATATATTCATATAACCATATTTACAAATGGTCAATTAAAATAATATTTAACAATCATCAAACGGCAATCGTACGGCTGATGTAATGTGATATTTTTGAAGTGGTTGCAGATACAGATACACATCAGTAGGCTACGTCCCTGGGGCTCGTTCCACTAAACTTCGTAAGCCTAACATGTTCGTAAGTACAAAATTAAGATAGTCCACATTAACAACATTTTCCTGTAAACAATTATTACATTTATTGAGCAGCCTATGTCAATAAATGTGAATCAATCAATTGAAATTTCCAGACGATCCTAGATTTGCTCTTACGAACATTTTAGTCGTACGAAGTTTAGTGAAACGGGCCCCCGGTGGCTACAATTATGTTCGCAGTAAATATGCCTGTGACACAATACCTGCACACGCAATACTAAATAATAAAACATGTTTGGCCCAGTGTCAACATGATGCGATATGCCAGGAGCCGCGTAATTAGCACTATCATATTTTTTTTATCTGTGATACGATTATTTTTCTGACAATTTCCCCAATTTGATTTTATGTTGATTTTCGAAACATTCGACAGTGAATCAGTAAATCAAATGAATTAAGACCTATGCCCAGTTCTATCCGTGGCAAATTTTATCCAAAATACGTGTCACAGTTAATGAGCCAACTGTTTACATTTTCTTTAATAAAAGTAACGGTTGCGGGCACACTTTCACGTAGAGCGGGACCGGGTCTGACCGGCCGTCGGCACTAACCGCCCCCATCAGTAAACACGTTTAAACCTAAGTTGATATCTTATATTGCGCATGTTCATTTCCCCGTGAGTTTTAAATTTGCGACAAACAGTGCAGAAAGTATTCACGGCCATTACGAATTAAATAGTTTTCCATAGAACGACATCTGTAAACCAAGACCTTTTCATAAATATGATCATGCGATATGAAGATCTACATAGACGCATAATTAAATCATGAATACATGAATGCAGTGTTACCCGAGTGTGTCTACATATTTCGAACATCGGTTGTCACGTTCAAGTGAAGGTTAGCGTTACTCATCAAAATGCGTAATGCAGTGTAATCTATAAATAAATCGCAAAATCGGAACTGGGTTTGTACAGCGCGTACAGTTCCGTCTTAGACGGCTGAAAACACCCGACCCTGCTCTAATCTGAACGGGACAGTATAGCATAATTAGTAAAGAGCGCACACATGCGCCCCGGGTTCGATCTTAAAGTTGTAAGTACATGTATAGCTGATGGTGGTCGCCAGACAGGATAAGTTTGTTTTCTGTGAGTATTCCGGTTTCAACCCAAACTAAGAAACATGCAGACGCCTCCATCTACGCCGACTACAATTGTTTTCGCGTTTGTTTGTAATTGTTATATAAATATATAAATAAAGTTTAAAATGTGTTATCTAAAAATACCGGTCGTATGGTTATTTAGTTTCAAATGTCATTTCACAAGTCGTCCATATAATATATTATACAAATCATAAATGAAATATGCCTATTTGTATAAAAATAATCGACAAAATTACTACGTATTTCCTTGATGGAAACCGAAGAAAAAAAAGACAACTATATGAACCACTATGAAAACAACTGTACAATTCTGCCACGCATATCCAACATTAAAATATTTGTGAGCCGTAAAGAGTATGGCTATAAATAGGACAACTTATTGCATTGACGCAACAATTCCAAGTGTCAAAATCCGACGTGACGTTGGTAAATTTATGCGTAATTTTGCGACGTCATTTTCAGCCTTTCATGACGTTGTCATTAAGGCTGGTTTTCACAGAGCGTGGCCCATATATATTGTAACGTCGTTTGACGTGGCTTTTACGTGACGTCTCATTTGCTCAAACGACCTGAATAGTGGTGTTGTATAAAATATAATATCTTAATGAATATTGCAGATATCATGATAAAAAAAAAGCATTCAATACATCATACAAATACCATTTGACCAAGAATTTCCCGAAGACAGGTTTTCTCGCGACGCGGCTCATATAATTGCATATATATCCAGGGTCTGTATTGAATTTGGCAAAACAAATGCATCAAAATCTCTCTAATAGATTCAGAATCAGTGATTTCAATGCAGCTCCTTCATTGTTTGTGTATAAGCAATACATAATGCAGAAAACACACAGTGAGGTCGGTGGATTTTTCGAAAAGTCTTGAAATTAATTGGAAATTTGATGGTCAAAAACTTGCTTTTCCCACGATTTGTAGTATCGAATCATCAGCTTATCACTTGATTGCATAATAATGTATGTCTGAATCAGGCGATGGTAATGCGATCCTCAAGAAAGAGACACACGGCGACAATTATAAGGTATCACGCTACCAAATCTGCCCGATGTCGTGTTTTGTTACAAAGTTAATGTTATAAGCGGACTACCTCCTACTTTAAAATATGTCGTCGCATACGAAATGTTAAATAATGGCGCTATTATTTCCCAAAATTGTTTCAGGCAGCAGCAAACAACAGGGAAACGCCAACACTCTGCCTTATTTGAAATTAATACGGAATTACGTTACTTGGGCCGCAATCCAATCCAAAACATAACGTTACATTAATAGCAACTGCAATACACATTATTTTCATAATTTGTCTTGGCCTAATGGGAAACACTTGGAAAGACTACGAGATATCCAAATTTGGTTGACATGCGATAAAAGATGACAAATCTATAGGACTTGTCCGGGTGTTTTATCAACACCCCTTGTATACGCCGTTGATGAAAACGTCGTAATTTCAACGTCATTGACCTAAAATGTCATATAAGTTTTTACCACGCGTCATAAAAATACTTCTAAAATGAAAAATAATTGGGATACATTGATAATTTTGGCGGCATATGGCTTTTAAAAGATGTACAATTCAGAATACGCGAACAAGTAAAAACTGAAAATTGTGTCATTAAGCCCGGTTTTCGCATGGCGCGACTCATATGTTATCGATGAAGAGAGGTTCAGATACACTAGGGACACAGTTTGTTTACATTATACAAACGTACTATACGAATAGTATACAAACATACGATATCCGTTCGTATATACGATATATCAGTACGGATATGGTATGAATATACCAAAGGTGCCTATACACCGGGTGGGAGATTAAACTCTAGCTAGGCATATCGAATCGTATCTCGTAAACAATCACAAGTTTTTCATTATTTAATTGGATTTTGTTTCTCGTTTTGTGGATATATTTTGAGGGCGCAATTTTGAGAAGTCAGTCTCTTCTAAATATTATGAAAAAAATAGTACACGGCAACACCGTTAATATATCGTACACATTTACGGTATTCTGCTACATTTATACCGTCCACAAATCTGGTATGTTTGTACGATACAAACGTACCAGAATTATACACATGTATAAGAATCGTATAAACGTACGATTTGAATGGTATATCTATACGATATTGGTTGGTATGTACGGTACAAACATACCGTACGTTTATATTATATGCATATCGTATAGAAAACATATCGTATTGGTATAGTATACGTATAGTATTTGTATAGTACGTATAGTTGACCTGCAGAAAAGTCCGATCATAATATACATGTACACTGATAGCCATTCAGTCAGCGAATTATAGTGATTGTACTGCAGCCTATGAGAATATTGCAGAGTGGTCGGGAATCCCGATCATTAGTTGCAATTTTCATAAGGTTCTTTTTGTCAAACAGCTGCCAAGTGGCCATTACTTTACTCGTGTAGGATAAACGTTATAATGCGGCGTATGGGGCTCATACATGCGTTTTGCGACCAGTGTAGATCAAGATCAGCCTGTGCATCCGTACAGTCTGATCAAGATCTGCACTGATCTGCATTACATCAATGAAACACCCATCATGCTGCTATCAAGCATTATGTGTATTTTAATGCTATATGGGTGTGCTATTTGATCAAGATCTACACTAGTCACAAATGCCAGAAGCCCAATTTCTCCAGTCACAGCCAAATATGTATTATGGTAATTATAAAACTGACAGCATTTATGTTGCAATATGTGTTAATTTAAAATGAAAACATATATATATTATAAATAAATGTTATTTAAATAATTGATAGGTTCCGTGAAATACGAATATTGTTTTTTGTTCATTAACACAGCATAAATCAGTTTACTGAATTCCAATTTGAGTACAATGGTGTTGCCCACAGGGGCGTATACAGTCATTAATTACCCAACTACAGTGTACATTTTTTGTTATTTTACTACATGCTGATTCGTTGCACATATTAAATTCGATGAGCCTGGGTTCGCACCTACTTAATGAAACCACCTACAGCGGCGGGAACAATAACTCATCAGGTAAGTCCCGGGTAGTACAAGCCTTTTCCGGGAAGTACCGGCTTTTAGGGGTCGCCTGTGTCACAGGTGGAAGACTCGGACCTAGGATCCAATACTACGCTCATTTGGAAAACGTTACCCCGCCCACCCATTTCCATACACTATATCTTACAGCCTTTAAAAAGTTGTACAATGATGTATAGTGTATGTAGTAGTATATAGGGTATCACTTCGTTACTGCGGGGGGTCATAAAGGAATTAGATAGCTAGCAGGGTTCCAGAGGTGGGAAAAAGGTCATTTTTTCACCGTAATCTTCATAGAAGAAACACACCCCCAAGAGAAATTAAATAATTTCTGTTCGGTTGTGTTAATTTTTCACGCTCTATTCGGTAGAGGTAATTTCAATTCGGTCGGGAATAATTTCAATTCGGTTAAATAAAAGTGGTCCAGAACCGCCATCAATGTAAAAGGTTTAGATTGGTTAATCTCCACCCCTTATGGATATTCTATTCGGTCGAGGGAAGTTCAATTCGGTCGAGAATAATTTCAATTCGGTTGGATAAAGTGGTCCAGGACCCCCATCCATTAGAACAATTCTGAGAATTTTATGAAAATATTAAGTCACCCTATTGAACAAGACATTACATATATTTTATAATTAATTAATATTCAAACATGAATTATATATTCATAATATATAAAAACAAAAACTGTCGAACAATACAGAAAAAGTTATGAGAAAAGTTAACCCAAAACCATCTGGCATAAATAGCGGTGAGATCGAGGGTATGCCCATAAAATTACCACAAAGTTCTCCTAAGATTAGGGAATTAAGAGCTGCGTTAGTAAAAATGGGGGTACCGTTTTCATATAGATTAAGGGAGAGTGGGTTGAATAAACTAATAAATAAAACGAAAAACGACGAATTTATGGAAAGAATGCGAAGAGCGTTCTCACGAGGGGTATTTAAGGGAATAGAAAATAAAGATGTAGAAAAGATAGCACAGAATCTAGCGGATGAGGCCTCTTTAAGTCTTAGAAGTAAACACATTGGTAAACCAAAAAAGAGAGTTCAGAAAACGGAGTTATTAAAAAAGATAGTAGTAGAAGGGGATGAAATATTAGAGGATTACAACAAAAAAGAAAAGAACATAGTTAAGGGGCGTAGGTTGACCACAGTAGCCTTGAGAAGAAAACTTCTAACATACAACACCAGTAGAATAATGCCTGAGTTAGAACCACTTCTAACTGGGAGTTTTTATCTTCGATACTCGTTTTCCTACAGATTACTTCACCACGAGGAGAAAGACAGACGAGGAAAACCAAAAACGTTGATATTTTATAAAAAAACCTTTACGGGAGTCCGTGGTTCAGAGAATACGAACCGGTTAGAAAATGGATTAAGAAACAAGAAGAGTCTAGACTAAACATAGACAGAATAGAGAGACCGAATACAAAATGGAGCTTTGTAAGGTGGACGAGTGTCAACGTAAAAATAATATACGGTACAGTAATGAACGACGTTGGAATGAATTCCACAAAAGTTGCTGGAGGACAATTACCAGAATGGTTGAGGTATAAAAAGGGGATTAAACCACTAGATAAATTTAACGATGACCTCTGTTTATTCAGATGTTTAGCTCTTCACACAACAGAGGGGCTACGAGCCGACCGCTGTTTTACGAAGACACAGGATCTACAATACACATACTTAAACTTATGCAAGGAAAAATGTATGGGGCACCAAACGGGCCAATACTATTCGAGGATATCAAGAAAATAGAAGAATGTTTTAAAATAGGAATAGACGCGTACGAGCCCACTGAAGAGGGGACCTGGTATTTAAGAAAAGTAGCCGCGCACTACGAAGAAGTTGGTATAAAGAAAATGAAAATTGGAATTTGCAACGACCACGCATTTTTGATTACCGACATGAACAAAGTGTCAAAGAATTATTGTTGTTTTGAATGCAATCAACGTTTCACACAATCACACTGTCTAACAAGACACGCACAAACATGCATGAAAGGAGAAACAGTTGTGGCTTGCAAAAGAAATCAAATAGAGAGACCACTATCTGCTTTTGAAAGAGCATTTTATCCTAAACCTAAATGTAGTAAGAAGTCAATTACATGGATAAATTCTTTTCTTGGGGCACATATTCACACCGGGGTATGCGGACACGGTGGAGAGAGGTTGGTGGCAGGAGCCCCCGTTGATGGATTTTGTTCGGAGACGAACATAGTTTATCAATTTCACGGATGCTGCTGGCACGGGTGCCCAAGACACTACAAAGATAAAAGAAGTAAAGAAAAATACGCAAAAACTCTCGCGCGAGACGCGTTGATCAGAAGAGAATTCAAGCTAGTAACCATTTGGGAATGTGAGTATGACACATTTGCAGGTTCAAAGGTGTCAGCTGAGTTTGATCACCCCCTACAACAATTTACCCATTCCAGATTGTGTACGATTTTGAGTCTTATTTGGATAGTTCGAAAGAGAAAAGGAATCCCGATATAGAGTTAGAATTTGTAAACGAGCACATACCTATAAGTGTAAGCATCGGAGACACGCTGTCGGGAACCATAACCCACATATGCGAAAATGATCCTTCGAAATTAGTACAACGGTTTATAGAAGATATACAGGAACGAGGTAAAATTATTCGTCGGGTAGTGGGAAAAGATAAAATCTACGGATATCCGCCGGATATGGACACACTTTGTGCTTCACAGAAGCGTGAGATTGAGAAGTGGATTTCACAAGTCCCAGTTCTAGGGTTCAACTCCAGTAACTACGACCTTAGCTTAATAAAGAAGTACCTAATGGGGATTTTATCCTCAACAACAAAGAAAGTATTAGTCAGGAAGAAAGCTAACACAACTATTTTTCTATTTACCCCAGAATTCAGGTTTTTAGATGTAAAATTATATCTCGCACCCGGTATTGATTACGATAGATGGGTTAAAGCGTACGGGTGTGAGGGAGAAAAATCATTATTTCCATACGAATGGTTTGATTCCCCCGATAGGCTGGAATACGAGGGGCTACCACCACTTAAAAGTTGGGGGAATAAACTAAACCCAAATAAAATGATAACCAAAAACCAGCTGAAAGATTGCAACAATATTTTTAAAAAACGGAACATGAACACATTCAGAGACTGGTTGAGGTACTACAATTATTTAGATGTAGAACCCTTCCTAGAGGCGGTTGGAAAAATGTCTCAATTTTATAAAACAAAAGGGGTTGACATGTTTAAAGATGCAGTTACACTTCCTGGAGTTGCTTTACAATACATTTTAAGAGGAACCATAAAACACCACGTAAAAACCTATAGAACGAAAGAGAGCAAAGTCGCTGCCGCGGTGTGTCCACCACTATTCGCCCCAGAGAAAGAAGTATATGAAATGTTCAAATGAGCCTTAGTAGGAGGTCCATCAATTGTTTTTAAAATATATGCAGAAGCGGGAGCTACCAGGATTAGATCAACCCCAGGCGGTAACGGAAAACTATGTCAGGAGGTGTTGGGCTTTGACGCTAACGCTTTGTATTTATCCACACTGAAGTAAGGCATGCCTTGTGGCAAGGGCGCCCCATAGCAGCGGTTACTCTTCTAGAAGATATTTCGTAAGCGTCTCCTATGTCCTCAAGATCGTGAAAATACGCGGATCTTAACGCCTTATCTACACACGTTTCATCTTTAGTGTAGGTTGTGTTGATGTGGTTCTCTGGAGATTCTATCATTTTTCCACAACATTAGTTGCCTAATAATTTCATTATATCAGCAATTGGGGCTTTGGATGGATTGACGTCTCCCGTTCTCCTAGCCTCTGTAACCTCATTAACAAACCATTCAAAAGGTTTCCCTGCCTTATAATCTATAACCCTGTGGTTATTTCTAATCCGTGAGTTAAATACCATTTTAAAAGTGGTGCGTACAGTAATACTTTTTGTGCGGACATTGCTCCTACTAGTTTTTTACCCTCTCCTCGAGAGCGGTTAGTATATTTTAAATAGTCTAACATATCGGCTGGCACTTCGTTATCCTCAACAACACGATTTATAAATATTGGAGACATTTCTGAAAACTTCTCTTTAAGGTTTGTTGGAACCTCTATATCAACTTCGGCAAATCCAAATCATTCGTCGGATAAAACAGCTTTACAAAAGTATGCTATTTCTTGTGGGTTATTGCACTTATGTGGTTGATGTAGAATCACCTTGCCACAAGGCATGTCTTTCTTCAGTGTGGATAAATACAAAGCGTTAGCGTCAAAGCCCAACACCTCCTGACATAGTTTTCCGTTACCGCCTGGGGTTGATCTAATCCTGGTAGCTCCCGCTTCTGCATATCTTGTAAAAGCAATTGATGGACCTCCTACTAAGGCTCCTTTGAGCATTTCATATACTTCTTTCTCTGGGGCGAATAGTGGTGGACACACCGCGGCAGCGACTTTGCTCTCTTTCGTTTTATAGGTTTATACGTGGTGTTTTATGGTTCCTCTTAAAATGTATTGTAAAGCAACTCCAGGAAGTGTAACTGCATCTTTAAACATGTCAACCCCTTTTGTTTTATAAAATTGAGACATTTTTCCAACCGCCTCTAGTAAGGGTTCTACATCTAAATTATTGTAGTACCTCAACCAGTCTCTGAATGTGTTAATGTTCCGTTTTTTAAAAATATTGTTGCAATCTTTCAGCTGGTTTTTGGTTATCATTGTATTTGGGTTTAGTTTATTCCCCCAACTTTTAAGTGGTGGTAGCCCCTCGTATTCAGCTTATCGGGGGAATCAAACCATTCGTATGGAAATAATGATTTCTCTCCCTCACACCCGTACGCTTTAACCCATCTATCGTAATCAATACCGGGTGCGAGATATAATTTTACATCTAAAAACCTGAATTCTGGGGTAGATAGAAAAATAGTTGTGTTAGCTTTCTTCCCGACTAATACTTTCTTTGTTGTTGAGGATAAAATCCCCATTAGGTACTTCTTTATTAAGTTAAGGTCGTAGTTACTGGAGTTGAACCCTAGAACTGGGACTTGTGAAATCCACTTCTCAATCTCACGCTTCTGTGAAGCACAAAGTGTGTCCATATCCGGCGGATATCCGTAGATTTTATCTTTTCCCACTACCCGACGAATGATTTTACCTCGTTCATGTATATCTTCTATAAACCGTTGTACTAATTTCGAAGGATCTTTTTCGCATATGTGTGTTATGGTTCCCGACAGCGTGTCTCCGATGCTTACACTTATAGGTATGTGCTCGTTTACAAATTCTAACTCTATATCGGGATTCCTTTCCTCTTTCGAACTATCCAAATAAGACTCAAAATCGTACACAATCTGGAATGGGTAAATTGTTGTAGGGGGTGATCAAACTCAGCTGACACATTTAAACCTGCAAATGTGTCATACTCACATTCGCAAATGGTTACTAGCTTGAATTCTTTTCTGATCAACGCGTGTCGCGCGAGAGTTTTTGCGTATTTTTCTTTACTTCTTTTATCTTTATAGTGTCTTGGGCACCCGTGCCAGCAGCATCCGTGAAATTGATAAACTGTGTTCGTCCCCGAACAAAATCCATCAACGGGGGCTCATGCCACCCACCTCTCTCCACCGTGTCCGCATACCCCGGTGTGAATATGTGCCCCTAGAAAAGAATTTATCCATGTAATTGACTTCTTACTACATTTAGGTTTAGGATAAAATGCTCTTTCAAACGCAGATAGTGGTCTCTCTATTTGATTTCCTTTGCAAGCCACAACTGTTTCTCCTTTCATGCATGTTTGTGCGTGTCTTGTTAGACAGTGTGATTGTGTGAAACGTTGATTGCATTCAAAACAACAATAATTCTTTGACACTTTGTTCATGTCGGTAATCAAAAATGCGTGGTCGTTGTAAATTCCAATTTTCATTTTCTTTATACCAACTTCTTCGTAGTGCGCGGCTACTTTCCTCAAATACCAGGTCCCCTCTTCAGTGGGCTCGAACGCGTCTATTCCTATTTTAAAACATTCTTCTATTTTCTTGATATCCTCGAATAGTATTGGCCCGTTTGGTGCCCCATACCTTTTTTCCTTGCAGAATTTTAAGTATGTGTATTGTAGATCCTGTGTCTTCGTAAAACAGCGGTCGGCTCGTAGCCCCTCTGTTGTGTGAAGAGCTAAACATCTGAATAAACAGAGGTCATCGTTAAATTTATCTAGTGGTTTAATCCCTTTTTTATACCTCAACCATTCTGGTAATTGTCTTCCAGCAACTTTTGTGGAATTCATTCCAACGTCGTTCATTACTGTACCGTATATTATTTTTACGTTGACACTCGTCCACCTTACAAAGCTCCATTTTGTATTCGGTCTCTCTATTCTGTCTATGTTTAGTCTAGACTCTTCTTGTTTCTTAATCCATTTTCTAACCGGTTCGTATTCTCTGAACCACGGACTCCCGTAAAGGTTTTTATAAAATATCAACGTTTTTGGTTTTCCTCGTCTGTCTTTTTTCCTCGTGGTGAAGTAATCTGTAGGAAAACGAGTATCGAAGATAAAAACTCCCAGTTAGAAGTGGTTCTAACTCAGACATTATTCTACTTGTTTTTTCTGTTAGAAGTTTTCTTCTCAAGGCTACTGTGGTCAACCTACGCCCCTTAACTATGTTCTTTTCTTTTTTGTTGTAATCCTCTAATATTTCATCCCCTTCTACTACTATCTTTTTTAATAACTCCGTTTTCTGAACTCTCTTTTTTGGTTTACCAATGTGTTTACTTCTAAGACTTAAAGAGGCCTCATCCGCTAGATTCTGTGCTATCTTTTATACATCTTTATTTTCTATTCCCTTAAATACCCCTCGTGAGAACGCTCTTCGCATTCTTTCCATAAATTCGTCGTTTTTCGTTTTATTTATTAGTTTATTCAACCCATTCTCCCTTAATATATAAGAAAACGGTACCCCCATTTTTACTAACGCAGCTCTTAATTCCCTAATCTTAGGAGAACTTTGTGGTAATTTTATGGGCATACCCTCGATCTCACCGCTATTTATGCCAGATGGTTTTGGGTTAACTTTTCTCATAACTTTTTCTGTATTGTTCGACATTTTTTGTTTCTATATATTATGAATATATAATTCACGCTTGAGAATATTAATTAATTATAAAATATATGTAATGTCTTGTTCAATAGGGTGACTTAATGTTTTCATAAAATTCTCAGAATTGTTCTAATGGATGGGGGTCCTGGACCACTTTATCCAACCGAATTGAAATTATTCTCGACCGAATGGAACTTCCCTCGACCGAATAGAATATCCATAAGGGGTGGAGATTAACCAATCTAAACCTTTTACATTGATGGCGGTTCTGGACCACTTTTATTTAACTGAATTGAAATTATTCCCGACCGAATTGAAATTACCTCTACCGAATAGAGCGTGAAAAATTAACACAACCGAACAGAAATTATTTAATTTCTCTTGGGGGTGTGTTTCTTCTATGAAGATTACGGTGAAAAAATTACCATTTTCCCACCTCTGGGACCCTGCTAGCTATATAATTCCTTTATGACCCCCCGCGGTAACGAAGTGATACCCTATATACTACTTATGTAAATGGGTGGGTGGGGTAATGTTTTCCAAATGAGCCAAGTATCGAGTCCTAGGTCCAAGTCTTCCATCTGTGGCCTGTGTGTGAATGGATTTATTCTCATAAGTGTGTCAAAGCTGGAAATCGTTGTTGATCAGGGTGCATACTTCTAACGAACGATATGTACATGTATTGCCGACAACGGTCTAACCAACTTCTGGCTCTAAGCAGTGTAGCATTCAATACCCCAGAGACGTAATTGTACCCCGGTATCAGTCGGCCATCGCACCAGGACAAGTATAGCACTCGATAAGTCGGCCATCGCACCAGGACTAGTTTAGAACTTGATCAGTCGGCCATCGCTCCAGGACTAGTTTACAACTTGATCAGTCGGCCATTGCTCCAGGACTAGTTTAGAACTTGATCAGTCGGCCATCGCACCAGGACTAGTTTAGCACTTGATCAGTCGGCCATCTCACCATTACTAGTATAGAACTTGATCAGTCGGTCATCGCACCAGGACTAGTAGAGCACTTGATCAGTCTGCCATCGCACCATAACTAGTATAGCGCTTGATCAGTCGCCCATTGCACCATGCCCAGTATAGCATTTGATCAGTTGGCCATCTCACCATGACCAGTATAGCACGTGATCAGTCGGCCATTCCGAGTACAGCACTTGATCAGTCGGCCTTCACACCAGGACTACTTTAACACTTGATCAGTCGGCCGTCGCACCATGACTAGTATAGCACTCAATCAGTCGGCCATCACACCAGGACTAGTTTAGAACTTGATCAGTCGGCCATCACACCAGGACTACTTTAGCACTTGATCAGTCGGCCATCGCACCGGGACTAGTTTAACCCTTGATCAGTCGGCCATCGCACCAGGACTAGTTTAGAACTTGATCAGACGACCATCGCACCAGGAATAGTTTAGAACTTGATCAGTCGACCATCGCACCAGGAATAGTTTAGTCCTTGATCAGTCGGGTAGTCAAAGACAAAAACTGGTGGTGGTGGTGATACACATTGTTCCCATTGTGGGATATAGACCGGAACTTTTAGGACGCCAAATGTAGATGACTGGTATGTGTGGGGGATCATTGTTTTGTGTCCCAGGCGGTGGTGCGGAGTACAATGATGAATTACTGATGAATTACTGTATTGAACACAAATGGGATATGCACTGTGATACCGTACTTCACAATCCTCAGTTTTAAATTGTTTCTGTATCGTAAAACTGAACATTTATTCATTTTGAAAAAATTAAAATTGTTGCAGATGATCGAAATGAAAACCGGATATTTACATGCGAAATGAACCGGTGCATCGGTATATTTTAACCGCACGATGACACCACTGTATATTCATACCATATCCGTACGGATATATCGTATATACGAACGGATATCGTATGTTTGTATATTATTCGTATAGTACGTTTGTATAATGTAAACAAACTGTACTATACGATGATACGGTACAAACATACCAATATTATATGATCATACGATATGCTCATTAAATATACCAATACTATACGATAACGATATGTATACGATATTAGTATATACAATAGGCTAACTTTTTACCGCAAATAGCGAAATAATGACCGCACAAACGGTATCGCGAAAAAATTACCGCACAAACTGGACCGCGAAAGAATGACCGCACATGCGGTATCGCGAAAGAATGACCGCAAAAACGGGACCGCGATTGGACCGCAATTAGACTGCAATTTCAGAGGGGACGAATTGCAATTCAAGGACCGCTGGATTGCAATTCTTGGTAAGAGAATCGCTGGCGGAAGTGTATCGTTACAGCAATTCAAAATGGTCAGTTGGTCAGTTATATTGTAAATGATGGACTCACAATCCATTGGTTGAAAACTGATCTGAAAGAGCTTACAGCGATCAGTCTTATTACGAACTACCCTGTTTGCTACAGTCGTTTCTGTCAAAATGTTCCGGGTTTATACGTGTACAAAGTGTTGTGCGGAGTTTCCGTTAGTTGCGTTTCAAACCGTGTGTCGTCTACGTGTAATACGTTTTCAGCCCACTCTTGCGCATGCGCGAAAGTCGAACAAACCGTGTTCAACGCATTGAGTTTCAAAAGCGTGTAATCCGTGTACAACGGTTGTAAACGTATACAACGGTTGTAAACAACGCATTGAGTTTCAAAAGCGTGTAATCCGTGTACAACGGTTGTAAACGTATACAACGGTTGTAAACGTATACAACGCTAAGGTAAGCCGTTTAAACGATGTAACGCTTTCTTTGACTAACGGTTAGACGCTTCTACATGTACACAGCATCGTACAGATGAAACCGTGTTATACGTATAAAATAAAATAAAGAAACCATGCACTGTGTTTATCTGTGTTCGTAATATTTAACCCCAAGTAACTGACACGGACTATCGGCCCGGGCTATTCCATATTATGTTAGGAACTGTTACATGACGCTGTATTAGGGGTCATTTTTGTGTATATAAAATGTACATGTACGTAGGAATGCCGCAGATCCTGATGAGCCGGCTCACGTGATCTACAATTCGCAAACATTTTGATAAACGACAAGGTACATCTGTCGTGTTAAAAGCGTGACTCATTAGGCATCAGGGATTAGGGATCAATTGAAGTGCTAAATCACACCGCCGATGTACTTTGAACTCGATCTGAGGGTATGTATTCGCGATATATTAAAAGGGACGAAACAAGGACGCCTCGAAGCGACCCGGGCCGAACATGTATTCGCGTTAAAACGTGTAACCGTTGTACACGTTTCAACGCTTTCATATAGCTACACGCTTCCAGGTAAAGCGTTGTACACGTTTCAACTCTTTCACCTCGCTACATATGTATACGCCAAAGCGTGTTATACGCCTTGAAGCTAAACGTATTACACGCTCTACAACTAAGCGGTTTGACAATGTATATTACACGTGTACGAACCGTATTATATGTTTAAACAACGTATACAACGCTTTTAAACTAAACGGTTTGACAATGTGTATTACACGTGTACGAACCGTATTATGCGTTTAAACAACGTATACAACGCTTTTAAACTAAACGGTTTGACAATGTGTATTACACGTGTACGAACCGTATTATACGTTTAAACAACGTATACAACGCTACAGCAAATCGTTGCGTTCGCGTTGCGTTCGCGTTGAGTTTGCAAGTGTTGTCTACGGTGGAACAAAAACGGAGACTGCACTGTAACCAGACACTTAATAACATTTTCTGCCGTCCGTAAAAACCTATATGTCTGAACTGAGTTTGTCCTTCCTATGTTCATAGTGAGACTGCGCGGGGTGCACGCTGATCAGGATCTACGCTGGACACAAGGGCAAACAATTCATAGGTGTCATATTACGTCACGAATGTACGGCTGTGTAAATTATATTTTTATGGGATCACTGTCTTAACAATAATTTGAACCATTTGAACCTATTCTCTGTCTTATTTAACATGTCATGCTGCAAAAACACATCACAAACCATTTTATTGTTTTAAGGAATTAACAGATCTCATATTAATATCGATCAATATCATGTTTCAACCGTGCCAACCCCACATACAACCCAACCCACCCCACACATGTACACCCGTACTCCTACCAAAAATATACATACTCTTCTTTTCAGTTAGCCACCACACATTATTCTCACTAAATGTCTAAAACAATCACATGTTATAGTATTGAACATATCTCCACATCAAAATACTAGCAATACATAAACTATTCATCTCGTGAACACTGTTCAAAGCATATGCCTTATTTTTTCACAAAGTTATCACCAACGAAATGTTCCTCACCAGAACCCTTTGAATAACTCAATGTTCCGTACTTTACATATATATATCAACCTAGAAAGTTTTACACCTGCATACATGTACAAGGTATAAAACTATATTATCACTACTTGATTATCATATACATGTAATAAACCGCCCGCTCCAATGAATGGAAACTGTGCGTCCTCGGTTGACAGATCATTTCGTTTGTGAAACACAGTCACTGTTTATGTACGTATGTCATGTATTTATGCTTGCATATGTTTGTGCATATGAGTGAATGTTATGTGTATGTTTGTATGCGATTGGCTTTGTTTCTGGATATATGCCACTCGTTCCACCGCGCTACATTTGTATATCCATATACAAATCAAATGACCTATAAATAGTTTGTTTCCACGCCGCGTAGTAACGTATTATTATGGATGTGATTGGGGAAATGGGGCTCATGGGTTTTGCGACTAGTGCTGACCCAGATCATCCCGTGCACCCGCACAGTCTCGTCATGATATGATATATTCGCCATTACAGCAATGAAACACCCGCACTGCTTCTAGCAAGCAATATAAATCGTGAACAGGCTACTGGAGTGTGGTATTGATCAAGAGCTGTACTAGTCACAACTCCCATAAACCCCATTCATCCAGTCACAGCCACATATTAAGACCTCACCATTGCATACGTCATGTAGAGAGGAAACTATGTTTCTTAATTTCGTATTTACGCGATGTAGAAACGAAACGTTTATTGTTTGTCACAAAAAAATACTTTTTAGTGCTTTCTTCTTGATATTTTACCCATCCTTTCCTCTAATGTTTCTCCAGCATGCCCTTCAACAGCCATTACACTCCGACCACCTCTAACCCCAAGGTCAAGGTAACAATTTACCCTAACAGTGGGGCAAATTCATTTTATTTTGTGTTTCCTTTCACACAGCTTATTGATATTCGTTAAACAAAAACACCACTAGGGGCGCTTTGTTGTCTTCTGACAAACTCTTGTTACCAAATCTATTTATACGCGTTTTCCAAAGATGATGCGCCAGAGACGATGCATGTATCGAGAATGATGAAATAATAAACAAGTTGTTGCGGCTTAACGGGAGTAAACTTTCCTTTTCCTTTTTTCCTTCTCAGTATAGTTTACATCCATATAGTCTTTTCGGTAACATCTGGGAATACTATTTCTATTTTGCATATTAACACACTGAAATTACCCTGCGAGTTTTGGAACCGGTACGACGGTTCTTATGGCCATTACATCAACCACTTACATGTAGCCACCGCAGCTGCACAATCGAGGTAGCCAGACATGATAAACTGGCATCAACACGTAGTTCCGCAAAACGCGGCATGTTTATACTATGCTGTAAGAACTTGCATAAGAGTGTTACATAAATCGTGCCAACACGTAGCAGGGTTCCCGAATTGCGCGATGGCTTATCCAGCGAGTAATTGACACAGGTCAATATGACTTAACCTGCACCTGCGATCAGAGAACATTCAAATGTGTTATTCAGCGGCATTATGTTTATAACATAGCGACCTGTGCATTCGTAGATCAGATCAGCGTAATATCCCTCTTTTCAGCCGCTACCCATTTATTGAATTGAGCCATTTTCAGCAAGAAGACTGTTTTATGCAGTCTTATGAAAATATGGTACTATTTTTCTAAATAATTTTACTGTGCTGTATCAGAATATGTTAGTATTTCAATCTCCATTTGGAGTTTGTTCGCACCGTAATGACCACCATACAAATCCATCGTTTTCAAAGGAAATGGCATATACATGCACGGTGTTCCGTTAATGCCATCGTAATATCACTATCGTACTATGGTATCCAGCAGAGCAAATAATCTGCAATGTTTTCATGCAATCGGTTACTCTCGGTGCTTTAGACTGGTTCCCGGCAGTATTGTTATGCTCTATTGTACGATACTATGATGACGATAGTACCATACTACGATGACAATAGTTCGAAGCTACGATGACATAGTATTATACACGACGACGATAGTATGATGCTACGAATACCATGGCATGATACTACGATACGATCATGACGATACTACGCTATAATATCGTAGTATCGTCATCGTGCTATCGTGATATCGCGTCATCGTCATCGTAGTGTCGACTTACCGTAATATCGACCCGATAACGATATTACGATGGCCTAAACGGAACACCATGTATGCATAATAATGTTAAAACTGCCATATAACGGATTACCATAGGAGAGTCAGATAGTAATCACCATTTTCTTACACTTAAACTCATATATTCTGATAATGTTCGCTAAATATTTCGGGGAGTGTTGTTTATTCCATGAATAATGATTCCCCAAGATATTTGTCGAGTATTTTCAGCCGCGGCCTTTGGTATTAGTTGAGACGCAGTATTATGAACTTTAGCAACAAATTGTAGTAGCACCAGAGAAAGCATGTTTGAAAGATGAATTGCTGAAATATTAATATATTTACGTAAATGCCAAGTCAATGCACATAACCTGTGAACTATATGTGACAATATGAGTATCATGAGAGAAATGCATGTGAACTATGAAGAAGTTCAGTGGAAGGAACCATAGTTGATAAGAAACATACATTATTACCCCAATTATGATATTTTAATATATATGTGTCATGCGTAGTACTACGTGTATGCTTGCATATTGGTTTCCGTTTAACGTGCCGGTGTATATGTTACTCGCAATACATTACGATATGCGTTTTATCAATCCGATAACCATTCGATGCCAGACAAAATCATATTTCGGCCGCCGGCTGCTGAAAATGTAATTACGGCACGTGTGATCAAAGTAGGCTATTATCATTATGAGTACTTTTAATCACAAACTACTCAACATAGTTATTTCCATAACTCATGTCAATACATGTTGTTCTGAGACATATACTGACTGAATTGTGACTTGCGTAGGCCATGATCAGACTGTGTGAATGTGCAGGCTGATACAGATAAGATCAAGTTTTTGATAACCTTATTTCACCATTACCTTATTTCACAGATCAACCATTTTTGACTGTGTTGTATCATTATCCGTACATAACGGTCGCAATACATGTGTATGTAATTGCATTAACATTGGTACTTGACCGCCACATGGGGTTATAAACACGCACCATATTATCGTTCGCCACGCATTACATATACACCGACACTGCACTGCAGAGGTACCAGATGGTACATACATGTATCCCGGTTCAAGCGCATTGGGTTTGTCGGGTAATTTAATATGCATGATGTTCCCACCATACTGCTCCAGTTCTTACCAATTAAAAGTAGTGAAAGCCAGCATAGTCTATATCCACAGGCAGTAATGTGCATAAATCATAAAATTTACTAGTTAAATGCTGACCATGTTTTGACCTGTCAATTAATCTGTCTTAGCTAAGAAAATGTGAACAGATGAACACATTTCTTTTTCATTTTTCAAATTCGTTTATTCACGCAGGTCAAATACATATGACAACATGAGGAACACATCTATGACACAATGACTATGCTAAATACACGTAAATATAATTATATCGACATGTTCAAATATTTTACTCCAGTTTGGTCAATTTTTGAGATATGTATAAGTATACTATTAAACTAGAGAAAGTGAGCAGCGGCTCACGTATACCCCCGGCCGCCGCCTTGACCGACAAATAAAAACGTTAACTCAAATATTTATAAAAAAAAACTTTAACGCAAGTTTCTAAATACATGTAATTTGATCTTGACCTTGGGTGTGGTATGGAATGAAAATATGGATGATGATAATGAAGTATGTAAAGTTTGAAGTCAATCGGACTTACCGTTGCAAAGATAACGGGTCCCCGTAAACATTAAGGCAAATCACCGACGCCATTTTCTAAGTAATTTGACCTTGACCTTTGACATGAAGGCCGCACGAATGCGGTATGGAATGAAAATATGGATGCTTATAAGGAAGTATATGGAGTTTGGGGTCAATCCGACTTACCGTTATAGAGATAATAGGTACCCAAAAACGTTAACGTGGACGGACGGACGAGCAAACGGACAAACGAACGGACGGAAGGACGGACGGAATAACGAAAACTATCTACCCCTCGACATACTCCGTATGCCGGGGGTATAATAAGGTAAATACATGTACATGTATATTTTATGTGAAGGTCTAGCGTCAAACATTCAGTAAACCTCTATAAATCGGACATCATGTGATGGCCCCAGGATTTCGTGCTGCTGAATTATGATTTTGCCCGGCATCTAACATGTGTCTAATGTGCATCGGATTGATAAAACGCATATTGTAATGTATTGCGAGTAACATATCCATCTTTCGGCACGTTAAACGAAAACCGATATACAAGCATACACGTACGCATGACACACATATTACAATCAAATCAGAATCGTAAGAAGTAAGTAGTAAGTAAAAGTAGTAAGTAAGTAAGTAAGTAAGTAAGTAAGTAAGTAGATAGTAAGTAAGTTAAGTAAGTAAGTAAGTAAGTAAGTAAGTAAGGTAAGTAAGTAGGTAGTAGGTAGTAGGTAGGTAGGTAGGTAGGTAGGTGGTAGGTAGGTAGGTAGGTAGGTAGGTAGGTAGGTAGGTAGGTAGGTAGGTAGGTAGGTAGGTAGGTAGGTAGGTAGGTAGGTAGGTAGGTAGGTAGGTAGGAGTAGGTAGGTAGGTAGGTAGGTAGGTAGGTAGGTAGGTAGGTAGTAGGTAGGTAGGTAGGTAGGTAGGTAGGTAGGTAGGTAGGTAGGTAGGTAGGTAGGTAGGTAGGTAGGTAGGTAGGTAGGTAGGTAGGTAAGTAAGTAAGTAAGTAAGTAAGTAAGTAAGTAAGTAAGTAAGTAAGTAAGTAAGTAAGTAAGGAAGCAAGCAAGCAAGCAAGCAAGCAAGCAAAAGCAAGCAAGCAAGCAAGCAAGCAAGCAAGCAAGTAAGTAAGTAAGTAAGTTAAAGTGACATGTGTAAACAATATATATGTAATAGTTACTGCCCTAATCGAGATGTTCATGTGTTTGAACAACCTACATGTGCCCATGGATGGAACACCGAGCCGCGAAGCGGCGAAGTGTTTCATGGGCACATGTAGGTTGTTTAAACACATGAACACCTCGATTAGGGCAGTAACTGACTTACACATCGACTTACCGACTACCGTTGGCTAGTATTCAATGGCAATTTTGAATTTCCATTTGACATCAAAGGAACTGTCTCTACAGTTATGACAGCCGATCAATAGCATCCATGTAGCATGCTGCCAGTAGGAGTATGCGTGTGCCATTGACACATTTCTGATTATTATTTGTGTTTGATGTCTAACGTATGGGTATACGAAGCAAGCACTCAATATTCTGTATAATATGCATTGGAACATGCTTGCATAAATCATACTAATTCACAGAGAATACAAGGCTAGTGTAGTATGATATCCAGTTTATCCTTGATATCGAAAGACACTAGACTAGTATTTTATTTATCAGGTAATGTTTTATGCTAGCAAATGCTCAAATGTAAAACAGTTTTCGTTGAAAAGACTTGTTTACGTTATGTGATTAGTATGACGTCGTTCGGTAACGTCATGTGACGTCGTTCGTCCAATAGAACGCCACTTTTCAATTCGTATCAGGTCGATTACTTATACGGTAGTATGTTATCAGTCAGTACGTATTGGGTCAATACAAAGCTCGTTTCCCGATAACAAATAAGTAACCAGTACAGTGGAACCTCTCTAAAACGGTCATTCTGGGAGATCCGTAGAGTGTCCAGCTAGCTTAGATAGGTACCACTATAACAAGAAATGGCAGCGTTAAACAAAGCTTGTGCCCTCGCTGTCTGCCTTGATAATGATAAAAAAGTCATCGGTGACCTTGACCTTGGGCGGTCGTAATGGCAGCCTTGATAATGAAATAAGGATATCAACATTATTGCCTTACACATTTGCCTTATTACAAACAAGGTGAACATAAGTCCTCGGTGACCTTGACCTTTGGCGGTCGAATGTGGGTAGAATGCAAAACAAATCACCATCACATTGTGGCCAAATATTATCAAAATCGGTGAAGTGGTTCATGAACTTTTGACAAATGAAAGGTGTTACGTACGTACGCACGTACCTGGACTAACGCTATATCCCCTCTTGCCTATCGGCAAGGGGATACTTAAACAGTCCATGCATGTGTGCAATCATTTTCAACCATGAACAAACTACAATCAATGTCATATAAATGAAACGCAATGGGGTCCCCAGGGTGTCCGGTTTAGACGTGTATACATAGCCCACCACGTTTACGTCCAGCAGTTCTCTTTCAAACCATCGACGAAGTGACCAGCACCCAGCCATATAGAATATATTTGTAATTGAAGGGCCTCTCATCGCCTGGAGCAGAGCGTACAACTGTACCTGCACGTGCAGCATATGAGTGCATATATCTATTATTGGGTCGTCAGTTATAAAAGTCATTTACGAGGGGTGTTCAAGAATTAATTTCCCAACATACATGATCCCAATAAAATGAAATGACATTAATTTAATGGATGAAAACTATAATTAAAACAACAATCAAATGTAAAGACACGTGGTCTTAGGTATGTGCATAAAGTGATGAAACATGTTTAATTTAGGAAACAATAATTTAATGGTAGATTTACATGGACTGTCTTAACCAAATCGTGCCTATAAGTAAGTCGTCTTGAAAAGAATCAGTATTTGGTAAAATATGCTTATTATACCAAATCATAAATAGCGTTGCGAACGCTAGTTTAATTGACAGTCGATGGTAGTATTTTAATTAGTTAAGTTAATTCCACACGTGTCTATAAATAGCAACATATTATATGTGTGGAACAGTATTTTTTATTTTTCATGTTTCACAAAGTGTGCTTCCTGGTACTGAAATAGCGAACGGAAATGCGTTACCAACTTATCTCCCCTCTTCATCAAAGTCAATAGTAGTACATTGTATATGGTATAAGAAAACACACATTCCTTAGCCTTCGATTGAATAAAATGGTGCGGGTCGTGTGGCATTTGGAGTGAATAAAGAGCAAATAAAAGAAAAGGAACATTGAATATCTTTGACATCATCTGAAACATCATGTGATACACTGTTTCTTTAAATACGTTATATGTTTTTTTTCATATATCATCAGTTGGGTCTCTGTAGAGTTCACATCATTAACAAGTTAATCGTTCATAATTTTAGCCACTGTATTTTCACATGCAGTTTCAGTAATACACCAACTTAAGTGATTGAACTTAAGTGATTGATACAGTTGTCATTCAACAATGAAACGTGCCATTTTGTACGATAATAAAACTATTCTGCCAAAATGCAGAATATATCATAGTTGTATGCCAGACCACGTGTACATGCATTTAATTTTATATTGCATAAACTTGACTTTCGTAGGTAGCGTATTAACATATTATGTCCTATTTTTATATAAACTGGGATCAAATGAACAATATTCTCGAGCCAAAGAAAGCAATACAGCTCTTTCTTGTATCATAAATATGCACTGATTACAAGTTATCAATAAGTGTACTTTAAGTTCCACTCGTATGTTCGACACTGTTCTGTTACTTACTGAACGCCGCTGAATTATATCCCTGTTTTTGTCGGTGACAATTGTCTTTCCACGTGCTAAATTATACGTAAACAGAAATATAGTGTCGACGACGTGTGGGAGATTCACCAGGTAAGCTTTTATTTAAAGTATTTCAACAATATTCTACATTATATTTTAGAAATTTCTGCCGCCCGTCTGTATATATATTTTTGTTTATACATATGTCCACGGCATTGACACGATTTGTGATTACATATGCGTCACTGGCACGGAGAAGGACCTTGCAGAATTTGTAAGGCTAATATGTGTACCTTTAACATCATTCACCATTCAAATTAGCGTTTTATGTTCTACATGCAATAATTACGCTCATCGCAAAACATCCAACAATTGCTACATTGGTGGCATGTAGTAAATATAGGAAATGGTATTGATCGAATGGCGACCAACATATGCAATGATCAAACTGCCCGGATGCGCAGACTGATCTGGGCTACGCTAGCCATCGTAAGACCGCTTTTCTTAGCCGGTGTTCCTTGTGTCACAATGACCATAGACACACCGGTTTGCCGTGAGGCACGACTTTTTCGTGCCAGGTTTGCATACAGATGCAAACTTTTCTTTTGTCTACAGAGGTGTTCAAGTTGCTTACCAACCTCTGACAAACAATAAAGTCGATGTGTAAATATATATATCGCAATGTTCAAGAGTCTGTATTCAGATACACCCGGCCCTATGGGCCTATATGTCACTTTTACCACAATTCATGAATATGTTTGTTATCAAATATGTTTCCTTCCACTGAACTTCTTCATATTTCACATGCATTTCTCTCATGATACTCGTATTGTCACATACAGTTCACAATTCTGTGCATTGACTTCGCATTTACGTAAATATAGTAATATGTCAGCAAATCATCTTTCAAACAGCCCTTTCTCTGGTGGTCCTATAGTTTGTTACTGAAAGTTCACAATAATGCGTCTCTACTAATACCAAAGGCCGCGGCTGAAAATATCTTGGGGAATCATTATTCATGCAATAAACAACACTGTCCGAAATATTTAGCGAACATTATCAGAATATATGGGTTTAAATGTAGGAAGATGGTGATTACTATCTGACTCTCCTATGGTAATCCGTTATATGGCAGTTTTAACACTAGTATGAATACACGGTGTTCCGTTTAGACCATCGTAATATCGCTATCGGATCAATACTACTATAACCCGACACTATGATGACGATGACGCGATATCATGACAGCACGATGACGATACTACGATATATAGGACAATGGTGGTGATTACTATCCGAAATTCTTATTGTAAACCGTTATATGGCAGTTTAACAGTATGAATGTACGGTGTTCCGTTTAGGCCATTGTAATATCGATATCGGGTCGATACAACGATAACACGATAACGATGATGCGATATCATTATAGAACGATGACGATATTACGATATATCGGTATCGTAGCAGCGTACTATTGTCATAATTACATCGTACTATGTCATCGTAGCATCCCTGATTGTACATGTACATTTTGATCAGGAACTACGTACACTGCTTCCAAATGTAACTAGCATACAACATCCGATCATACATAAGACAAGATATTTCTATTTAATCGTAATTTAATCGCTGTCAAGTAGATCCAGTGAACGGGATCAAGTTAGTTTTCTACAAATTCTTATCTCCTTGCCGATCATCACCCGATTTTCAAATATCACTCGCAGACTGGTGCACATCGACCTATTTTAATTACTCACGCCTATTTCCATCGCGCAATTCGGGCACCCTGCTACGTGTTGGCACGATTTATGTGACACTCTTATGCACATTATTACTGGATAGTGTAAACATGCCGCATGTTGCGGAAATAGTGCTGATGCCAGTTTAGCAAGTCTGGCTACTGTTATAGTGTACGAATTGATGGACTGAATGGCAAACAGTATAAACCCTGACAGAACCATGCAGATGCATTGTCCAATCTGGGTCTAGACTGGTTGCACCATTCTTTGGAGGTCATGCACTCCTCTGAGTAACTAAAGTGTGCAGACCAGACATGACCCGGTCAAATAGCTTGGGTCACGCACAATGAATGCAGGATCGCTGTTGAAATGCTTAACTGTTGTCATACCGGTTCCAAAACTCGCCAGAACCACTAGTAATTTCAGTGTGTTATTATACAAAATAGAAATAATATTCTGAAATGCTACCGAAAAGCCTATATATATGTAATCTATACTGAGAAGGAAAAATGAAAAGAAAAGTTTACTCCGAGACCTGTTAAGTTGCAATAACCTTTATTATTTGATGTTTAATCTCGATACACATGTCAGAATGTGTCTAGAGTGCAGTTACCTGCATAGTCTCTGGCGCATCATCTTTGGAAAATGCGTATCAATGGATTTGGTAACAAGAGTTGTCAGAAGACAACGAAGCGCGTCTGGTGATGCTTTAGTTTAACGAATATCAAGAAGCTGTGTGAAAGGAAGCAGACATTAAAATAAATTTGCCCCACTGTTAAGTTCGAGAAAGCACTAAAATTTCTGTCTCATCATGTTTTATCGGCTAAGTGAATGCACCGATTTTTAATAAATTCAGTGATAGAGTACTGCTCATGAGAATCGCCTCCATATGGTTATCTGGTGCACTGCATTTATTAGAATCTTCTCATGAGAATTATAACACATGTGGTACCATTGTAATTCAATTTACTAGTGATAATATAATTATCCGTCATCTATGATTGCCGGTGCAGTGTGACGGCGACATGACGATCCGAGTTTACTTGAGTAAACGTTTTGGGACCATATCCCGGTAGGGTATCGTCACATTTTGTATTAGCTGCACAGGATGCACTATATGGCTACACCACGGTCAACAATTGCGCAATTTTATTTACGTTTCGCGCACTAAAGTGTAGGGAAAACCTGCATGGCGTTGACGTTCATAATTCGCTATATTGTTATTGAGAAACAATTATACAATATAACACAAAACTATTACCATAAACTTACCTAATAAAGTGTGTATTAGCAAGATTGTTATGTCACTTTCCACGAAGTAGAAATGAAACAAACGCAAATTTGGAAGGACTACTCCGTCATAAAGCTTATGTAATGCAGTGTAATTAAATTCAATTAGAGTTATGTACTCAAAACTAATATTGTATGCGTGTTACCCCATTACACGTGTCTACATACACGTGCCTTATAGTGAACAAAACTAAACTTATAATTAATTCTTAAAAGGCCAAAAACCGGAGATTATCGTCTGCTTTATTATTTTTAGCCAGGTTTTTTGAAAAAAAATCCAGGCTATTGGATTGGCGAAAGCCGGGCGGGCGGGCGGGCGGCGGGCGGCGGGCGGGCGGGCGGCGGGCGGCGGGCGGCGTCCACAATCAATGTTAAGTTTTCGTGTTTGAGTCCATTTCTTTGTTACTGTACCACCTAGGACCACCAAACTTTCACAGCTTCATAATCAAGGGGTGCCCACCACATATCACTATCCAACATGTTACTTTTTTTTTAACTTGACCCATTTTTTCCGCGTAGTCGACTTAGCCATTTTCAATGTTAAGTTTTCGCGTTTACAATGTTAAGTTTTCGTGTTTAAGTCCATTTCTTTGGTACTGTACCACCTAGGACCACCAAACTTTCACAGCTTCATAATCAAGGGTACCCACCACATATCACTATCCAACATGTTACTTTTTTTTTTAACTTCACCCATTTTTTCCGCGCAGTCGACTTAGCCATTTTCAATGTTAAGTTTTCGCGTTTACAATGTTATTTTCGTTTTGTTTAAGTCCATTTCTTTGGTACTGTACCACCTAGGACCACCAAACTTTCACAGCTTCATAACCAAGGGGTGCCTACCACATACAACTATCCAACATGTGACCATTTTTTTTACCTTCACCTATTATTTCTACGTAATTGACTTAGCCATTTTCAACGTTAACTTTTTAACGTACGTCTGGTTAGAGTTTTTTGGTTAAAACTTTTTCGTTATACAATATCTCTGCAACTGCTTCGCCCATTACCTTGAAACTTCACATGGGTGATATCATCATTCATATTTTCATTCTAACCCCAACCGTGCGGCCCCTGTGCCCAATGTCAAGGTCAAATTACTTTGAATTTTTTTGTTAATGTTTTTTCGTGTACTATATCTCTGCAACTGCTTCACCCAATACCTTGATACTTCACATGGGTGTTTATCATCATTGTCGCACCTGCTTGCGGAAAGCGCGATCCTGTGCCCAATGTCAAGGTCAAATTACTTTGAATTTTTTTGTTAAAGTTTTTTCGTGTACTATATCTCTGCAACTGCTTCTTTACCCAATACCTTGATACTTCACATGGGTGTTTATCATCATTGTCGCACCTGCTTGCGGAAAGCGCGATCCTGTGCCCAATGTCAAGGTCAAATTACTTTGAATTTTTTTGTTGAAGTTTTTTCGTGTTACTATATCTCTGCAACTGCTTCACCAATACCTTGATACTTCATATGGGTGTTTATCATCATTGTTGCACCTGCTTGCGGAAAGCGGCGATCCTGTGCCCAATGTCAAGGTCAAATTACTTTGAATTTTTTTGTTAAATTTTTTTCGTGTAATATCTCGCAACTGCTTCACCCAATACCTTGATACTTCACATGGGTGTTTATCATCATTGTCGCACCTGCTTGCGGAAAGCGCGATCCTGTGCCCTATGTCAAGTTCAAATTACTTTGAATTTTTTTGTTTTTTGTTAAAGTTTTTTCGTGTACTATATCTCTGCAACTGCTTCACCCAATACCTTGATACTTCACATGGGTCTTTATCATCATTGTCACACCTGCTTGCGGAAAGCGCGATATCGTCGGCATTTTGGCATACGTCCGTCCGTTCGTCCGTGTGTCCGGTTAAAGTTTTTTGGTTAAAGTTTTTACATCTACTATATCTATTTTTTTAGTGTCCATGCCTCGCCCCAAGGCTCGACATGCAGGCCACGGCCATCTAGTCTGCAAAAAGTGGGTATAATTATGTTATCCAAGTGTCTATGCTTGGAAAAAACCTGGCCTTCGTGGCTTTGCCTCGTTTCTTGTTTAGATATGTTTTAACAATGCACATGTTGGACAGCACATGATAATTGTCTACATTGGAGACAATTATCAGGTGCTTACAAACAAGGTTTTCATTACGTACAAGAAAATGTCGGCACACGAATTCCACAGGGTGGCACATATATTTTCGAAACTCCAGCGAACTTGTGAAGGACGGACACAAGGATACACAGTCCAAACACGATATGCCACCGGCTCTACCGAGACCGGTGTAAAACTAAAATTAAAAGGCAGACGACAAAGAGGAATTCAGCATTGTAAGGGTTAGTCATGCATCCAGACATAAATACCCGCGCAGCATTTAATCCCGCCCCCATCGTTTTTGCGCGAATATTATGGAACATCGGATTGGCTGACTGAACGTATGAACCCATTAATTAGATAACCGACCCTGACTGGCACTTTGGTTAGACTGGACCATGCCTATAATTTCGGCGGTATATCTCGCTTTCCGTTTTTACTGCGGAACACTGGATTTTACTCAGGCATGTATACGTTATTTAGTTTTGCTTAGGGCCAACCCTACATAAAATTATTATGATAATCGTACCTACATGTATACATACTGTAAGGTGGACGTCACTTGCTCGTGATGAATTCCATATGGGTTCTATATTTAACGGGAAATTCCTTTGTTATTTGGGACTTTCTTTCTAGTTTTCACTGTTTCCGATCATGACTTGTGACGTAATGTATGTCATACATGTATATAGTATGGTCACCTTTTAACTCGTTTGTTTATATTTTCAGAGGATATGACACTACAGGAATACCTTAATCTATTTGATGGAACGAACGTTTTTTCTGATTCCTGATGCGTAAGGAAGACAAATGATAGTTGGTAACGACACGTGTGCATACATATTAATTAGAACACCATGTCCGACTGTTTAAGGTCGATTTCACTGAACTGTGTTGCATGTATGTGTATGTCTAGACAGTCTGCTTTATTGTGCATGCCCCACATGAAAATACAAGGTTTAGTACTTATTCATTGTTTGCGTATAACCACTGTATTTGTGGATGAGACTGGAAAAACGGGGCTTATGGGGTATGCCACCAGCGTAGTATGCACATCTGTGTAGTCTGATCGGGGTCTACACCGTTCGCTATTCCGTGAATGAAACGCCCGTCATGTTTCTAAAGCAACATACATTGTATATCGTTATTAGCCAAAATAGGTGTCATATTTGATCAGGAACTAAACATAAATCGCATAAACCCAATGTTGCCTGTCACAGTCACATTTATGTTCCTATTTCTGCTTACAATAGCTGTTTCAATCACTAACCAACTAACTAATATTTGACAAGAATGTTTAATATTCGTGCCGCAGTTATGGTATAATTCAGAGAGTCCGTTAACTTGACATATATTTGGAACATTAACATTGTGACAATTAACCGTCAATAGGAACAATTAATAAACCTAACTGCATTTTATGTCCAAGTTCATAGTGACAAATGCTTGTTTCAGAACGATAATATTATGAACCTTTTCATATTGACCTCATTACATGTATGTGTTTTTGCTTTCATAGTGACTTTTATGAACATTTTCATAGCGACTAATGTTAGTCTGAGAACTGGAATGTTAGGAAAATTTTCATAGCGGCTACAATATGTGGGAGCGATGGTACGTTTTATGAAAATTTTCATAGCAACTAAAATTTGTCTGAAAGCAGTAATTTTCATAGCGACTTGAATATGTGAGAGTAATAGAACGGTTTATGAAAATTTTCATAGTGAAAGTTATATTACATTTTATGAAATTTTTCATAGTAACAGTGATATTACGCTTTATGAAAATTTTCATAGCGAGAGGTATATTACATTTTATGAAAAATTTAATAGTGAGTGATATTGCGCTTGTTCATAAGGAGAGGTATATTACGCTTTATGAAAATGTTCATAGTCCGGTTTATGAAAATTTTCATAGCGACAGCGCTAGTACATTTTATGAAAAATTGTTTGTCTCAGAACGGAATGTTATGAAAATTTTCGTAGTGAGTTCAATATGTGAATCACAGCGGTGGTTGCACTGGTGATTGCTGAGAAACTCTTATGAACAAGTTCACAACGCTTGAAGGCAAAGGAGATCGCAGAGATAGTATGCTATGTCGTATACTGAATGTCTGTTCCTAATGTCTGTTCTTAGAATCTGGTGAAATATTATGATAATTTTCATAGTCAAGTGCAGTCTGAATTTTTCATAAGCTTATTATGCATATGGGGTCGCTATTTTGAGCAACTGGATTTGCTCAAACAAAACTGGAGCCTGTTAGTGACCACATGGTCAATTTCAGCTGACTAATACGTGATGGTCAGTCGGCAATTTCCGTGATATCGGTTTTTTCCGTAATCTCTCGGAAATCTACAGGTGTCACGTGATGTACGTAATTTTATCGATATGTAAATCGATAATCCATGTACTTGTAGTGTGGCGATTCCACCATTCACCACTGTGATATTATTTCTAACCAGATCAAATAAAGATGAAATTATATTAAGTATTGCAAGTTGCAATTATGTCAAAGATAATCAAATGAGACAAATTATATGCTGAAATTACAAATTCTGTTTAGTTTAACTTAATATTTCGTGCAATATACATGTAGCCTAATGCAAAACAGCGATTGAAACCAGTGTATACCCAGATGAAGCTGCGCATCCGCACATTCTGAACGGGGTCTACCCTGGTTGTACAAATATAATTCAATGAGGTTTAGTTTAGTTTGCAGTAAATAATTCGCGATGATTCTGCTTAATTCCCTGGAAATAAAAACAACACATTTCCATTTATTGACAATTTTATAATTTGTGACACTTTCACCAATACTGGTTTCGATAATCGGTGGAAATCTCATTAACTATTGCCGGTGAAAACCAAGAGAAAACATGCAACGATACAAATAGTTAAAACCAGCGTAAGTAATCATAGTTTGTAAACTAACGTAGTTTGATCCAATATTTATAATTCCCGTGTATGTAAAAAGGGAATTACGTTAATTATTTCTAACCATATCAAATAAAGATGAAATTATATTAAGTATTGCAAGTTGCAATTGTGTCAAAGATAATCAAATGGGACAAAGTCTATGCTGAAATTACAAATCAGTAGAATATGTTTGCCGTACTGCAAATTTAAGTGAAACACTTTTTATTAGGGTCTCATAATCTAACGCACAAATCTTTTAATAAAACAGAGCAATATAGGTCAGCTCAGCTTTATCAACCAGTGTTAGTACATTTGTAAACTGACGTAGTCTGACCAAGATTTATAATTCCCGCGGACGTAAAAAGGGAATTACGTTAATTATTTCTAACCATATCAAATAAAGATGAACTTATATTAAGTACAGTAGAAAATTGATCTCTCAAACAGGTCTCAAACCTCGACTGAGAATATATATTTGTATTTTAATTTTGTTCTCACAATTTTATAATTTTTATCGAAATATCTATCAACTGATAGACACTTTATACCAACAATAAAACTGTGCGTATTTATTATAATACATGTATATACTGGAGAAACGGGACTTCTAACAAGCTTTATTAGACTACAGGATCGTGCTATTTGATCAGGATCTACAATTGTCACAAATACCATAAGCCCCATTTTCCCAGTAACATGACACATAAGTATACTAAGCAAGTCAATTTGACTTCCAAAAGTTGTAAGTTCCCTTTTGTTTACCAGTGTCCAACATAGCCAGTCAAAGCAACAAGTAGCGCATGCACATGAAAACCAACATGGTTGGCATGTTGACTTCCTCACCCATCAGTTAACTAATACTGGTCGGTGTTTGAAATGTTTTTCATTTTCATCAACATATATGGATAAATGACTAACAAAATCGATGGTATCCCAAGGATTTTAATTTTAACGTTCAAATAAAAACATATTTTATGTTGGATTTGCAAACAGGGCACGTTTTCTCGTGCACGTGTCCCCATTTGGAGAAGCGTAATATTGATTTTTTGAGCTGACAATATACAAGGCTGTACACATGCCAAAAATTTGACGCTGATGTGTAAGTGTGATTTACCTCAAGATAAACTGGATTAGTTTTTAATGATATGCATGCGCAATCGAGAGAACTTAATGTTCTCTCGATTGCGCAATTAATTAAGTTCTCTCGATTGCGCAATTAATTAAGTTCTCTCGATTGCGCATGACTATCTGTAAAAACTAATCCAGTTTATCTTGAGGTTTATCTTGAGGTATAGCATTTAAAATATACAAATATTATTTAAAGGAGAACCGATATGATATATTTAAATGCCGTTAACATTGCCCAGAATATAACGTAATAAAACAATATAGGATAGTTTATCAAGAGAAACGAGCGATATACAGATAGTAGTATATGAGAGTCAAAATGATACCACCTCCTGATGGAAGCCCCCCGCTACGCGCGGTGCCTCCCATCAGGAGGTGGTATCATTGTTGACTCTCATATACTACTTGGTTTTTTCCCCACTGTTATCACGGTGTGGATGAGAAGCGTGGAACATATTTTTTATCAACACGAGACAATATACTTCCTCGAGCGGTCGGATAGGAACGCCGTTGTCATGCTTGTTTACCATAGAGATTTCGTTTGTAAAGATAGAAGTTAAAAATAAAACAAATATTTTAGGTCCAGCCGAGATCGGAAATCACAACCCACGTCTCCATAGAGTGGCGCCTTAGCCCACACGACTACGAAGGCTGTTATGAAATATAAACACTACCTAGTGTTGCGCAATAATCGATAAGGTGAAATACACCCTATTAGAGATAAGAAATCCCTAAGTTATACTCAGTATATATACAGCACATAATGGTTCTAGTTAAGTGTGAGTGGTTGAAGACCGGTAGTCACGAGAGATGTCATCGTACCGGTATTTACGAGTATTGCAAGCATCACCGGGCATGGATGCGAAGAGGTTCCGTTTCACCACGCCCATGTCGGCATTGTGGGGTAGGGACCAGATCCGAGTCACTGCTATGTCCACCATGCGGTGGCACTCAGGCTACGCATCGACTGGTTAGCAAGGAATTACGTACTCGCAAGCATTATCGTTTAGTAATAATTCAAATCAGAAAATCAGCTATAAAGACATAACCGATATTTTCTCAATGTTAAACACACACCGTTCCCATCCGACCACCGTTGTCATACCGGTTGTTTACCTTAGAAATGGCGTTCCTATCCGACCGCTGTTTGTCATATACAGCGCTCAGTGAATAAAATCGATATTTTATTAGCAGACGACAATGTTCCAATTACACGGTTATGAACAGCCGAGTGTATTTCACCTTATCGAGGCCATGGTGTGTATTGATTTTAAACACGATTACTTCCTGGTACATAGCGTTCCTATCCGACCGCTGTTTGTCAGATACAGCGCTCAGTGAATAAACCCGATATTTTATCAGCAGACGACAATGTTCCAATTTCACCTTATCGAGGCCACGGTGTATTTATTTAAGCTTAGACGACACAGTTATGAAAATATTACCTGTTCATAAACCGCCGGTGTATTTCTCCAATAGCGATTGGTGTGTATTGGTTTAACCATAGGCGACAAGCTATCTAGAGACGCTATATATAACAGAGGTTTGTGTTTATAGGTGGGTGACATACTCACGGTGGTGTTGTAACTTTTCCACCCACTTTATCTCCCATTTTTAACATAAATTTATCCCAATCAGTATTCTCAATCTTGGGAAGGGTGGCGCGCGCCTTAGTTCTAATCGTATTTTTTAAATCCTCATATCGAGACATCTCCTCCACCACCAGCTCAAATTCGGCGTCTGATATATTGTTATCGGCCAACGCTTTGGACACGAAAACGTCGATGCTTTTTTTCTTAGACCTCGCGAGAACCGATATTCTGTCGTGATTTCTACTTTTACTTTCGAATGTTCTCCCCACTACTCTGAACGCCATACATAACAACCCCGTCCCAGCGGCTACCCCACTCAAACACCCCGCAATGGGAATTGTCACGACTGTAGACAATAATGCGGCTGTTCCGGCCCCACCCATTATAGAAATTGCTGCCAGCACGGTGCTCACCCCTCCACTATGTTTGCCGCGCGTCTATACGTTTTAGCATTTATTTTCCGAGTTTCCCTCTCTTGTTTTATAATATCCTTCATCTCTACGATAGTTTCCAACCTAAAATCTGAACAACTTCTTTCGCCAAAACCTTTTAGCGTGCTCGGAAGCGGTGATTCGTTCATATTTATGTTTTACAAATTTAGTTCAATTAACAATGTTACAATAGTGGAAGAACTCGCTGGGTCAGCGATTTTCGTTACAAAGTTAATAACACTACCTTCGGAAAGTCTAATTGAATCGTCACCGGCGAACAAAATCACCGCTGATCTATCTACAGCGAGTTCATTGACTCCAATCGCCCTTTCTTCCCCATCCAGTACGAGATTCACGGCGACCACGCCCACAGATTTGCCATTAGAATTAACTGAGCAGACCGCCATTCGGAGAAGTGTACCTGGAGCTGTCATGGAAATCCCCCATATGTATTGCTCGCTTCGGCACCGAACGAATATTCATAGAGCCCCTCATTCAATGGGCCCCACTTCTCAGCCCAAACTGTGATGACACGTTTTTGTGTTTGCAATAACTTAAACTGCTACAGATGTGTCCAACAATGTGGCAAGCTGTGCGATAGCGGTATGGGCCTCAACACGAACCGTTATCAGAGGTCTCCTCAAGTGCTTTGTTCGCGGCTCTACGAACACGTTTCAGTTTATCGGAAACTTCCATAAACTCTGTATGGGCCTCTTCCCGAAATTCTGTTATTTTCCCGCCTAGTTCAGTAAGTGCTTCATGATCCTCTTCCCCAACTTGGATTATTTTTTCGCCGAGATCCTTAAGTCCTGTATGTGACTCTTCGCGAACGTGTGCAGTCGTCGTCAGGACGTCAACTCTAAGCTGTGCTATACTCCTGCCAATCACGTTTGTGGCCTCCGATATAGTCGTATTGATTAGGGCCTTGGTTTTTCCGGTAGTTAAAAAATCACCTGTGGGGTTGGATCCGTCGGGAACTCCAATCTCGATTGGGTTGTTACTCGGATTCTTTGAATTTATATCTGTCACCCAATCACGATTGGAATTGGAAGAACTACCTGGTCCGTATATACTCATAATGTTGGTTGTTATAAATTCTATTACGAACTTGAGTCTAATTCTTTGAATTAATTTGAAATTTCTAGGACGACCGAAATCGGGTAATAGTTCTTCAACTCTCTCGCTTGATCATCAAGAATAGAGACCGTAAATTCGTGGATATGTCCCGATTCCAAAAATTTCATCTCGGGGCGTGGGAAGTCTAAGGTCACAGTCTCCCCAAAGAAACATCACTGGCTTGAACGGTTTTCAATAATGTGCTGGGGGATCCGTCTACCATGTTGTACGATGTGTTCACCCGATCCAGGTGCACCCTGAGAGTTTTTGTAAACGCAAAATCCACCGGGTTATCACCGACGTACTCACCCGGGGCAAACAAGCCTTTATTCGCGGAGTATGTCTGTCTAAACCCGAGTCGAGTACCCAACGTCGGGGAGATCCTTATCCGGCTGTCTGGGCCGATGGTCATTGTTGTGAACCAGGTAGCGTTCGATACTGTGAGGTTGACTATACCGTCAAGCTCGGTGAAAACAAAGTCTATGAGCTGTCTTGTTCCCCACAGTCCGGGAGGCAGCTTTACACCAACTGAGCGTCCATCCTTCACATAGCCAAACCCTTCGCTCTTCCCCACATCCCCCCCCCCCCCCCAACCGTGAAGGTGATTGATCTGAGGCCTAACCGGCGTTTTCCCTAGCAGTTATCGATTGACTTTTGAAGTTAAAAACTCGGAGGTAAATACACGCACAAACACAAAGACGTTGCTAACCCCCTTGTACACCCAACTGTAACAGTTAGACCGGCCAGTGGCTTTCGCACCAATGTCCCTAACATATTTGAACAAAATAGGCTGCCCAAGATTACTACAATGGTGGCCGTGAACGGGTGGAAAGCAACACCGATGCAGTTTTGGCAGAATCAGCTCAACTTCGCCGTATGGTGTGCAACAGCCGGATGCGGGGTTTCCTCTCAGGACCATCTGGTCGCGTAGGATCCCTTCTTGAGAGCCGTTTATAATTGTCATGTGTATTATACTATTAGGAGGATTCTCAAAGAACTAGGTATTCCACTACCTCAAGACGATGCCTAGAATCCCATTGCCAACGCATACGACCGAATAGCGTTTGAAAGACTGTGTAACGAATTTAACGTTTCAAAAGACGCGGACTGGAGACAGAAAGAGTTCTGGTACACTTTCGGTTTAGGTGAAGTTTATATAACGGGTATGGGGTTTGTGAAGCACCCAAAGGATCCACCACCACCAATAAAACCAAAGAATACTGACTTCGTGCCACCAGTACCATGGTCTTTCAAATCGGCCCACGTTGATTTCATTCAACAACCTGCGGGGGTAAATACCGCGTGGGGATCATTTATGTTAGATAAAAGCACTGGATTTACTCAGGCCAGGGTTACCCGCCTCAACGACTCCATTCGCACATACGTCTGGGCCATCCTCGGCGCGCAGAAGCAAACGCGCAGTTCTATACTGGGCACGGGAAGGGCGTCTGACGCACAGAAACAATTCTTAGCAATTGTAGAGGACGCCATCTCAGATAAGGTGGACCTGGAGAAGGCGATCCAGAATTATCAAGACGTTTTGCAGAATGCCAGCACCCCAGTAGACTGTATTTGGAATAGGTCTTTATATGGCGCCGAGCAATATGATACTACGAGAAGACCCGGTTGACGGTCACAATAATCAGATCGTAATCGCCACCGTCAATCAAAAAATCGGCCACAACGGGAACGTGAACGCGGGTATCATCAAGCGCACCCCCAACATGATCGGATTCAACAGTGTTGAGGTTGGAAGTGGAACCGATTTCATAAAACTGCAAGCACCCACCCCAGTACCCACAATCCAATCGCGATTGGAAAAATTGGATGCACCATAAAGTTTCCCCAATCCAATCATCAACAATGTTGAAATTGGAAGAATTGGAACAGGGGCGGGAACTAGTGTCACAACCCACGAGGAGGAGAAATTAGGGCTCGTCGTTGCCCTCGTGGCGATCGGACTAATCGCGCTTTGGTTTTAGGAACTCTCGGGAGATTAAAAGTATGAGACCGGCGATCGCCACGATTAAAGCCCAAGCATTCTCGGCGAACCATCCGACCGTTTTTAATAATATAGATAACAAGTAGGAAATGAGACCCCCGATCAGCCCAGGCAGCGCGGCAGCCGCCTTTCCGGCTAATTTAGCCAAGAGATTGGCTATGGCTTTTAGATGCTTTTTTGCCAACTCCTTGGCTCCGCCGGATGGCACGGGTGCTTGCGCTGGTGCAGCCGCCGCACCACCAGTGAAAGCTAGAACTATGGTTAATATAGTCATGCCGAGAGCTGCGAGGATGCTTAATATTGTGACGCCCTGCTATCTGATCAGAGTGCGAATACGCTCACCGAGTGACGTCTCCTCGTGCAGAATCCTCGAGATTGTTTCGCGGATCCGACTTATTTGGGTGCGGAGAGCCTCACGACAAGCCGATGCAGCCTCCGAGCGAGTTGCTCTTTCATCCCGCAACGACCGCAGGCGTTTGGTGATTCACTCGGTAGATTCTCTATCGCCACGGGCTTCCTCCAGTTTCCTTTCTTCTAGCGAGATATGTTCATCCAGCGCCGTGAGTTTGGCGAGGTTATGGACCAATTCGCCCCGGACTGTTTGCATAGCCTTATCGAGTCCCCGGAGTTCGCGAAGAGGTAACGATGGGTCATCGTTCGACCCTTGGTCGAGGTTGAGTATTTCGTTTTCGCTGAACGTGGTCTCCATTGTGCGAATAGCGTCGGTGGCTACTCGAGGGACATCGCTGAGATCGACAGTTTCTATCGATGCGGCCGTCTTCGCCATCGTTTCGGCGGTAGACTGCAGGGCCTCTACAGCGCGGGCCGGCATAATTGTTTTACCCTCTTCCAATCCGCGAATCCTAGTTCGTCCCTTATGATTTGACCACCGCCCCGACAGATGGGACTGCACCCCTTTCTGCCAAATTGTTGTAGTTGTCGTCTACAGCTGACTTGAGTAATTCCTGACTTAGACTAATGGTAGCGCCACCTATTTCCCCCAATTCACGAATTGGAACTGGAGTCTCTATGAAGGGTGTTTTGTCATAGGTGGCGAGGAAATCATTGAAGTCATCATCATCCTCGATGTCAACATCATCATCGATGTCATCATTTCGGTCATTGTCTCGGCCGAATTCTTCCATGCCGTAATCAGCCATTTTTAACGATGTATTAAAGAAAAAACCATACGGGTTTAATAGAGTTACTAAATATGTCTTCGAGTCAATACGGTCGCAAACTCAATCCATACTGCAGACTGCGGGAGCCCCTCGGGGCGAAAGGCTTGAGACAGAGGGTCGTTATTACGAACAACCCATCGACGATCGACCAGAACCAGCAGCTCTTGGCCCGCTTTCACAACATCGGAGCTAACGACGTCATTGTGCCGGGGACAGTTTGCCTCGCTTTCACTATTTCGCTGACGTCGACGGACGCGGACCGAACCGTCTTTCAGAACCAGGGTCGCGCCATCGTTAAGAAGACCATGATAAAGATTTCTGGTAATGAGGTGATGTCGATCGACGACAGCGACGTCTACCATTGCTATCAGGACCTGTGGAAGACGGCTCAAGAGCTCGAAAATGAGGTCTATCAGGGTATTGACACCAGCCGAAATAAGAACGTAACCAGACTTAGACTCGGGGCTGGTGACAAGGCATATAACGTCGCGAGTGACAACGCGATCGCGGCCGCTTACGGCAACCGCTTGTACATCCCGCTCGACTTTGTGTAGCTGGAGAGTCACATGCCCTACTATCAGAGCGCTATGGCGGACCGCCTCGAATACAAACTAACGTTCAACGACTACGGCCGAGTTCTCATAGCCACTGACATGGCATCGACGTATACGATCGACAATGTTTCGCTGGAGTACGACATGGTCACGATGCCCGAACTCGCGCGATTGATCAGAACCGAGTACGCCGGGCGCGTTGCCATACTTTACGACCGAGTTCTTCGCCACCGCAAGATGACAAAATACAAAAGCGACACATTATGGAATATTAATGTCAACGTACCCGCCCGCTGTATGAAAGGTATACTGATGCTGTTCGAGGAGGGTCGGTTCGCGCTCGGGGTTAGAAAAACCGACAAATTGTATAACCCCAAAATCACGAAGGTCGAGGTGACGATCGAGGGAGTCCCAAATCAACTCTACAGCCAGGACCTTCGCGCGCACCAGCAGTGGGACGAAGCCGGAAAGCAGTTTGCTGCCGGCTCTAAGCGCTCCATGGAGGTTGCCGCGGTTGTCAAAGACCTGCAGCTCTAAGACGTCTCCCTCGCGGAGTTCCTGACTTCCAAATACGCGTTATGGCTAGACATGCGAGCCTGCGACGACGACCAAATGCACGGTAGCGGACGCCAAGTTGAGAACGCTAGCGAGGGTGTGACGATCCAGATAACCAAAGAGGCGGATGGAGCTGGCGCATTGAACGTGTACTTATATATAACCACAGACGCACAACTCAACATCGAAGATGGTCGATACGTCTCAGCACTCTACTAAATCTCTACCGAAGGATGCCCACTCTGCCATAATATGTGGGCAGACAGGATGCGGGAAAACGGTTTTCATCCTCGACTTGCTCGAGGGGTCCTACAGCGATATTTTTCGACACATTGTGATCCTGTGTCCCACTGTGCGGCACAACGAGACTTATCAGCGGCGCCCGTGAATATGGACCGACCCTGAGGTATACGTTATTGACCCCGGTGATAGGCTTCACGATTGGCTGCGTGGTTTCTACCAAAGATTCCAGGGAGAGCACACCCTATACATGATTGACGACTGCTCGGCCAAGGCGGCGATGACCAAAAAGAAGGACATGCTCTCCGAGCTCTCATTTTCTGGCCGCCATGCGGGGCAAAGTGTATGGATCTGCACTCAAAAGTACAACGCCGTCCTCAAGGATCTGCGCGAGCAAACGAAATGGGTCGCCCTCGTTCACTGCAAGGACCGAGACTCATCCGATGAATGTCTTCGAGAGAACGACGTTATCCCAACGCGCGAGGAGCGCCTGGAGGTTCGACAGATGCTTTCGGAAACTAAGCATGCCAAGCTTCTGTTAAAGACTGATCAACCAACTGCTTACAAAGTAATAAGCAATTATTATGCAATTGCTTAACGCTCGTTAGTAACTGCTGAGCAAATGCTTAACAATGCTTAACAATGCTTAACAAATGCTGAGCAAATGCTTAACAATGCTTAACAATGCTGAGCAAACGCTTAACAATGCTGAGCAATTGTTAAGAATTTGTTGCTCCGTTGCGAGCTTTGTTGCGAGCATAACGGTGGTAATAAGAATCGGATGGTGCGCTTGGTAATATGTTAGACTTATGAGGCTAGTCAGAATAGTACTGCAATGAACTGCGACGAACTTCTCGATCAGCTAATGGAAGAAACAGTCGTGTCGACTGCCGACACGACTGAAACTGTAGGAACACCTGTCAGCACGACTGCCGACACGACTGTCGATACAAATGAAAACACGACGCGCCGTGAGCGGCTAGCTGCGCTGGTTGCTGGTGGACAATCGGAGCAGTATTTCGGTAGGCGTCTCTCAGTTTGTCAGGTGGACAAGATGTCAGATGCGGAGGTTGATAAAATGTATGCGCGATACAAATCTAGGTTAGGTGCTGATATGACGAAAACTCTTGGATCGGCGGCTACTCATCTGTACGCTACCGCTGTTAGTACACTTCTCCTCTCCCTATATCAAACACCGCGGGGTTGATTGGCGATCTAGAGACTGACCCTTTTGTAGGACACACTTTTAGAACAGCCTGCTGCTCAATTTATCACAAGTTTGGAATGTAATTAGCTCCGCTGACAACCGCGTTGACCACGGCTAAGCACTGTCAATTTGGACATATATGCCCACGATCAATAAGCTCAGAAAATGATAACACAAGACTCACCTGCGAGAGTGACAGAGCCGCAATCCCCGATTGCAACACATCCAACGGCGTTGGGGGAACTATATCCACATGAAAAAGCTCCACAGAAGCAAGCTCCGGTTGCACGACACACAAACCCAAAAAGACAGGCAGCTGGGCGGGCTGCGGCTGCCACCCGAAAAACTAATAAAATACTCGCCGAGCTTCGAGAGGCCAAACGGTCGTTATTTCTTCCTGCTATTGAAACAGCAAAACGCCCGGTGGTTCCACAACCAAAGGTAGCTGTTTCTCCTGAGGATCAATCCCCGATTGCTGTAGCTCCTGCATGGATCATCCCATGGGTTGTTGGTGGTGGTCTGGCAGTTGTGGGCACCGTGTGCGTGCGGAACTACCTTTCGAAACAACCCCCATCAATTCAAGAATTGGAGTTGGAGGCGGTTCCGAAGAAAGTTACGAAACTGATTGCGCCCCATTTAAACATTGATTGCGATCGCTTTTATATGCAATAATGGCTGAAAACGATGGTAAACTGATAGTGAATGCGCTTTATCACGCCGTGGTGATATCGGGTCTCAGTATCGGGTGGGCTCAACTATTAAAGATGACCTCCGGAGGGCCCTCTCCCGAATTGGACATGACTGTGTAAGACGTAGCGCTCGTGACCTTAAATGTAGCGTCCACAATTTCGACCCGAGATTATCTAATTAAAGATGGAATTTATACCCTCTAATATATGGAAATAATGGCTTCGATCGGACTAATGATAGGTGGTGCGTTGTTGAGAGCAGCGGCGTTCGGCGGTAGCAACTATTTATTCTCGCTAATAGGAAAATCGGACGCGGATGATGAGCGCAAGCGTCACGATTTAACTGAAGAACAACTCAAGAGCGCAGACGCAGCGTGGTCGAAAAAACGAACCGTCCATCTGGACGCGAGAATCGCCGCGAGAATCACGCCGCGCAAACTTTCCGGAACGTTGAAGAAGCCAACCGCGAGTACGCGCTGGCATATCCGCAGAAAAGTCTCGCGCCGCTGGATCCCGAGCCCCAACTTTCAGATTTCTATGTACCGTCAGAGGCCCAAAAAGACCGCGAGATCGCGTTCATCGTCGTGGGGATGGTTGCAACGTGTCTCGTCAGCTACTATATTGGAAAAGCAATAAGCAAAAGCAATAAGCATTAATTAATTAAAAAACCTTTTTAAGTAATATATATATAGAACGATGTTTGTTGACGAGCTTTATTACGCTCTGCTCGATGTAGGCCACACGGACCTTAAACACCGTTTAGCCGGTGCAAAGGGTCTGATCTGTCTGGCCCAAGACTCTCTAGAGACGTGGCGCGAGGACGAAAAAGCGGCCACCCTTTTCGCAAAGCGGATGTTAGATTCCCGCGAATTCATCCAACCGCACCTCTGCAGTTGGGGGAGCACTCCGAGATTGAACGGTAGCTGCAGCGAAACTTCAAACAAAGGTTTAGTATCGACGACGCAGTTACCGAACGATATGGAGAGGGCATGTTGGAGACTGCTCGATCTACTAGAATACAACTGCCATCAAGAACCTCGCCACGGCCGGCGACCAAGGTTTCCGAAAACGCTGCCAAGGAATGGCTCAAGAAGCAGGCCATCTCTGGCAGATCTATTTGCCCCCACCGCGCAATATTCCACTCCCCAAATTCGACGTGCCGGTGCCGAACGAAGTCCACCAAGCAGACCTCCTGTTTCTCCCTCACGATCGCGTAGGTCGCAAGACGTACAAGTACGCACTGACAATCGTTGACGTAGCGAGTCGGTATAAGGGGGCTGAGCCGCTGGCCACTAAAGAGCCTAAGGAGGTGGCCAAGGCTCTTTCTCGAATATATAAGAGGAGTCTTCTCAAATGGCCCATTCTTCTCCAGGTCTATCCCGGCCGAGAGTTCATGGGCGCGATCTCTCATCTATTGGCTAAACACAACATTTATGTCAGACGCGGCCGCGTCAACATCCACCGGGACCAGGGAATCGTGGAGCGGTTCAATCGAACCCTGGCTGAGAGGTTGTTCGGGCACCAATATGCCAAAGAACTTGTAGACCCTCATTCGCGATCGACCGAGTGGGTGACCAGGCTGCCCGCCGTGGTCTCCGCACTGAACGATGAGGTTACCAGATTGATCGGTAAAAAGCCTGTAGATGCCATCAAGTCGAAAACGGTGTCGCACAAACCATCTGCCGTCTCGCGCGGGCGACCCGTTGGTTTAGCGGAGAAACGGCTTCCATCGGATGTTACCGTCCTGTACCTCTATCAACTGGGAGAGCTCGAAGGTGGCCGCCGCCGCGCGACTGATCCCATGTGGTCTCTCAATATATATAATCTAGATCGATCTATTACCAAACCCGATGAGCCCGTGCTCTACTATTTGGATAATGGTCCATCGCGCGGGTTTGTTCGCGAAGAACTTCTTGCGGTGCCTTCTGACACCCAGCTACCCCCGGACCATCCGTCGTCATAGTCGGTCAGACTCTCGTCAGAGTCTTTAGTATTCTCCCCTTTTTTCAGAGTTTCTTTTGTTCACCTATCCTATAGGCTCGGTGTGTACCCCGTCTTCCATAATTCTGCTCTTGTCGTAGTACGCCGACAACCCCAACTTCTCCTGCTTGTACGTCTTCATCACACCGTTAGCCATTCGGAATCCCCTGTTCTCCGCCATGTCCCTACCCCCTTCGAGGGCACTCTTGTACCTCCCCCAAGTCAGATCGTTAGATCTCCTCGACATCCCCTTGGCCGAGTGCTTAGTTTGTTCATCACCGCTCACGTAGTAACACTTGCTGCACAGCGCGATGGCTCTATCTCCCTCGAATTCCAGCTTGAACAGTCCCGGAGTTATGTTGCTCCACGCGTCCCACGCCCGCCAACCACTCGGCCTTCTCCTTGTTGAACTTTCTCTTCATCTTCTTTCTCACCACCTTCGCCAGCGTCTTTTCCGACAGCGCGAAGTACATGCTATCAGTGTCCATCTGTATAAGTTCGAAATCTCCGCGATCCACGTACTTGTCCAAGAAGTCGTAGTAGAACTCAAGCATCCGGAGCGTGGCCAACTGGTAGACCGCTATGCCACACTGAAACGGTCTGTTGATCACCACTCGAGTCTTCCTGCTCGATATCTCGTAAGCCTCCCTAATCTCCTCCAGGTCTTCGAACCACGCCGACCTCAGTGCCCGGGCGACAGTCTTCTCATCCTTCGTATAAGTGGTGTTCATGTGTCTCTCTTGAGCCTCTATCAGCTTGCCACAACACGCTTTGCCAACCAGTTTGAATATCTCCGCCAACACCGCCTTGCTCTTGTCGACGTCCCCCTTCCGTCTGGCGGCGGTGACCTCTTTAACGAACCATTGAAACGGTTTGCCGGGCGTGTAGTCTATCACCCTATGCACCGCCTTGACGACCAGACCGTGCTCCAGATACCACTTTAGCAGCGGGGAGTATATGATCATCTTCTTGGCGGACAGTGCCCCAACGAGCTTTCTGTGTCCTTCGACCCTTTTCCTCCCGATTCTGGTCGGATAGTCCTTCATGTGCTGAGGAACCTCGGTCTCGTCGACTTCTCAATTAACGAACAGCGGCGACATTTCAGAGAACTTGTCTCTCAACGTTTCTGGGACCTCTATATCCAACTCTGCAAATCCGAACCACTTGTCATTCCTGACCTTCCTCACTAAACAGTCTATATACGACTGTCTTTTCGGGTCGTCACACGTTCATATCGTCTCCTCCCCGCACGGCATGTCTTTCGACAGGGTAGACAGATACAGCGCATTGGCGTCGTACCCCAGCACCGCCTTGCACATCTTCTCCTCTTGACTCCCTACCTGACCCCTGAGCATCGACCTGCCAGCCTCTGCGTATCTGGAGAACACTATGGACGGACCACCGACCAATCCCTCCTTCATCATCGCGTAAGTCTCATCCTTCGGCGCCCACAGCTCGGGCGTGTCCGCCTTCCCATCGATCGACCCGCGGAGCAGGTACTGAAGGGAAACACCAGGCAGAGACACAACGTCCTTGAGTATGTCCACGCCTGTTCCCCTGTAGAACTCCGTCATTTTAGTCAGTGCCTCCAGGAACGGTCTGACATGCAAGTCGTTGTAGTGTTGCAACCATTCATGGAACGTCTTCATCCCCTTTTCTCAGAATACCTTATTGCACTCTTTCCACTCGGACAGCGACAGTAGGAACTCACCCTTCAACTTCGAGTACCACTCGGGATAGTCGGGCAACCCCGGATGGTCGAGTTTTTCTGGTGAATCGAACCGCTCGTACGGGAAGTGAGACTTTACCGTCTTACAGTCGTACGCCTTAACCCACCGGTCATAACTGGTACCGGGTCCCAGATATTGTATGATGTCGAGAAATCTGAACCCCGGGGTAAACAGAAACATCGTCGTGCTGGCCCTCTTTCCGACCATCACCTTATTCACTGTGGCCGCCAACTTCTCGACAAGGTACCGCTTGATGAGATTCAGGTCGTACCTGCTGCAGTTGAACCCCACCACCGGGACTTGGTCGATCCACGAGACGATCTTCTCTCGCTGAGGTTTCGACAGCATCTCTATGTCGGTCGGCAGATACTTCTTCCTAACCCCTTCCCTGATGGCTTTACTTCTCCTCTGCAGCTCTGTCACGAACGTCTCGACCAGAGTGTCGGGGTCTCGTTCGCAGATGTGGGTGATCCCCTCGTGCATTGTATCCCCCAACGACACCGATACAGGGACGTGCTCGACCTGGAAGGTCAGGTCTTTGGTGGGTCGCGTGATTTTCGACTTTTCGAGATACGCCTCGAAGTCGTAGACTATCTGGTGAGGGTATAGAGTACAGAGTCGTCTCCTCCACGCGCGGTGGTGGTTGATAATGGGCCTCCTTCAACCACTCGCACTCCCACATCACCACCAGCTCGTAACGCGCCTCCTTTATCTTAGCGTCTTGAATTTTCGTCCTCTCGTACAGAGATCTAGCGTTACCTGTCACGCAATGTGTCGGACACCTGTGCCAGTGGCATCCTTGAAACTGAAACACGGTTTTGATTTCGTGACAGTAGCCGTCTACCGGATCGCCGGCCACCCACCTCTCGCCCCCGTGACCGCATCTCGCGTGATGTATGTGCTTTCCCACCCTCTCCTCTTCTCTGCTCAACCATCGAATCGACATCGCTCTAGCTGACCCCTTGGGATAGAACGCCTTCTTGTAGGTCGACTGCGGTCTCTCTACCCTCTTACCTGGACATATCACCACGGTCATCCCACCCATGCAGGTGGTAGATAGATAAACAGACGGACGGACGGACGGACGGACGGACGGACGGACGGACGGACGGACGGACGGACGGACGGACGGACGGACGGACGGACGGACGGACGGACGGACGGACGGACGGACGGACGGACGGGACGGACGGACGGACGGACGGACGGACGGACGGACGGACGGACGGACGGACGGACGGACGGACGGACGACGGACGGACGGACGGACGGACGGACGGACGGACGGACGGACGACGGACGGACGGACGGACGGACGGACGGACGGACGGACGGACGGACGGACGGACGGACGGACGGACGGACGGACGGACGGACGGACGGACGGACGGACGGACGGACGGACGGACGGACGGACGGACGGACGGACGGACGGACGGACGGACGGACGGACGGACGGACGGACGGACGGACGGACGGACGGACGGACGGACGGACGGACGGACGGACGGACGGACGGACGGACGGACGGACGGACGGACGGACGGACGGACGGACGGACGGACGGACGGACGGACGGACGGACGGACGGACGGACGGACGGACGGACGGACGGACGGACGGACGGACGGACGGACGGACGGACGGACGGACGGACGGACGGACGGACGGACGGACGGACGGACGGACGGACGGACGGACGGACGGACGGACGGACGGACGGACGGACGGACGGACGGACGGACGGACGGACGGACGGACGGACGGACGGACGGACGGACGGACGGACACGGACGGACGGACGGACGGACGGACGGACGGACGGACGGACGGACGGACGGACGGACGGACGGACGTCCTGACGTGACATCCCTTAGGTGGTTTTTACTATATAAAAGATCAAAGGAATGACCACCTAAGGAACAATAGGCTTAAGTGGTCAACGGAATAAATCTATTGTATTCTTTTGTCTTAGGCCACGCCTCTAACCACCTAAGACCCTGTATGTGTGCCCGGACGGACGGACGGACGGACGGACGGACGGACGGACGGACGGACGGACGGACGGACGGACGGACGGACGGACGGACGGACGGACGGACGGACGGACGGACGGACGTCCTTACGTGACATCCCTTAGGTGGTTTTTACTATATAAAAGATCAAAGGAATGACCACCTAAGGAACAATAGGCTTAAGTGGTCAACGGAATAAATCTATTGTTTTCTTTTGTCTTAGGCCACGCCTCTAACCACCTAAGACCCTGTATGTGTGCCCGGACGGACGGACGGACGGACGGACGGACGGACGGACGGACGGACGGACGGACGGATGGACGGACGGACGGACGGACGGACGGACGGACAGATAATCTTAACAATCGTGGCCCTATTAAATCTAGTCCAGTAGATTTTGATATATCTAATGATGTTAAATACCTTTTTACGAATATTTCATTAATCAAAGGAATGTTAAAATTATAATTTTGCGGTGTATGCTCGTTCACGAAATTTGTAATATGATCAAAATTTGATTCTGGAATGGGACCTTTAAGATTTGATGCTATAGTGGAAAAATATTCGTTAAAAACATTCGCCATATGTGTATTTTCTGTGCATAGCTGACCAGTTAGACTGTTTATACCTAATAACTATTAACTGTTCCGATTTACCATCATGTTTTGATGCACCAAATTCTTTGAATAATTTCCAGATAGTACGAGGGTCATCCTTGCCTTCTTCAATTTTAGATTTATACGAATCCGTTTTAGATTTTTCTATTAAAGCTGATACTTTATTTCGTAATAATTTGTATTGTTCATAATTACCGTTAATTTTACACTTATTTCTATCTTTCATGTAATCTAAAATTTCGGTTGATAGCCAATCAGGTTGTATTTTAGTTTTAATCCTGTGTGTCCGCAAAGGAGCGTGACTGTTAACCACGTTAACAAACAATGTCGTCCATGCGTCAAGAATGTCATGAATATGATTCAAATAATGTACAGTTTCCCATTCAACGGCGTTTAAATCATTAACAAATGCTATTTAATCAAAATGCTTAAATGCTCTTTGCTTGATTTCATGATGCGCGTGTTTTCTAGGTATGTAATTTAGCTTCCGATTACAGAAAATTGCACGGGGGTCACTGATATTTAATTCTTTAACACTAATTTGCGAAATATGTTCTTCATGGGTTACGTAGATGTGATCAATTAACATGCGTGAGATATCTGTTACACGAGTAGCCTCACTAATTAACTGGCTAAGGCCCAACGCGTGAATGTAATTTGACCATTCTCTATTAGTGGTATCGCATAACAAGTTTTTATTTACATCTCCTAATAAAATTATTTTCTTTCCTACGTTCATTGTATTGTCCATTAATTGTTCAAACCTGTCAGTCCATTCTACTTTGGAATGCGGGGGTCTGTATAAACATCCTACTAAAAATGACTTGCTTTTTTCGGGAGTAATTTCCAGCCAGATACATGATATATTAACATGTGTCATCCCTACGCTTTACAATTACACCATCACGAACATAGACATTTAACCCCCCACCTGCATTGTCAATATTGTCTTTACGAAACGGAGTTTGAAATCCGTCTATCTTAAATAAACCTGTAGTTTTGTGATCTTTCAGTTTAGTCTCACTTAAGCCGAAAATATGCAGATTTTCATTTTCGTTTGATTTTAACATATATTTCAATTCTTCAAATTTGCTAAGATTCCGCGCACATATACCCTGTATATTTAAATAACCAATGTTAAACCCTTTCTTGCTTAAATTTAGATTAACTACATTTGTGGATTCATTTTCCTTGTTGTTTTGCATATACGATGGCGAGCGTAATGTATTTGTAGAAACATTATCACAAATATTGTTACCGCATGTTTTGACATGTCGCGTAATTTCACAAACGTTCATATGCTGTGCTGAATTACCACCTGATTGACAATCATTGGTAATTGTAGGCGTTTCTAATTCATTTATTTCGATAGTGTCCATGGAGGTGTAGCCTATATATACTTTATTGCAGGTGCACCTAATTTCATTATACATGGAGCACATTTCATGTAATTGATCTATTATGTAATGTTATGTGTCCGCCTGCATTCCAAGACATGGCATTAATGCCTAAATGCTACCTATTTGGACAGTCTGCAATTTTGTGACCAGCTAAACGACAATAGTAACACAAGCCGGCCCTCACATTGTTCCCATGTCCATTTTGTCGTGAACCACGGTTCGTGTTGTTTCGACTAACGTCTTGGCGATCACGAGTTCCTCTGGCTCGTCTGTCGTCAGACCCTCGTTGGTGGCGCACGAAAACACATGTTTCGTAGTCTGTAACCACGGCGATGTGGTTGTGTATTGCGGTCTTTGTCGATGTCCATTCGACCTCTCTCTCTATCGGATATCCAACTCTCAGCTTTGGCGATCTCGTTTATCCACGGACTGCCCTTTGATTGTTTGTGACAGATCATAGTAGCGTCGGTCTCTATGTTCCTAATACGATACGAGCAAGAATACCTCAGATAACATGCCGTGGTCATCTCTGGGCGAATTTTATTCATTATGTGATTAGCGATCTCCCCGTCTACCCCCCTCTCGAAAGTCCATACCATCTTCCTCCTACCCCTATCAACAGTTTCCCTAGCTTCGGCATATTCGGCGAGAACCTTGGGACCCTCCTCCACCAAATCTCTGGCGAGCTCTCTCCTACTCTTAGGAGGTCTCCCCACCAACCCTTGATACATCTTATTGTAGAACGCCTTGTATAGTGGTTTTCTGCGCGCGCTGGGATCTTCTTTTACACGCTGCGCATAAGCGGTGGCACGCAGACTGGCCGTCGTCTCGTTCTCCAATTTCTCGGAGCGTTTTTCGGGGTCGGCAGGTAGACGTCCGGTCGAAACCGCACGCCGCAGCCTCTCCTCGTAGACGATGGCTCGCGCGTCACTTATCCTATCTGCTATAGCTTTCTTGAGTCTCAAACCTTTTAGGGAAATTCCCCAACTCTTAGCTTGATCTCTCATTTGCTTTATGGTAGACATTATACTGAGTATAACCAATGGATTCTTATCTCAAATAGGGTGTCAGTTGTTATGTTATTTGTAATAAATGTATGACAAATTGTTGTATTATACTGAGTATAACTTATGGATTTCTTATCTCTAATAGGGTGTCAGTTGATATTTATGACAGATTGCTGTATTATACTGAGTATAATTTATGGATTTCTTATCTCTAATAGGGTGTAAGTTGTTATTTTATTTTTAATAAATGTGTGACAGATTACTGTATATACTGAGTATAACATAGGGATTTCTTATCTCTAATAGGGTGTCAGTTGTTATTTTATTTTTAATAAATGTATGACAGATTACTGTATATACTGAGTATAACATAGGGATTTCTTATCTCTAATAGGGTGTATTTCACCTTATTGATTATTGCGCAACACTAGGTAGTGTTTATATTTCATAACAGCCTTCGTGGTCGTGTTGGCTAAGGCGCCACTCTATGGAGACGTGGATTGTCAGTTCCCATCTCGGCTAGACCTAAAACTTTTTTTATATTTTTAACTTCTATCTTTACAAACGAAATCGCTTTGGTAAACAAGCATGACAACGGCGTTCCTATCCGACCGCTCGAGGAAGTATATGGTCTCGTGTTGATGAGCCTGATGGGAGGCACCGCGCGTAGCGGGGGGCTTCCATCAGGAGGTGGTATCTTTTTGACTCTCATATACTACTCAGATTTTCAACCAGCATAGATAATTTCATACTGCATAGTTGACCAACATTTATAACGTAGACAAAAAAAGTAAATTATAATTACCACGTTACCGATAATTATTTATAGCTGTATACTGAACACAGAATAACAAGTGAAAATTATATAAATTATTTCTAGCTGCAATATTGACAATTACATAATTGCCAAAAATATTTTATTATGCTCCATAAAGGTACACAATGAGCTGAATAAATCAACAAAAAATGTACACTGTAATGTACATGAACACGATTCTGACCAGAGTTTGCACTGTTCGCTGTGAAGTCTTGACTACTTACACAGCCGCGAGTGGGGCGGTAGCAGAATCCTGGGACAAATTATACAAGACTGTGTCCCAGTACAATCTGATCAGGGCTTGTACTGTACGTTATTTAGTCTGTACTGGGACTCAATATTCTATAATTTGTCACAGTCTGTACTACTAGTGTACAGATTAAAGTATGATCAAACCGGATGAATGTCAACCACAACATAATCTCCTTCATTTAGAATGTTGTAGCTAACATTAGAACGTGGTCTGAGAGATGAAGCCATGCCTGCTACCATAGATCGTATGTCTGTATGAAGATACAGACGTGTGAAGAATTGTCTCTTAATTGAGTAGTCTTGTCTGCATCTAAAAAAACACAAATCGCAGTTTGCACGGCAGTTACTAATTAACTGCTTTTAATTGGCAACCATGACGTAAGTTTCGGATTAACGGTGTAATTTGTTAGATAATCAGCAGTGTTTAAAATGAGCGATTAATATTTCGGTGACAAACACACTCGTCTCCAATTATTAGCTTCAAAGTACGTGAAAATCAAATTCTAATTTGGTTCCTTTGTTCACAAATACTTTTACCGACAACACGGTCATGCCTCGTGTAACATACAATCGTCCTACCGCCGCTAAGCACCGTAAGCAGGTGCCCGTTTCAACGAATATCACGGAAATTGCCGAAGATTTCCGTGATACGCTAACTGGAAAATGAAAATAGATGGTGTCATTATTATTATCTAAAAAGGACCAAAATAATATTAACTGAGAAACATAATTTTTATATCAATAGATAGAAAAAAGAATGAGCTAATTGAAAATACGAAAATCGAGAAGAAAAATCACAATTTGCTATATAAATCATATAAAAACTACCGACTATGTTTAAAGCTAAAAAGGACCAAAATATTTTTATTTTAAAAACACGATCGAAATATCATAAAGTACAATAATTGAAGTTTAAAATGTGACTTTTGCATCTTTAATCGGTTGTGTAGTTTAAAAGTTATGTAAGAAATGGTAATAGTCTCCTATATGATTACATATAAAACTCGCCGCTACTGATGCAGACCTTTTACAGGTAAGGTGGCCGCGAAAGTTGGATATGATTCCATCAACGAAACACCCGGCATGCTTCTAACAAGCAAACTATATCATTATCAGGCCAGAGGAGTGTGCTATTTGATCAGGAGTTACACTGGTCACGTCTCATTAGCCCCATTTCTGCAGCCATAGCCACACGTCCATGGCCCGTATACCGGATGGTTCAAAATATATGTCCCCGCTTTAAGAACTATTATAATCAAGTAGACAAGAACAATTATTATGAATTATATATGATAATGAAATATGATTATTCACCATTTTATCCAGTATATAATATTAGAGAAACACATTAAGATTATAGTTTCTACAGGCTGTTCAAAATGTAGACATGTGTTGCATAACGCGATATCGTTGGTAATCTTTGTAATAGCTTTGCATTGTAGACGTGCTACAAATTATTTAAATATTCACACATCGGAGGTCATTTTCCATTTATATATAACAGATAGAAAGGGATTTTCGCAAGTAAATCCCTTTTTCGCTCACTTTTTTGCTCTCTCGACACAACCGATTTCCACGTTTGAGCAGTTTTGTGGTCGAAATGTGGTCAAACTCGCAAATTGGAAGCTCATCAAATTCACCTAATTCACCTAATGTTCTGATCATTTCCAGGTTTGAGCAGTTTTGACGTGGCATTGTAGGAAATTTCCTACATTGGAAACTCTCCATTTACAGGTTTTCATAATTATTGAACGCAAACACAAAAATATTGTTCATTAACAATTTATTTAATAAATATAAAATTTCCCACAATTGAAATATAGAATGGACAATTTAACAAAATAATTACAAATTGGACACGGAAATGCCAAAAAATACAACTCCGACAATATCCGAATACAATGAACTGTACATGATGATTAATCAGTTTTCATTGTAGGAAATGTCCTACTTTCGATTTAGGTGTTTTACTTTTGTCTATGGAAATATTGTCAATCTTCTCTAAATAAATTTCAACACTGAAATTCAAAACATACAACTTTGACAATATCCAAATGTACGGTACAACTTTGACAATATCCAAATGTACATCACTTGAATTAAACGTAGGAAATATCCCACAATTAAATTTTATATCAGTCATATTTGTTTTACAGAAAATTTAGAAACTGATCGTAAGAAATTTCCTACGTTTGATTCAAGTGATTTAAAGTATCTAGTATATATTGACAAAGTTCTCTATGTTAATGAATTTCAATAATTCAAAACACAACTTCGACAATATCCAAGTATAACTCACTAGAATTGAACGTAGGAAATTTCCCACAATTAAACCTAAAAAAATAATATATTTTAGATTACCCGGTAGTCATATTTGTTTTACAGACAAGTCAGAAACCGATCGTAGGAAATGTCCTACGTTCGATTCAAGGATTTACATTTGTCTATGATATTTTATTTGTTTGTTTATTTATTAGTGTCTAACGGCCTATCAACAGCTTAGGTCATGTAAGGCCGGGCAAACGGGTTCGATCCCATTTTAACCTGCTGCATTGGGGGTGGGGGGGATCCCAAAATCAGAACGGAATATTTACATCGAGAACAAATATATTCAGCCCTGAAATTAGAATAACCTGACCTGGTGCCAGGTCCATACCACACCAAGTCACTTGGCCCCTTCCCCTAAAATACGATTACGAATATCGTAATACTCACATAAATGGTATAACCAGATTCAATTGTCACATACAAAATGCCAAAGACGTAAGTGAGGGCCAAACCAGGGGCCCGTTTCACTAAACTTCTTACGCTACGAACTTTCTTACGTCTACGATACTTTTCGTACGACGTTCTTGCGAACTTCTTACGTGCGTTTCACTAACAGGTGCGTACGAAATTTCTTAAGTTACGAACTTCTTAAGAATTCTTCAGTATTGGAAATCCATCAAGCCCTTTGAATGTAAACATCCGGTCCGACTTTGACAACCAGACGACAGCTGTTAAATCAACTGCCATAGTCCAGCAAGTTGAAAACCAGGAAAGTGAATTGGACTGACACTGCGTGTCCCATCCACGGCGCCCAGGGTGTTCGGAATCCTGGCCACACAATAAAAGGCTTTTTTACAGTTGGCCAGGTCTTATTCCTCGGTTGGAAAACTGATGTTGTCCAGTCGATTATTGATGGCTGAGACAACATCATTAATACACCGAGAAACCGAACTCCTAGAGACACCGTGGATGTCGCCAGCCTCGGGGTAGAACTCACCCTTCGCTAGGCAGCACAGGGTAACCAATGTTTCAAATGCTTGAGTCTTTGATGATCTCAAATATGATTTTGATTTGCTTTAGTTTGTACTGTATATATACTATACGGGGAATGGAGTTGCCGTATTGGCCATCTTAGTATATGCAATACACCTTGTGGCGTTTTACACATACCACAAATAATTTGACATACCCATAAATACAAGTTTGTGCAACGTCCTATTGGTTGTTTTCATCACACTTATATACAAAGTCTGATTACCTATTACATTTAGGGGAAGGGGCCAAGTGGCTTTGGTTTGGTATGGACCTTGAACCAGATCGGGTTCTAATTTCAGGGCTGAATATATATTTGTTTCGATGTAAATATTTAGTTCTGATTTTGGGACACCCCCCCCCCCCCCCCAAATGCAGCAGGTTGAATACGGGATCGAACCAGTTGGCCAGGCCTTATATGACCTTAACCTGTTGTATAGCTTTCTGGCATAATATTTATAACACGATGTTGTCATATCTGTCTATAATGTATTGTACCACATTGTAATACTTTCTCTGTCATATTATTTGCTGTATGTGTCAAACGGTCGAAGTGATGAAACTGTAAGATGGCTGTACATACAAAGATGGCGGAGATGGCAACTCGATGTACCATATAGTATACTGTAACAAAAAAAAATGATATGACAACACATTACATTCATATTACTTTTGAAAATATTTGATTCGTGTTTTCATCCATTTCACTCCTACACCACACTACAATTATAGTGAATCACTCCTCCTTAAACCACATTATATCAGGCTGCATTTGCTGGCTAACTGATCAAAAGGTAAAAGTATAGTGAGTAACTACTCCATAAGCCACGTTATATAAGGCTGCATATGCTGGCCTAACTGATCAGCAGGTACAAGTATAGCGAGTCACTATTATATAAGCCACGTTATATCAGGCTGCATTTGCTGCACTAACTGATCAACAGCTACAAGTGTAGTGAGTCACCACTCTACAAGCCACGTTATATCTGGGTTGCATTTGCTGGCTAACTGATAAGCAGCTAAAGCTAAATAATCCGGTCTGTCTACGCATTAGGGCCCCTATAAGTGATTTGAGAAACTTACAAAAACTTCCAAAAAATAAACACACGAACAGACAGATGGACAGACCAACACTTAAAAACAAAATAAACAGACGAACGGACGTACGATCAGTAGTGAGGGTAATGTATTACTAAGTAATGCCAAAAACAAACGGACAGACTGACAGACGGAAGTATAGGGCGAAACCTATTGGGCGAAATATGCACGGCCGATTTTATGGCGATGTTATTCATGAAATACATGTATGGTGGCCGTGACACTTGCGCTAAAAAATCTTCGTACGACAGCCCAATACCTATCGCAAACTTACGAGGAAAGTTACGAACTTCGCAAGAAAGTTCGCACGAAATTGACGTTAGTGAAACGGTAAAATGTGCCTAATAAGTTCGTACGATAATTTCTTATCGTAAGAAGTTTAGTGAAACGGGCCCCAGGTCTCCAGTCGGGATTCCGGTAAGAATAAACCCCGATCGTTAAATTACACATCGCTTGCTCCCACCTGCCACCCACTTGTCTAGGATATATTGCCGAAGTTCTCGAAGTTAATAAATTTCAACACTGAAATTCAAAACATACAACTTTGACAATATCCAAATGTACATCACTTGAATTGAACGTAGGAAATTTCCCACAACTAAATCTAAACAAGAGTGCCGCAAGTCACAAAAGACGCCAGTCGAATATGGGCCAGACAGCGAAGATCCAGAAATGTGAAGCTGTCACCAAGGCAAGAAACATTAATGAGAATTTGAAAGTCTATAGCATTATTTCTTCATCTCGTTGTGCTAAACATGTACAATGTATAATAATTTAGGCAGAGATAGAAAAGTAGAGTGTAAAGTAGAAATGATAGGGAATTGGATACAATAATGTAGAAAAAATGGCTAAGTTAAAAAGGTGATATTTTTGTTAAAAAATATGTTTTCGGCATAAAAACACCAAGGCGCACATCTTCAATATGTGTAGAGGACGTGTGTATAGTTTCAGAACGATCGACTACACGGTTTCGGAAGAGTTGTGTACACAAACTCTGTACCCTATATAGAATTGTATAGAAAAATGTAGACAAAATGGCTATTAAAGTTAAAAAGGTGATATTTTTGTTAAAAAAATATTTTTCGGCATAAAAACACCAAGGTGCACATCTTCAATATGTGTAGAAGACGTGTGTATAGTTTCAGATCGATCGACTGAACGGTTTCGGAGGAGTTGTGTACACGATCTATGTGCTTGTTCTTCAGCCGCCCGCCCGCCCGCCCGCCGCCCGCCGTGCGGTAAAACATAATACTTTTAAAAACGGTCGTACACAAATCATTCATTTTATATCAGTTTTCGTAGAAAATTTCCTATGTTCGATTCAAGTGTTTTACTTTTGTCCAGGATATATTGACGAAGTTCTCTCTAAGTTAATAAATTTAACACTGAAATTCAAAACATACAACTTTGACAATATCCAAAAGTAAATCACTTGAATGGAACGTAGGAAATTTCCCACAATTAAACCTCAAAAATCATTCAGTTTAGATCAGTCATATTTGTTTCACAGAAAAGTCAGAAACCAATCGTAGGAAATTTCCTTCGTTCGATTAAAAAAATAATTCATTTTAGATCAGTCATATTTGTTTTACATAAAAGTCAGAACAGTGCAGGAACCAGAGGTCCATTTTGTAAATTCTGTTCACGCATTAGTGTATATACCTAAAACCTATATAAGTGGGTAGAGGGGTACTCTGGGGATATGGAATGCCCGGTTTTAGTTCTGGATATGTGTGCATTACCGATTTATGGCCAATTTTAAGCGTCCGGGTGTCGACGCGATTCGCGACATTTTAAAAATCATTAAAATACACCTATATACACTAATATATGCCACAGTACTCATTGTTTGGTATCATATTGACGGCAATCACCCACTGCATGCATCCCAGAGTCTTAAATATCCCTATCTAAACTTTCCACTCTTCCAGACAAATAAAACAGCAAAAATCACCCCAAAATTGATTTCGGGTTAGCTTCCGCGGACTCGTAATCATGTCCATAACTCCAAAAGTAGAACACCCACAGCAAAGTTTATATATCAAAATCATCTCCAATCATTAGCCTTGAAAATAATACCAAACATTCATACAATAATCATACAATAACCATACGAAACGTACTCTCATACACCGATATATAAGGTTACCCCCTTCTTTTCTCAGTACTGTTTAAAATCTAAGTTAAATACATTTTATTACATCAACACTGTTGTGGTGTGCCATTGTTTATAGTGAACTCTGATGAAAGTAAATTCAAACACAGGTGATATTATTATCATGATAATCAAACTAAAAAGACATAAAAAGACAATCATTCATATAACTTTAATTCTTGTAATAACGCTATAGTCCAAAATTTGCTCTAATCGTCCTCCGACTCGTCCTCGTCCTGAAATGACGGCTGTTGAGGCACTGTTGTTGGCACCCACATGCTGCGCTACATAACAGCTTTTATTTTCTGCATGTATTTCGAGGCGTTCCACATTTTGTCCTACAGCCGCATGTCAACAGTTCTGTACATGCTGAGGGTACAGCTGCCAGCGTCATCAGTTGTGGCCGCAAGATCGTTGTCTCATCGAATTCCCATCCACTGTCCTCTGGTCGTGGAAGAGTCGGTTTGGCCACTGCGGCCTTGATCCACACCATGGCTTGGAAGTTACAACGTTGAATGTGCAGCTTCAAGGAATCCTGAGTGGGTGGGAGTCTTTCTGGGTCACTGATGCGATGGAACAAATCTACACGAAGGCAATTGATAGAAGTAGTTGTTGCTGTAGGACTATACATCTTTATGACAAAGATCTCGATGTTTGTTGTGTCCAGGCCGATATGACGCCCAAGATCCTTGAGTAGCTGAGGGTACTTTATATAAGTGTTCCAGGCAGTACGCTTGCCATGACCAGAGAACTGACTGGTGGAGTCTGATCCCGTTAGAGCATGACACCCCAGAATATTGGTGACAACTGGCTCTAAGCTTGAACGCACAGTACTCACGGGGATGAACTGCTTCGCTTTGGCTGTACCACTACTCAACCATACTTCTTGTGCAGTATCATGGTACAGTAGGAGCAGGAGGATGTCTGTGTCTCTGGCGCAGACAACCACTCTGTGGAAGTTCTGTGCATTAGCATCTGCAGCATGTAGAACGATTTTGGTGTCAGCTTCTTCGTGGGTAGAGTTTAGATGTTCCACATTGCGTCCAGTAGAAGAGGCTGCAGGGAATTCATCTCCCCCTGACACTACAACTTCGTGATGTGCTGGTAGGTTGTGTGCCTTCAGTAGCAGTTGATCCCGCAAGAAATGAATAAGGTTCACTTTGTTCTCTTCCATTGATATGAAGGACAGCCAGACAGAAGGTAGTGGCACATCACGCCCGTCTATGATTCGACGTATCTTTCGTCGTTTCGTCGTTCTGTGAACCCTGTTCTGGCCATTGATAGACGTTTTCGGATAGTCATCAAACACGACGTCCAATCGTGTCTGAGAGCCTTTCAAGTGGCAGAAGACTCTATCACAAAAACTATCGGCTAAATCACCGAAAGTAGACGCACCAGAAGGCTTTCCCAATGCTTGGACAGTCGCCATACCATCAACAACCACACATGTCATATCGTCTGTTTCTGGAAGAGTGTCCTTCGTGTATTCGTCGCACAGCAAATGATAGAGAACTGCCTTTTCTGTGGATCGTAATGCCTGATCCGATGTTGCAATGGACAGTGTAACTGGAGACAGCTCGTGATGTAACAAACCTGTCAGATCTATGTTGCGACCACTGCTTGCTGCACTCAGTAATCTGCGGAACAGATCTCGATCGGCCCTGATTGTTTTACTTTTTCCAGCAGGAGTAAGTACATTCACAGCATTCAGATTGGCAAACGTCTTTGACTTATTTTTGCTGATCGGATCATGAAGAGTTTCAGGCGCATTTGGGAGCAATCGTTTCGCCACGAAGTCAGTGAGCAGTTCTTTGACACGTTTTGGAGCTGTGAGTAAATCCTGCCTGATGTCATCCCGAGCTACGTCATTAGTTTAAATGCAGACAAGTTCCTCTCCTTGACGATTGAATGGATTGAACCGCTGAATTTGCTCCTCAAGCTTATGTACATCAGCCTCACCTCGCTTCATTCTCTGGGTACCAGTATCACCATGGGATTTGGAGCCACTACATTTTGATCGCACCATCTGTTTAATATCCTTGGACAGCCGCGCTCGGTCACTGAAGGTAATCATCCATCTATTCATAGCGCTCTGGATCCTTGTTAAGCATACAAGACCTCCAGCCACTTTGCACTGCTTGTTGATGTGCTCGAGCGCATGGTCAGTGGCGACTTGGTTGAAAAATCCATTGGATTATTTTACCACAAAGTTTCCGGCCATTAATTCCTGAAACACACTGGATGATGTCTGCTCAAGCAGGTAGATGGCACCCCATCTTGAGTAGTTGGTATGATCGTAGATTACCATAAGTGACAGCATGTCTTTGAATGCCGAAATATGAACAGTCCAGTCACCTTCTCGGTCTGCTCGGATGAACAGTAGTAGAGTCTCCACCATGTCAATGTACTGCTTCCAGAATATCAGTGTGGAATTATCAGCATTCTCTTTGAAGAACTCGTCAAGATCATTGGCCAAACCATCAACATGGCCGACAAGGTTTCTCACTTCTAGTTTTTGCTCGTGGTCCTTTTCTCCGAAGTGGGTTGCCACTGAAGTTGTGTACTGTTTGAGGTATTCGATGCTGTGCTTCTCTTTGTTATTGTGCCAAGTTTTAAAACTCTTGTATAGTGTTCTCCACATGGCTTCCATTGTTAGCTTATGGGCACGGACAGCACGGTTCCAAGATTTGCCTTGCAGGATTTTCTGTGCGACACATTCGCTGTACACTCCGGATTCAATCCAGATGTCGGCGAGACCAGATTGGGCAAAGTGAGATCCAATAACACCGAGATAGTTCATTGCTGCATGGAAGTCGCCAAGCAGGACAAGAACATTACACAACTTCACTGGATGGAGCCATACCAATTCCTTGGCCTTGTGATACAGCGCCTGGTCCAATGTGATGACGGTTGTTGTTTGGCCATGCTTCATGGTGATTGCCTTGCTTCTCAGTAGGAACGTCATCACTGTATCGAATTCGTGGACAGGCGCTGGAATGATGGGTAGATATCCCACTGTGGTCACCTCTTCAGAGGATAGTGTTAATAACTGGTTGAAGCCAGTCCATGCTGAAATGTTCTGAGTCTCGCAAGACTCCATTCTACTAAGTACCCAGGCAAGGTCAATCCTTTTGCAGTCGGCTGCTCGGGAAGATGGACATTCCAAGCCCTTTGTAGTCACAGGTTGTGTGAAGTGTGGAGGAACATGCTTGGGAGGAGCTTCAGCGTTGTGCTTCTGTCGATAGTTGTGTCAGCACGGTTTATGTCATTATGTGGGCCTCGCTGGAATACAGCCATCTGTGTGACATGAAGAGTGCCCTTTCCATCCAGAGTCTCTTCCTGCATATCGAAGTTATCAGCAGCAAAATGTATGAATTTTCCAGGAACTAAATTCTCTGGGATGAACTTGTTGTCGTTTTTCTCAAACCGTGACAATTGTGCTTGAGCAATTGATGAATCTATTCGGTTGATAGTAGGGTAACTTATGCTGTTCCCAGCATCGTGCAGATATTCAATCAATTGTTTGGATCTTGTCATGTTGTGCACAAACAGTCCTGTTCCTATATGTTTTGGTGTGTTCTTTCTACCCATGGACACGTTATATACAATGTCCTGGCCAACATTCAAGATTCGGTCATGTACTGCAGGACCAATGTTCGTTGCCCTGATGTTTCAGTTGGATCGATGTCATCTTGCATAATCCATTTGATGAGTAGGTACACATAGAGTTCACTATAAGCAATGGCACACCACAAAAGTGTTGATGTAATAAAACTTAGATTTCACACTGTACTGAGAAAATAAGGGGGTAACCTTATATATCGGTGTATGAGAGTACGTTTTGTATGGTTATTGTATGAATGTTTGGTATTATTTTCAAGGCTAATGATTGGAGATGATTTTGATATACAAACTTGGCTGTAGGTCTTCTACTTTTGGAGTTATGGACATGATTACGAGTCCGTGGAAGCTAACCCGAAATCAATTTTGGGGTGATTTTTGCTGTTTTATTTGTCTGGAAGAGGGGAAAGTTTAGATAGGGATATTTAATATCTTGCATGCATGCAGTGGGTGATTGCCGTCAATATGATACCAAACAATGATTACTATGGCATATATTAGTGTCTATAGGTGTATTTTAATGATTTTTAAAATGTCGCGAATCGCGTCGACACCCGGATGCATAAAATTGGCCATAAATCGGTAATGCACACATATCCAGAACTAAAACCGGGCATTCCATATCCCCAGAGTACCCCTCTACCAACTTATATAGGTGTTAGGTATATACACTAATGCGTGAACGGAATCACTAAATAGGCCACTTATTACAATATGGTTCCTGCACTAGAAACGGATCGTAGGAAATTTCCTACTTTCGATTAAAAAAATCATTCATTTTATATCAGTCGTATTTCTTTTACAGAAAAGTCAGAAACCAATCGTAGAAATTTCCTATGTTCGATTCAAGTGTTTTACTTTTGTCCAGGATATATTGACGAAGTTCTCTCTAAGTTAATAAATTTAACACTAAAATTCAAAACATACAACTTTGACAATATCCAAAAGTAAATCACTTGAATGGAACGTAGGAAATTTCCCACAATTAAACCTCAAAAATCATTCAGTTTAGATCAGACATATTTGTTTTACAGAAAAGTCAGAAACCAATCGTAAGAAATTTCCTGCGATCGATTCAAGTGATTTACTTTTGTCTAGGATATCCGTCAAGCAATCCGTCAAGTAATATTAAAGTTATACCATGATGATGAAGCTTGTACAAACCTTTTTACGCAAAAAAAATGGGTTTCCGGAAAAAGATATGAAGGTAAAACAGGCCAGTCATGTTAATGGCGGCACGAGTGTGTTCCCAATGCTCACATGCATCAAGTATCCAAATAGTGAAGGAATCCGTCAAGTAATATTAAAGTTATACCATGATGACGAACCTTGTACAAACTTTTTAACATTTTGGACCACGACGACAGAAAAAGCGGCGACTTCTGCTAAAGCAGGCGAGACAAAACCTGATTGTGGGAAATTATCTACACCTGAACAATGAAAATACACACAATATATATTCCATATGATATGTTATGGCTAGATAAATAGCAATAAAGCAGTGCTTTCATTAATAATTATTTTCAGGCATTCTTTTTTTTATTTTTAAGAACATTTCAGGATGTTTATACACATAGATCAAGAAGGAAATCTGCCAATTTGAGGATTTTTATGGAGTAATTTAAATCCAATTTCAGTTAATGAAAGCACTGCTGATGAAGTAGAGAAACTATTCCTTTAGATCAAATACATGCACATGATTGCGAGATATTTACTACAACTAAGGACATACAAGTTTGTCAATATACATAGCAAAGCTATAATAAATATATGTTGTTTACATGGAGAAATATGCAGAGGAGGAAGTACAATTTATTTATTTAATAGTGTTAAATGGCCTGTCAAAAGCTAAGGTCATCCTAGGCCATGTTAACTGGGTCAAATCCCATATTTCACCTATATGGATGGGGGTACCATCAATGGAAATTCAATGGCAAACAAATAGAGTTACATGTATGTAATAAGACATCTGGAGTGATTTCACACGTGATACAGCGCATAATTTCACATTTGGTGTCACACAGGATCTCAGAAGTGTTGTCACGCAGGATCGTACAAATGATGTGACGCAGTATCTCAGGAATAATGCAAATGTGATCATGGTGATGCTGCGGATCTCAGGAATGATGTAACGCAGGATCTCAGCAACTCACGAGTGATGTGACGCGGGATCTCACATGTGATGTGACGCATAATTTCACATTTGGTATGACACAGGATCTCAGAAGTATTGTCACACAGGATCTGACAAGTGATGTGATCATGGGGACGCTGCGGATCTCAGAAATGATGTAGCACATGATCTCAGTAACTCGTAAGTGATGTGACACAGGATGTCACAAGTGATATGGTGCAGGATGTCGACACATGCAGGTTTTCACACATGATGTGACGCAGGTTTTCTAACTACACGATACAGGATTTCACAAATGTTGTGATGCAAGATTTCACACTCGATGCCAGATATGTGCATGCCACAGAGTTTCTGTGATTGAGTTTGACTGTGACGAAAGTGTTCCAACAAGGTGATGACATTGATGCACAGTGGCAGGTGATACTGAAGATATTCATTGTCCGGGTTCAACAAAACATCTACGTCAAACTGAAACAAATATAGAAAAGTATACAGTATTGTATTTGATCAAATTCATTAGCGAACAGTGTATGCCCTGTACAGACTACAAACGCACAGCTTGATCAGGGAGACTACACTGGTTGCAAACTCATTAGAGGATGCGTGTCTTTTAAGGGACGTCTGCAATAAAAAAAATAATGTGCTCCCTCTTTTAATGAATTCATGTAGTGAATAACCGCCATTTGCTGGAAGGAAATGTGCAATGTCTCTTAAAACTGTGAGTACTGACTGTGCCTCAGATACAACGGTAATATCCAATAATTCCAATTCATGCGCAGTAAATGACATATATGTGGCTGTGACTGGAGAAATTGGGCGTATGGGTTTTGCAACCAATGTAAATCCAGACCGGCCTGCGCATCCGCAGTCTGATCAGGATCTACACTGCTCGCCATTCCATCAATGAAACACCCGTCATGCTTCTATCAAGCAATATAGATATTTATCAGGCTACACAAGTGTGAAGAAGCTACACTGGTCACATATCCCACAAGCCACATTTCTCCAGTCACAGCCACATATTATCAATCAATCACACCATTTTATTTCATCACATTCCCCAAAGCATGCGCTACATTCAAGTACATGACTTCATAACCTGTGATAAGCAGGGCAGATAATTTGGTATGGCATAATTTGGCATTTTAGCTATACATGTAACAGTACGTTCTGAAATGATAATACAATACACATTTAGAAAATAGTTCCCAGTATAGACGCTAGTTTAATTAATTTATATGAAACAATTTAGTAACCTTCAATTTTAACACAGCTATCATACTGAAAAATATTGTACTGTAAAATTTGTTTCGGAATTATTAGTTTGTACTTGTCATACTATTTTTATAATATTAAATTTATTTTTTAACTAAACTATATAAAATATGTCAGCGAGTCACATTTAACTACTAAAGTGCAAATTAGATCAGATTCGCTATTCTGCAGACTGAGAGGAAGCCATGAGTGGAATAGTAACTCTGGCTGCGAACGGTACGGTAGTAGATTGCAAGAGTTACAGTTCGCAACTATACTGCTTCAAGTTTAGTACCAATTTTGCTATGCTGATGTGTTATCCATTACACTGTTCATTTTTGTTTACACTGTGAGATGCGCAGAATTATCAGAAATACATGATGTTGCAAACACACCGAGGTGGCATCACACATCACAATAAATTTATGTCATTTACTGATGTCCGAATGTTATGAGACTTAACATGCACAGACTTCTTTGAACTGCCTCGGCTTGTATGCTGCTGGAATTTGGACTAAATTGGGCATGATACCGACATTTAAACTTGTTTCGATTGTGTTTGAATAGTTCTTTGTCCTACTTCATAGATAGGTACAATGGTGTCAGCTAATTCTGCACACCTAAGGCTTTCCAAACAAATGTATGTGTCATTAAAGGTACATGCCCACTCAGTAGGCACAAACTTTTCCTTACATCAGAGACATCATCCTACACACTTTCTGGCAAAATAAACGAGTGTAGGACGAAATCCCCCTCCCCTCCCCGGACATAATCCCCCCCCCCTCCCGTGATTTTTGACACAGTAGGAAAAAATAAAATCCCCCCCCCCCATAATGAAGGTAAATCATATTCAGTTGCACAATAAACGTCAAACAATAATATGTATGTACATTTTTTATACTGATGTCGGTCCCAAACCATATTGTTTCAGTGAAGAATCGATTACCATTTCAAAGAATTATTCGCCAAAACGATAGGTAAATCATGTACCCATCATTCATTTCTGTTTGTTTTAATAAAATTCCTTATATTCCAAAATATAGGTCACTGGTAATCATCACTATTTACAGTCAATAATGGGTCACATTCAACATACTGTATATTAAGCATAATCACATTATACCAAGCACATTTATGTATCACAATTACAACCATATCAACGTTTGGTTTCAAAACATATCATGGGGGGGGGGGGGTGATTTTGTCCTCCCTTGAATTTTGAAGGGGGGGGATTATGTATCCCAAAATAAACATTCATTCACCATTATTCCACGTATTGATTGGCATTATTATACATTTTATATTAACCGTAAATTTACACACTGATATCAGGGGCGATAACCGTGTTTCCTTAAAATGTTCACGGACATTACTATTTATTCTCTGTATTTATTTTTTGATGTGCAATGATCATACTTTATAATCTATCGAAAATATAATTTTTTCAGGTAATGCATTTAATTAGTATATACTAAAATAATTAAAAAATATCATGCCTCATTTGAATATGAAAATAGCCTGATACCACCGCGCGTCACTATCAGTAAAATAAATAATACCGTACTAAATGATTATATCTGTATAGCGGGCACTTTCAATTTTTAGAACTGGTGTAATATTGACACAATTATACAACTATTTAATTCCTATAAAGAACAGTTTGTGCCTACTGCGTGGGCATGTACCTTTAACATCCCCATATTCAGTCAAAATGTCATGAATTTACGTTACTTACTGACGTCAAAATGTTATGACATTTTACCTGCACAGACGTCTTTGAACTGCGTTGTAATGAATATTCAGGAAAGTTTGACTGAATATGGAGATGGTAATGCCATATAAATTTGTTTGGAAAGTGCACAGAATTAGCAGACGCCATTGTATGCAAAGATACCTAAAAGGTCACCATTACAAAAGTTAGTATATGCAAACCGGTAACTGGAATTATCGGAAACCTATTTTTTACCGAAAACCACCGAAATACCGGAAACCCCTGTAAATCACTATATAATAACATAAATATGTGTTTGTTGTGTGATAAAAGTTTTGTTTACTATAGTATAATATATATGCACTAACTACAAACTATATATGCACTAATTACAAACTATTTGTGTGAAATAAAATGAGTTTAATTAGGTGTTTAATTCCAAATTCAAAACGACTGTGAAATTTACCGGAAAATATTTGCAATTGAGAATGCACAATTCTAAAAGTGTGTTCCTTACAAATAATAGATAATAATAATAGACAGTACTAAAAGTGTGTTCCTTACAAATAATGGATAATAATAATAATAGAGTGTGTTAGTCATGGTATAATAATTATTATAATAATTATTACAATGATTAGCTTAAATATTATATATTACCGGAAAACACCTTCGCTGACTCGATGTCCGTGATTTACCGGAAAACACGTGTGTATGTATGCAAGGCATCGTAATCGCCAAGTCAGACTCGTCAGGGGAATATACCGAAAACCATTTTTTTTTTAAATACTGTGTGATCATTGTCCATTCATCTATACTGTTCGCGAGCTGACCAGTATTTTAAATCTTGACAATCTCAGTCTACATGCAACTGTCTAGAATTTGTACTAGTTGTACCATTATAGATAATGATCATTTTATGACCATTGTACATCCTGGTGCAATCTGTATATTGTATGCGATAATCTCAGTGTCTACATTGTTCACGAATTAATCTCTGTGTAACCCTGAATTTGTTAAACCAGGTACACCTACTGTGAAATAGTATTGGGCACGCGTCTTTGTGTACTTTAGCGAATATCGCCGCCTAAAGGCGTTAATCATGCAACTCTGTATTGTAGTGTAACTTCACTGAATATGTTAAACCAGTTGTATCATCTGTATCACCAGCTTAGATACTCTGTTAGCTAGAATATGTTAAACACCACTTGCAAACGCATTTCACATTCATGTCGTCGTTGACAAAATGTACAGTATGACATTTGCAACCACAGTATGCGTTGTGTCTTCTGTGCTGTGCAGTTCTGTGGCTATGCTGGCTTATCTGGAAGCCTCTTATGAGGTGGTATTGCATTTGCATATATTATAAAATGCTATACAGTATGCAAATAATTTATATACAGTGCAGTCTCCGTTTTTGTTCCACCGTAGACAACACTTGCAAACTCAACGCGAACGCAACGCGAACTCAACGGTTTGCTGTAGCGTTGTATACGTTGTTTAAACGTATAATACGGTTCGTACACGTGTAATCACATTGTCAAACCGCTTAGTTTAAAAGCGTTGTATACGTTGTTTAAACGTATAATACGGTTCGTTCACGTGTAATACACATTGTCAAACCGTTTAGTTTAAAAGCGTTGTATACGTTGTTTAAACGTATAATACGGTTCGTACACGTGTAATACACATTGTCAAACCGTTTAGTTTTAAAGCGTGTAATACGTTTAGCTTCAAGGCGTATAACACGCTTTGGCGTATACATATGTAGCGAGGTGAAAGAGTTGAAACGTGTACAACGCTTTACCTGGAAGCGTGTATCTATATGAAAGCATTGAAACGTGTACAACGGTTACACGTTTTAACACAAATACCTGTTCGGCCCCGATCTCTTCGAGGCGTCCTTGTTTGTCCCTTTTAAAATATCGCGAATACATACCCTCAGATCGAGTTCAAAGTACATCGGCGGTGTGATTTAGCACTTCAATTGATCCCTAATCCCTGATGACTAATGAGTCACGCTTTTAACACGACAGATGTACCTGTCGTTTATCAAAATGTTTTGAGAATTGTAGATCACGTGAGCCGGCTCATCAGGATCTGCGGCATTCCTATGTACATTTTATATACACAAAAATGACGCCTAATACAGCGTAATGTAACAGTTCCTAACTTAATATGGAATAGCCCGGGCCGATAGTCCGTGTCAGTTAATTGGGGTTAAATATTACGAACACAGATAAACACAGTGCCTGGTTTCTTTATTTTATTTTAACATCATCAGAAATGGCGAGTCTAGGAACTCTCGTATTATCTTTACCCTGAAGCCAGTCTATTTCAGTCACTAATCCGCTATACACCTGTCCCACGCGTGTGTTAAGATTAATCGATATTTGGAGAAACTGAATACACAGCGAGCTGCACACTGGTTTAACACGGATATGGCCCGCGGATATGTGTCATAAATTACTTGGTGGTCAAAACCGGTAAATTTACAAGGTTTATAGCAAAATAGCAGCCGACTGGCAATTTTTCTCGGAGCGATTTTTAAGACTAGTTTTCAAATCTCAATCGGTCTGAGAGTTGAAAAATCGGTCCAGAACCGGAAAACTGAAAATGTTAGAATCCCTGCAGTGAGTCTAGAAGTATATATATACACACATGAAGAACGATCAGAGCATGCGCATTCTATGCGATACAAGGTTGGCATACCAAAACGTGTAATGCGTTAAAACCCGTGGAAACGTGTTATACGTATAACACGGTTTCATCTGTACGGTGCTGTGTACATGTAGATGCGTGTAACCGCTTACAACCGTTGTATACGTTTACAACCGTTGTACACGGATTACACGCTTTTGAAACTCAATACGTTGTTTACAACCGTTGTATACGTTTACAACCGTTGTGCACGGATTACACGCTTTTGAAACTCAATGCGTTGAACACGGTTTGTTCGGCTTTCGCGCATGCGCAAGAGTGGGGAAACGCAACGCATGGCCGAAAACGTATTACACGTAGACGACACACGGTTTGAAACGCAACTAACGGAAACTCCACGGATACGCAACGCACAACACTTTGTACGCGTATAAACCCGGAACATTTTGACAGAAACAACTGTATTACATGTGCTAGCATAACAACATAATTTTATGTCATTTTATAATAGCTGCAATGCAAACGCCGCGAATCCATTATCTGGAAGCCTCTTATGAGGTGGTATTGCATTTGCATATATTATAAAATGCTATACAGTATGCAAATAATTTCTATATTACATGTGCTAGCATAACAACATAATTGTATGTCATTTTATAATAGCTGCAATGCAAACGCCGCGAATCCATTATCTGGAAGCCTCGTATGAGGTGGAGCGGGAGGAGCCCACGTGTACCTTCCAATTTAAACGATAGGCGGTCCCAATGGAAGTGGGCGTCTATAACCTCATTGGAACTACCTGTAGTCGAGTCGGTCAGAGCTGGTGGTGCAGGTGGAGGGGAAAAAACGGAAAAACGGAAACCTCTTCATACCCTACTTCATCCAGGACTTGCGGAAAGGTTCCCCGGATCGTCCTCCGAACCCAAATGATCGCGTGGAATAGGTTTGGTGACATCCAGTCTGGCAAATTCGCGCTGTAGGTCTGCTGGCAGGTGTACAAGGATAGAGGTGAGTATCCGCCAATGAGCCAGCAATGCCACTTGGGTTCCAGCGTGAAGTGTTCCTGGATTGGCCAGTTCTCGGTTACGCACATCTTGCCAATCCAGTCAAAGTCTCCGTCACTGACGTACGACTTCGGAGGTGTCCGACCGTTGTTCACCCAGTCCCGGAGGTCCGCCAGCGTGGGTGTGGTCGGGAGTACATTCTTGGCTAGCCACTGCAGTGACTCCATCCTCCGCTGGTGATAGCCTGGATTGTCTAGACGGACACTCCGAAATCGAGCAGGCAGGTGGCTCTTCATCACGTGGCGACGTTTGCTGTATATGTATGTGCACGTGACCGAGAATGGACAAGCCTGATCACTCCGGGAGCGAGGTGGGTTAGCCACTGTGCGATCCTCCTCATTCCGATTGGTCGTAATGGACAGGTTGGCCATGTCTGGGCGTTTCCGGTGGAACATCTGCGACACCACCTCGACCCGAGTGAAGCAGTTACTCCGCTGTAATGGGAACTAACCTCCAGAGGGGGCTGGGGTTGACGTCGCAAGACCGCCGGTGTAGTCGACACCTGGGAATCCCGAATAATTTCCGCCTCTGATGAGACCCTCGACTCGAGAGGGAAAGTCACACTGCTGTGCTGTGAACTCGACTCCGGACGAGTCTGGGAATGATGCCGAGGCGGAGATGTCTTCCTAGGAGGAGTCACCTTCCTAGGAAGGGTCATCTTCCTCGGCGGAGTCGCCTTCCTAGGCAGAGTCGTCTTCCGAGACATTGGATCGGCTGTGGAATTCGACACGACCCTCGACTCGTGGGAGCGAGTCACACCGCTGTAATGTGAACTCGACTCCGGACGAGCCTGGGGATGACGTCGAGGTGGGGTCGTCTTCCGAGACATCCGATCGGCTGTGAAATTCGACACGACCCTCGACTCGTGGGAGAGAGTCACACCGCTGTGATGTGATCTCGACTCCTGACAAGCCTGGGGATAACGTCGAGGTGGGGTCGTCTTCCGAGACATCCGATTGGCTGTGGAATTCGACACAACCCTCGGCGCGAGGGAGGGAGTCGCACTACTGTAATGCGAACTCGCCTCCGGACGAGCCTGGGGATAGTGGCGAGATGTACCCGGTCGGGTGTGTAGAAAGGTGATAGAAAGTACATGCTGCTGACCACGTCGACCCTTGCAGTTGGACGCCGAAGATGGGGCCCGGTTGCTAGAACGAGACCTGTTCTTGCAGGCGTACGATAGCGATTGAGAACGACGTCGCTGACGGTCCCGCAGCTGTTGACGTGTGGCACGCGCCGATGCAGATTCGGAAAGCCTCGTGGGTACCGGAGGCGACGACGTCCTACCTTTCGCCGGTGCAGTTGGTTCGTTGGCAGCAGGGGTGCTCCCCGTCTGCAGACTGGTAGATGAGATCGGCACCTGTGCACTAGCTGGGGTAGGGGCGGGAAGTCTTTCCGTGATGCCAGGTCCACCTGGATCCTCTCGAGGTTTGGGTCAGGTTTTAGACGGATGTCCTTGTGTCCTTGTGACACGCAGCCCCCCCCCCCCCCCCCCCACCCCCACATGTAGCGGCTGGGGTCTTCTTCATGGATGGCTGGTTGCCCAGGACCCCGACAAGGAACTCCTCATCCACGATAAGATCTGAATTGGCCCGGAGATCTTTGATGAATCTCGTGTTCTTCCCCTGTAGCTCGCGGATCGTAGGCAAACACGCGGGGAGCACGACTGACAGGTGGAACACGAGGTCTCTTCCCGTCCCCCAGAGTTTCTTAGCCTTGGTCGCCTCTCTTACCTCCTGGTAGGCCCCTTTGGTCAAACGGGTGGTTACTTCCTTCTCTTTCCAACTGCGCTTCGGGCGGCCATTGTCAACTGGAATGCAGATAATGGGATACATATTACTGAGGTGCCCAATTTCCCGGACCGACCTCACAAGGTGGGCATGTGTATTCGCCTATTGTTTCTGCATCCAGTTCTGTGATATTCACACAATGACCATGATACCACTCCTGACACGAGTCACACTGAATCATGAATCCCCATCATCAGGCTTCTTACACAGGCAGTATTCCTGTTCCTGGGGTATGTGGGTCACTGTATGAGAGTGTTGTGAACGGTTAGACAACAATTTGGAGACCCAACCCGGAAGTTCCTTATCTTTGCATGGTTTCAGCCTATCATGGTTTATTGTGGTGGTCACTTTCCTGAACTGAACACGGTACTGTTATGGCGTGATTTTGCTGATGATTACCCCGGGTCCATTCCATTGCTTACTCAAATTTCTTGGCAGATTCTTGCCTTGTGGCACAGTTCAGAACATAAACGATGTCTCCCACGGTGCAAGCTCTTTAGTGAATGCGCAGGTCATAAATCACGCTTCATGACGAGTTGTGACTCGTGCAATGACTTCCGGGCCACTTCATACGAGAGCTTCAAGCTGCTCTCCAGCTGAGAGACGTAGGTATCTATGTTTGTTGGTTCAGCCAAAGTATCTGACTGCACATGGAAAACCAGATCGGCAGGGGCGTCAACTTCCCTTCCCAACATCAACTGGTTCGGGGTAAAGCCTGTACTCCTGTTCACAGAGGACCTCAGGGCACCCGCTATCTGGGGAACAAATATATCCCATGTCTTCTGGTGTCTGCCTACGAAACAGCGGACGGCGTCCATAAGAGTTATATTGAACCGCTCGACCTGACCGTTCGCCGAGGGTCGGTATGGGGTAGTGCGAGACTTATGGATGTGGAGTAACTGGCAAAGGTGTTTGAACAGTTTGCTTTCAAAGTTACTACCTCTGTCAGTATGTAATGACAGCGGCATACCAAAACGGCTAAATAAATGATTCACGGCGGCCAGTGCGGTAACCTCAGCGGTTTGAGAGGATAACGGGATACATTCAACCTATTTTGTATATTGGTCCACCATCATCAGCACATATTCATTACCTTTAGTGATGCGAGGGAGGGGGCCCAAGAAATACATATGCACTCGCTCCATTGGAATCCCCGCTTGGAACCCTGATAGTTCCCATCGTGCATGTCTACTAGGTTTCTTCCACTGGTTACACTCTATGCAGCTCTCAACATAGTGTTTGACATCACGGGTCATGCCATGCCAATAGTATTTGGCTTTAACCCGCTGCACAGTTCGATCGTTTCCCTGGTGGCCAGCTAGGGGTATATTGTGATTCACGAACAACAGTTCGTCTCTAAGACTATGCGGTACCACTAGTTGTTTCTGTTCAGTTTTGGGGTTGGTTCTCCAAATGACACCTTTGTCTAGATGGAAGCATTCCCTGTTGACCCAATAATATTTGGTTGCCCGATTCGCTAAGAACAACGCACCCTCAGTGGGCTCCCTTCCGTCGGTTAACCAGTTTTTTAGAAACAAGAGTTCTGCATCCTCGATCTGGCTTTGCATAATGGTCTGCAACTGGATGTCCCATACCTGGGAGGGCGGGGAGTTACTAGGCACAGTTGCAGGTCAAAGGTAGCCTAATTTACGTCACTTCCGTTGGTTGAAAAAAACAACAACAAGGAAAACAAGATGGCGAATGTCTCACCTTCCCATATACTATACATCCTGCGATAGGAGTCATTAACACATCGGTTTTGTTCATCCCATAAAGTGCCTATGTTTATTTGCACACCTCAGCAACAACAACAAACACAAAGTTGCTGAGATTTTGTCACACAGAACTATTTCTAACCATGAAAGCAAAGATCCATATATCAGGCTGCGGAATAGACTGGCCAAATTACCATAAATAAATGCAAGTGACAATTACCTCTGTGCAGCTTTGAAGCATCACCTGCCCAAAAATGGTGGAAATTTGCACTTTAAAACGCACTTTAAAAACTTTACAAATCATGCATATGGCGGAAAGCCGAAGGGGTGTGACTAAATAGCGCAATGGTCCAATTTCGGCCCTAGTGATATGGAAGCAAGTCAAAACGGCCGGTTTGCCTTAAAAGCGCAAACAAGAATTTCAGCGCAAACAGCGCAAACGGCGCAAACAAGATTATTTTTTAAAAATATCTATTTTAAATGCCTATTAAATTAAATTAAGTCAATCTAATGATGAATATAAGTATTGAATTATCTCATATATTTATGTTTTACAAAGAAAATCATAAATGTCCCGAAATAAAAGCCTATTTGTACTACGATGCGTCTGGTGAAAACCAGATTCACGAACGGAAACAGCGCAAACAAGAATAAAATATCATATTTCTCTCCTAAATGCCTAGTAAGTGAAATTAAATCAACCTAATGATGATTATATGTATTTAATCGTGTCATATATTTATGTTTTATAAAGAAAAATTATAAATGGCTCGAAATAAATGCCTATTTGCACTACGATGCGTCTGGCGCAAACAAGATTTGTGTTCGGAAACAGCGCAAATTTCTCTACTAAATGCCTATTAAACGAAATTAAATCAATCTAATGTAGGTTATATGTATTTAATCATCTCATATATTTATGTTTTATAAAAATAAGTCATAAATGGCCCGAAATAAATGCCTATTTGCACTACGATGCGTCTAGTGAAAACAAGATTCGTGAACGGAAACAGCACAAACAAGATTCAAATTAGGTATTTCTCTCATTAATATTAAATTAAATTAAATCAATATAGTGTTGCTTAAAGGTCTTTACTTATGACATATAATTGTTTTTTACAAAAGATAATATCATAAATTACCCGAATAAAATCCTTATTTGTACTACGATGCGGATGTTATGTTAATAAATACATGGAAGACAATGTGGGTTATCCGTTAAAGGACAGACGCGAGATTTTGGACGCGATATTTTCGGACAATGGTGTGGTTGGCGTAAAAGACTCAGATACATACAACACACGCGTCACTCGTCTAAAAAGTTTAATAAGCGCGAAAGATTCGCAGGCCGGCAACAACAAATTTCTCCCATACTTGGAAACAAGACTGTTGCCAAATCTCTTGTCGCATGTGATTGTACCGAGTAGAAATGGTAAAATAACAACAAAGTGGACAAAGTGGACAAGCAACAATTCTGAGTGCGTGAACCATGTTTTCAAGTCAGCGACGAACTGGAAATTGTCTGACATGCCCAAATTAATAAACACAATTCATACGATCGTCGACAGTGAAAGTAGATAAAGATGTCGGGCTATTCGCGACAGCGGTAACTACAAATTACATTACACGCATCAACACCACCTCATAAGCATTGACCACTGGACGAACATCACGCAGGAGCAGAAGGATAGACGGGAAACCAAGTTCAAGCACGACAAAGGGCGCAGCAACCAACATATTGTTGTGTCTAGTGACGGTCTGCGATCAATCATTAAAACTCCATCCGCAGGAAAAAAACCTAACCAAGTGAAACGAAAACGAGCGGAGCGATCGCGGACACCGTCATCAAAAATAAGAATCATTGTGCAATAAAAAACAATTGACTACCGTGCACATGCTGATCTGGGACTACACTCGGATCGGACACATCGTAGTGCCACCGTTGTTATTATAGGGCCAGCGTTCCAGTAACATGTACTAGTATAATATGAGACGCGCCGCGACATAACGTACCTTCATGTATTTGGAATTTTCGCCGTAAATGGTTTTGACAAATGAACGTAATTTTCATAAATAATGTACAAATTTGACGAAAATTTCAGAGCAAATGCGGAATTAAATTCAGCATTTGCTCTCAAATTTTCGACAATTTCTGACATCATTTACAGAAATGTCTATAGCAACTGAAGTGCACGTATTATGCACACATGTGTATATATACGCCGAGAACCGCTGTTTGGATGCTTCTATATGAAGTTGGTAATGTATGCCCATGTGTTCATATTTACATATTAAGGTCGTACAGAAATTATGTTCAATTTTCAAAACCACTTACGGCGAAAATTCCAAATACCCGAAGGTACGTTATGTCGCGGCGCGTCTCATATATCATTGCCACCATTGACCTTGTTCACCATACATTGCAATCATTCCTAATTAAATATGACATGTCTATAACATGTCTTCCTGTGTGTTCGATTGATGCAACTAACGGCTAGCTGACGAGCAGCTACACTGGTTAAAACTCAATAAGTCCCTATATCGCGTGGTGAGACACATATGTTCAATTATATCCATGACGTATGAAATATGCCACGGTATATAGTTTTCGTCTTTGTGTTTGCGCCAGCCGCATCGTAGTCTACTAGTGCAAATATGCATTTATCATCATTAGATTGATTTAATTTCATTTAATAGGCATTTACGAGAGAAATATGATATTGTATTCTTGTTTGCGCTGTTTCCGAACAAGAATATTGTTTGCGCTGTTTCCGTTCATGAATCTTGTTTGCGCCCAGACGCATCGTAGTGCAAATAGGCATTTATTTCGGGCCATTTTTTACTCTTTTTTTTGGTAAAACATAAATATATGAGATGATTAAATACATATAATCATCATTAGATTGATATAATTTCATTTAATAAGTATTAATGAGAGAAATACGTAATTTGAATCTTGTTATAATCATCATTAGATTGATTTAATTTCATTTAATAGGCATTTAAAATAGATATTTTGAAAAATTAATCTTGTTTGCGCCGTTTGCGCTGTTTGCGCTGAAAATTCTTGTTTGCGCTATTAAGGCAAACCCCAAAACTACCCCTCGTCAAAACGGTCCCTGGTCACAACGGCTCGGTTTTGGTCAAAACGGCCCCTAAGTTTTGGGAATTTGGTCAAAACGGCCCCTACTACAATGACCCCCTATTATATATATATTTTTTGTTCTACACACATATATATATTCTTAATATGCATCTAAAATAACAATAATAAATGACCTTGTATTATGAATATTGATGAAAATGAACTTTAAAGGTACATACCCACGCAGTAGACACAAAATGTTCTCTATATCTGAGACATCATCTGACACATGTTCTGGCAAAATAAACATTCATTCACCTTTAGCCCACGCATTGATTGGCATTATTATATATTTTATATCAAACGTAAAATTTCCACACTGATATCAGGGGCATGTAACCGTGTTTCCTTAAAATGTTAACGAACAATATTATTTATTCTCTGTATTTATTTTTGATGTGCAATGATCATGCTTTAATATAATAATCAGTCGAAACTATTATTTGTTCAGGTGACGCATTTAATTAGTATAAATAATTAAAAAAATACCTTGCCTCATTTGCATATGAAAATAGCCTGATACCACTGCGCGTCACTATCAGTAAAATAAATATTACTAAATGATCATATCTGCATAGCGGGCACTGGTAATTTTTAGAACTGGTGGAATAGTGACACAATTATACACTTATTTAATTCCTATAAAGTACATGTTGTGCCTACTGAGTGGGTATGTACCTTTAATATGCATACAATATATTGTTTTTATATTTATTATTATCTTATTATCTTATATTTAAGGGTAGGAATTGGCTCGAGGACCTTCCAAACCCGGGTATTTGAGCCCAAAAATGCAGTCCAATAACCGTTGGCCCGTTTGTTTCCGAATTTACTAATATCTGCCATGCAGTCGAAATATGTGCATTAAATGAAGAAGGCAATGAGGCGGTTAATTTAACCTAGCTAGTTAAATCTCCTTTCGCACGAAGCCGGTATGTAAGACCGTGAAAAAGGCTGAGCGTGAGTGCATGTGATCTATGGAGCCGTAACAGTGTTATCCTATATGATAATGATATTTGACGGTTGATCAGGGAAAAACATGTCGTGCCAGGGAATGATCGATATTGGGCTATGCAAAGTATGATGTAATATGCTTCGTGGCTTATCGTTGTATACGAGATGCTATTATTCGAGTTCAGGTGTGGTGTTAATAGTAATTTCAAAGAGACACATTATATGTAATTGTAATTGCCAATTACAAATTCGTGGATGGTACTTATAATGAATTTCAAAGAGACACATTATATGTACCACACACGAACCCACAATTGGCAATTACAGTTTTTACTCCATAACAGCGTGTTCCAAACTTGACTATAATTGGTCATTATCTGAAATACAGTATAGTATTTATCTAAATAATTGATCAGGAAATTATATAATTGCATTTAAAATTAGTGTCGACCATTATGAAAACCAGACACTAGTGAAGTTATTTTGATTTCACAAGTGTTTGCATAGGCATCACGGGACGGTTGAAAATAGCCAAAATTGACTGCTTTTCTGAGGGCGGCGGGTGACTTATAAAAATAACCGCCTCTCACAATCAGTTAAGGAGGCTCTTGCGACAAGTATTGAAAAATACTCGCAAATGAAGTACAAATCGCGCGCCACAATAAAAATTAAGTAACAGCATCAGATGTGTTCAATTAATTGTTTACAAAGTTACCCCACCCACCTATTTTTGGCCAGAAATTTCAACACGACTGAATTTATCGGAATTGTTTTCATGAAAATATGAGGCCCATATACTTTGTTATGTCTTGTTCTATCACTTGTAACACCACATCATTTTCTGAAAATGATTTCAAAGCGGGGTCATAACCAAACAGGTTTATGTGACATTTCTCACCCAGTTTTAACCACTTTTTACAACAAAAAAATGAGTGTTCCATTGCTTATTGTATGACATATTGTCTACAAATATGCATTATTTAACATATTTTTCGGGAAAACTATGTTCGAACACCTCATACGCCCGAAATAAAAATAGGTGTATGACACTAAAAAATGTCTGGGTCGTAATGTATACCGTCAAAATGGAATATGGGTCATTGCCTTGGTGATTATATCATATTTACTTAATATTAATTTATTGTAATTTATGATTGTGTTTATTGTTTCATGTCGGATACTAGACACATTTTTTGTCCGCATTTTAAATTCATTAGTATCCTAGCAGTTTCATTATGGTTTCATTTGTAAATGCTGGCCGGCTGCCGAATACTCTGTTCCACGCATTTAACGTAAGTATGGTGACTTTTTATGTTTGTTATTGATGCATTTTCTTAATTTATATTTTGTAGATTCAATGTGTTTAGTAGCCAACAGTGTGTCCGTAGAAAAACGTGTATTGAATGTCATTTTGAATTGACAGGAACAGTGGATGAATACAATTTGATCCAGGTTTGAGTGAGCTCGGCTTCTGTGATTTTCACATTAAGCAGATTTATAAATGTTATAGGGATGGGCCGTGGCATAGTGTAATGCATGTGCCAAATTTGAAACAAGTTGGACGAGCTGTTAGAAAGACAATGGTCAAGGGACAGTACTAACTGACCCATCTCGTATATGGCATTGGACCTCAATACCGGCAGTTGTGAGTTCAATCCTCACCATAGGTGTGCACAATGCTTAGTACTTAGCCGATGATAGGGCGTTAACCCCAAAATTTGGAGGCCCCCCCCTCAATATCTGTGAAAATTTTCGGGCCCCCCCCCACCTCTGGCGCAGTCGATATTTTCGGGGGCCGCCCTCCCCCCCCCCCCCCCCCCCGCATTTCATCCAGCCACCCCCCCCCCCCCGGCGATAAATAATGACCAGTCCCTAATGCTAAAACATTACACACGACAGACAATGCACATTATCTCAAAATATCCAAAGGAAAGAAAGCTTTTGCAATATTCTTAGCCGATATAATTTCCAACATGCGTTGCTTTCAGACCTATTATATCATTAGTTTTCAAGCACAAACTCCAATTTCGAGTCTATCGATTCAGGAGACATACTAGTTGAGGGGCACCTTGAAGAGAAGTGGCTTAAAAACGAGTTCTGTTCAACACAAGAGAGCAAAAGCAACGACTATGCTAGATTGATACATCATATATTTCTGAACATGAATCCGGTGTCGGTCAATAAAATTAGGTGGGACAAGGTCACTTTTGAGGTCATTAAGTGCAAAGAGGTCAAATGAGTTCAAAAACATATTTTATATCAGTAGATGGACATGTACGTGCATATCATGCTTCAACTATCAGATACAGTTGTTTAAATTGTTGAATATTCTTCCTTAGGACATATATGAGACGCTTCGTTTTTATGGTGGTTCAAACCGGTGTGCATTTTGCGATTTTCAAGATGACCGCCACGTATCAACATTTTGTCTTAAATATATTCTGACTTGATTAGTATATGGCGTTTGGTACTTACATTATGCGTTTACATACATAGAAATACGTTTTGATAACTTATAAAAACAATTCACCACTGACAAATTCATATACATATAAGATGGCCGCCAAATATTTACACAGACGTGCAATAAATGTGTGTGGAATAACACAAATATATATCTATATTTTCATGCACATTTATATTTCAGTTATTTGCCTTTTTGTGTTATTATTGAATGTGTTCTTTGCAAAAATGAATGAGTCCATCTAATATACTTATTATTTGACCATGTTGGAATATTCAAGATGGCCGCTAGGTATCGCTTAAGCTCTTAGGGGCTGTTGATCGACAAAGTTGTAAAGAAATGAAACATAATTGGAAATCATATTTGTAATATTTTAAAAGTGCGAGGCTTGTGTTCCAAACTGTACCGAATTATCTGTCGCCGCAAACAAACATAAATCAAAGATGACCGCCAACATGGATACAATTCTGACACATCTATGTTAAGTGCGGTCGGACAACCCCCTCCCCAACCTCCCTCGTCGTGCCTTGCACTATTTTCGCGTCATGCACTAAAATAAGAATTATTGTCAATACGTAGTCATTTTATAATATTGATGCAAGCAGGTGAGTCGTATACATGTATGTGCTCAGTTTTTGCTGAGAATATATAAAATGGTATTTCTGACCATCTGCATTTCACAATTGTCTGGGAGAGCATGGCCCCGTAACCCCATAGCTGCCTCGGACCATTCAAGCCATCGAAAAGACTCATTGCTTCATACATGTCTGGTGACGGGTCTGTTGCATACATCGAAATCATGAGATACCGGTACATTATATGCGGATGCGGCTATTGTGTCATTTTCCATTATAACGAAGCCTACTATCTATCAATGAAAAACGATAATCAATTTATTAATGCGGTACACGACACGGTAGGTACAGCGATTGACATATCAAAGGGAAGTTGATGAATTATGAACTTGAATGGCTACGTAACAACTACCATTATTCACTTCCCACATAATGAAAGCAGCGTTCTTTCATAGCGAAGAAGTATGCTTAGCTTTTTGGATATAAAAACGAAAACCACGCCACCTCATCTTGAGCTATATAAGTATTATGTTAATGTCCACATTAGTGCGCTATAGAAGACACTGAATTGCATTTGCATACGTTATATTCCCACCATTTATACCTGAAAAGTATTTATGGACACATTTATTATTTTAACAAAGTCGTAATATTGACGACAGTAACATGAACATGGAATACCAATAACTTGGAAACACTGCAAATGGACACTGCGACTGTGCGTGTCGGTGTAGCAAGAGACATAATCAATTACTTGAAATTGGGGAATTATATAACACATACATATCGTATATATGTAGAGTCAATGGTGTGAGCATGGTAATCGAATCTCTGTTTATATACGACATATGATGTTGTTATTGCCGAAAATAAAGTAGTACGTAGTCATTTAAGTAGTCATATGCCGGTAGCCATGTGCTAGGCCACGTCAGTACATGCAAGAATAAATAACCAGTATTTGTGAGCCATATTCACATTACTCTCTATTCTACGAATTCAATGCAAGGTGTCATCCAGACCATTACATCTCAGTTCATAAACGGCATATGCTGTGTTTATTAACAATACACTCGCGTTTGGATGACCTATAATATCAAGAAGTCACATGCAGGTAGGCATGTACTATGTACATAGGAAGGATGTAATGAGTCAGTATTTGTGAGTCACATAAGTATGGATATTAAACTATAATGCGATCGAGATCAATATGTTGTGAATTCACGATGGAACGTATGTTGAGGTCATTCATGAGATTGTTTGGTACATAGAAAGGATAAAAGTTATAAAAATGTATTATGCGGTCATAAGACAATCTACATGTATATTGAATGCATGTGTATGTATATGTATCACAATTATGAAGGGAATTGTTTCTGGGGAATACCATACACTGTTATCATATATGTTGTAGTCATATAATGTCCTGACATGGTATGTGTAAGTGTCATAACTGTGTATTGTAATATCACAACCATATGTGTAGTATAATATATTACTTCAAATACATTAAAATGAACATGGTTGATTATTCTATGCTAATCCAGAATTATGTCAAAACTTTCCCACCGTCCTCGTCTATACACACCAACATAAGACATATCCTTAAGATCGTAAGAGATCAAACAGAGACACGTATTTGGGTAGTTGCAATTGTGATTCATGGATAAATAATGTACACAAATCAACCGGTACAACACCGCAATTCCCGTGACTGGATTTTCAACTAACCGGGTTTGAGCTAACCTGGAAGCGAAACGTGTAATGCTAAACATTGACATTTAGCTGATATGAGGCCTCTAAATCATGAGCATTCGCTACAGCATATTATTTTTTATATATGTGACACGCATAGACGCTGTCAATATTGATTTCAGTGCAGGAGACGGGACGTTTGTTGATGAGAATATATGTTAATTGAGAATATATTTCCATTTATCAGCGATGATTATACAAGCAGTCATGCGGAAAGTTTTGCTGAAATAGAATATGTTTATCTACCTTACAGACATATGGTTTATGGGACAATTGTTAGATATTTCAGTGTAATTTAGGTGTATGCATATGGGTATATCCACTTGTGAATGTATGGATATTCATGGAAATAGAAACTATAATACATACTATTTGATTAGTGTTGTATTTTACATGAATTGTTTTATCTTGGTTATAATTAAGTCTAAAGTGATTGGAATGTCATGGTACGTAGCCGCACACCAGCATATAACAGTTCAATATCTGACTGTAATGCGAACATGGCAAAACTATAGCATATTGATCAATCGCAATACGTAGTGTATACATATATGGCATTAGTGCAATTTACAACGTATATGATTACGTAAGACTCAATAAAATACAATATTAAAAACAAACAGTACATATATTTTTATATTCTGAATCTACAACGAGCGAGTGTAACCTAATTCAAGCATCACCAAGTATATTATGGGGCATATACAATCTACTAGTATATATATAGCGATCTACTAGTCTGTACACGTGTGAATCCGTCCTATACATACATGTACAAGTAAATGAAAAGAAATGCGCAATTGCCAGTACCACACTATATTAAAATAGCCTAAATGAGGCGACCATTTTGAACAAACACAATTACAAATGACTTCAAAATCAAGAGTGTCCAACTTACTCATTTAACCGCCTAACATAATGCAATAGTATACATAAGTAAAGTAAAAGTAAACATTATATTCAATAACTTTCGAGTTTTTGGAAAATATGGCGGCCATTTTTAATTAAACACGCTCTTTAAGAAGAGCATAAATAATAATCTATATTTTTAATATCGTATCTCAGATGAAAATCAAACTAATATGTTCATATCTAACTTAGTACCAAGATATGGTCCACCACAGTGTAGATAATGCTGCCTAATCTTGATGAATATTTGGCGTCCATCTTGGATTTAAATGGATTTGATAGCCTCCATCTAGGTTTAAAATTAATGCATGGTATCCAAAGCGTTTTCTGCGTCCGTCCGATCAAGATCCAAGAGCCTATTTGTTTTCATTCATCAAATAAGTACACATTTCAGGCTAAATATTGATGCTTGGCGGCCATCTTGAATATGTTGATATTCTCAACGATAGAGACGACTGAGCAAACCAAATTGCTTTGTATATGCCCCATAAAACAATAATCACAAATAAAACATACTTTATCGGATTGTTCTGTAATGTTATGCAAGTACATGTCGTATTATCAAAATAGAGTGAGCTTCGCACTCATTTGACCCATGTGCACTTAATGACCCCAAAAATTAACTTGTCCCACCTGATTAGATTGACCAAACACCGGATTCGTGTTCAGGATGATATAATGCTTTGATTTAAAGTAGTCGTTGCTTTTGCTCTCTCGGGTTGAACAGAATTCATTTTGTTTATGGGTGCTTGCCCCCCTACTATACTACTGATAGGCGGTTTTAGTTGCGATAACTTCCGGTAGAATATTTCCGGCTGATTTACTGTCAGGTCTAGGGGTAAATTGTTTTGAAATCATGTACCCTTCAATTCCGGCGGGCAACTTCAGATTAGGGAGTAGTATATAGGGAGTCATAATTATACCACAGCGTTTGATAGTGGTGGGAAATGTTCTACCTATATCAAACTAGATGGCTGCGGCCTGCATGTCGCGCCTTGTGGCGAGGCATGGACACTAAAAAAAAGATATAGTATAACGAAAAACTTTAACCAAAATACTTAACCAAAAACTTTAACCGGACACACGTACGTACGTAAGTACGTACGCCAAAGTGCCGACTATATCGCGCTTTCCGCAAGCGGGCGCGAAAAAAACTTTAACTAAAAACTTCAAAGTAATTTGACCTTGACATTGGGCACAGGGGCCGCACGGGAGTGGGTAGAATGAAAATATAGATAATGATAAACACCCATGTGAAGTTTCAAGGTAATGGGCAAAGCAGTTGAAGAGATATTATAACGTTTACTTAACCAAAAAACTTAAACCAAAAACTTAACAAAAACAAAAATTAACCAAAAAAACTTAACCAAAAAACTTAACCACAACTTAACCAAAAAAACTTAACCAAAAAACTTTAAAACCAAAAACTTAACAACCAACTTCCAAATAAATTTGACCTTGACATTGGGCACAGGGGCCGCACGGAAGGGGGGTAGAATGAAAATATAGATGATGATAAACACCCATATGAACATTCAAGGTAATGGGCAAAGCAGTTGCAGAGATATATTATAACGAAAAACTTTAACCAAAAAACTTAACCAAAAAACTTAACCAAAAACTTCAAAGTAATTTGACCTTGACATTGGGCACAGGGACCGCACGGGAGGGGGGTAGAATGAAAATATAGATGATGATAAACACCCATATGAAGTTTCAAGGTAATGGGCAAAGCAGTTGTTAAAAACTTAACCAAAAAACTTAACCAAAAACTTCAAAGTAATTTGACCTGGACATTGGGCACAGGGGCCGAACGGGAGGGGGGTAGAATGAAAATATCGATGATGATAAACACCCATATGAAGTTTCAAGGTAATGGGCAAAGCAGTTGCAGAGATATAGTATAACGAAAAACTTTAACCAAAAAACTTACGTACGTACGCCAAAGTGCCGACTATATCGCGCTTTCCGCAAGCGGGCGCGACAAAAACTTAACCAAAAAACTTAACCAAAAACTTTAACCAAAGAACTTAACCAAAAACTTTAACCAAAAAACTTAACCAAACAACTTAACCAAAAACTTTAACCGGACACACGTACGTACGTACGCCAAAGTGCCGACTATATCGCGCTTTCCGCAAGCGGGCGCGACAAAAAGTATGATTTTGTTATAAGTGGAAAAAAAAAAGTACCACCTTCCCCAACTTGTATTTAAAAAGTAGTTGTATAAAAACGTTTTTTATAGAACTCAAAAATATATATTCAATTCCACATACTTTTCTTGAAAAATAAATAAATAATTAATTCGGCTCCCTGTTTTTCGGATACCAAAATGTGAAAAATAATACTCGGTGGGTCTATATCTGTACAAATTTGAGACGTGTTGTGTATTTTCTGTATGTATGCTTACCATGGATATCGAGTGTCTATTCCGTTGGGTAGCTGAAGCGTGGTAGCCGAAACCATTATTTATTTATTTTTCATGAGAAATTATGAGAAAAGTGTATATATTTTCATAAATAATGACAAAATTATCAGTCAAAAACGGGTCAAAGATGAGACAAAAATTATATGTAAACCAGTTGAACAAATAAAACAGCCCCTTATAATTATTAAATAATTTTCGTGTTGAAAAAGTATATTTACTAATATATAGAAAGAAATAAATTATATCTGTCAATATGAAAATGACAAACATAAAAATAATTATTTCACACCCACAGATTAGTGAAATAGAAAACAATAAACCCCCCACAAAAAAAGTAAAAATTATTCAATCAAAGAGTAAAAAAGTGGTTAAAATAAGAAAAACTCCCCCTAAAATAAGACAACTAAGATCTGAAGCCTCAAAATTAGGGATACATTTTTCAAAAAGTTATAAAGAGAAAGGGTTAAACACGGTTATAAAAGAAGGAAAAAACAAAGAGTTTATGAAAATTGATCTAACCTCAGGATTAAAAAAATCACAAACCCTTATGTCTGAAGCTGTTGTAAGTCTTAAAAGTAAAAACATAGGCCCCCCAAAAAAAAAGAAGAACACCCAAAACTGCCCTATTAAGAAAGATAATAGACGAAGGAAATGAAATATTAGAGGATTTTAATCAAATCAAAGAGAAAAGAAGTGAAAGGCAGGCGTGTCGTTACTATATCAATAAATAGAGCTGTACAGGAAAATAGAACTGAAAGAATAATGGAGGCAATTGAACACTCATTAACAGGAAGGTTTTTTATTCGTTACTCGTTTTCCTATAAACTAGCCCATATGGAGTATAGAGACAAAAATGGTGAAGCTAAAACCCTAATTTGTCATAAGCATCTTTTAGGAAGCCCGTGGTTAAGGGATTATAAAGAAGCTGGGGAATGGATAAATGAATAAGAGGAAACACGTTTAAACGTTGATAAAACAGAGAGGCCCAACACTAAATGGACATTTGTTAGATGGACTGGAGTGGTTGTTAAATTAATTTTATCTTCTATTTGTCGTAACCCCTTCCCGGCTAGCTCATTATGAGGGGGGAAATGCTGGGGGGAAATGCTGGGGTCACGCAAGTTGTATCGATACACCACGAAACACCTCTCAGAAAGTAATGTGTATTGGTATAAACCAAGTAGATGAATATATCTGAAATAAACAGTACATACAATACGCTTCTATTTACATAACATTTACACAATATTGCACAGTATATGGATCCAACAAAACCTACTCAATTATTGCAATTTACAATATTCGAACTCCTACTTTCATGGATAAATACCACAGATTCACATATCAGTATGATATACACTAATGCCCAATACCAGCTGACTTTACCGAATGTGACACTTCTGTCACATCAAGTAAATCGTAAATATCATAAATCACTTAACCTCGAACATGTGGAGAGTGAGTGAGTGAATAGGGTTTAACGTCCGCTTTTCTGACATAGAGGTACAAGCCTCAGGGAGTCTACACGCAGACGGGTCAACGGGGTCGTGTCCCGTATCCACCTGTCCGAGGGGGGTAAATCCCAACTTCAGAACTCAATATTTACAATCAAAATATATATTCAGTCCTGAAATTAGAACAACCTGATCTGGTGCCAGGCCCTCGCCACACCAACATCATTTATCCCATCCCCTAAAAGTAATAGGATTAGCGCTAATCTTACTTTTATATATGGGGCATAGCCTGACTCAACTCTCACATACAAGAAAGCCAAAAATGTACATGAGGGCCAAATCCGGTATAGTGGGTTCCGGAAAGTATGAACACAATCGTTAAGCCAGTTTAGTCGCCTTTTACGACAAGCAATGGCGGGATATGGTCCCAAAACGTTTACACCATAAATCAAGTCATCGTCCTCTGGCCATCGCCACACCGACAATCATCCCTAGTGAATAATTATAAGATGCACTAGTCAAGTGAATCACAATGGCATTACATGCATTACAATTATCCTGATATGATTCTAATAGTGAATAAGTATAAGATGCACTAGTCAAGTGAATCACAATGGCATTACATGCATTACAATTATCCTGATATGATTCTAATGAATCCAGTGCACCAGTTATCACATGGAGACGATTCTCATGTGCATAACTACATGACTAAATCTATTAAAATCAGTGCATTCACTTAGCCAATAAAACATAATAAAACAGATCCTATACCAACAACATCCATTGGACGTTGTCCTAAACCTAAACAGACTGCACAGACAATCGGATGCACATGAATGCTCAGGTACACATTGTCAACCACTGATTACACATTTACCCATATACTATGCAACAGTTATTCAGTTGTGCATCCCTGTAGACCCTGATCAAACTAAACCCATATCAAATGATCAGCGCCAACGACACACAGAACTGACATAGTAGCTGATGCATATTATATCACAGATCAACAATAATACAGACTTATGTAACACAATGCAAATATACAGCAACTGCACAGACAGCATACTTGGCTATGTTGGCACCATTTCATTGTCACATTAGACATTATTAGCTCGCGGCTGTGGTCATGGCTACCAGCAACCCTTTCATGGAAGAAGGTAGCCGACAACATTTGCAACCAGTGTAGACCCAGATCAGGCTGCACCCTTGTGCAATCTAATCAGGGTTTATCCTGTTTGCCAATGTCCCAGAGCAAACAATGCTACACAGAAAATACACGTAAACTGATCACATATATATATAAATGGATCACTTGGTTTTTGCAAACAGCGTAGGCCCAGATCAGACTGCGCAGCCGCACAGTCTGGTCGGACGAACTCCTGTTTACAAAGACGGCGAACATTTCCACATAGTTTATGAATAACTGACGGAAATATGATTTACGTCTCAACAACATATAAAACCACAATTCGTGAGTTTCCTACATGACATCCGAACAGTTTATATCCAGTGCACACAGTGCAATAACGGGCTCTCGTAACTGCCAACTCATATGGCGTGTAGCACTGGACTATAACATGTTCCGTTCACAAATACATGAATTAAAATATAATAAAAGGTTACATACCACTCACACTATATCCACAATTCCTCTTATACCAATTACATCAGTCAATCGACGTCGTTTAATGAAGCAGTATAGCAAATAGCACGGAGATACATATATCAGGTTGATGTTGCTTTGGCAAGCTATAAGGACTCAATGATTTGAGTGGACAAATATTACCCTGACCTGACATTGATGACCAATCAAATTACCTTAAAATGGACTATGCCAAACATGGCATGAACATAGCATGCATGTCAAGCCTGAATAATATTCAACTGCCATGGTTCAAAATAGTATTGTGTACTACAAAAATAACTTCACCACTAGCTAAAATACGGGTTAAAAGTAACACTACCACATACTCCCCTCTTCCAATGAATGTCTTCCATGACATTATTTAGTCACTACACTGAGTATCGCGTCTAAAACCTTGCCCTACATTGCCTCTGGAACACTCTCTGAAAGAGATTTGATAAAATTAGCTTTGGCAATCCAGTCAGGCATCTCGCTGCTAGTTGTAGCCATAATACATTCACCAGAAGTTTGCCATTCTGGTTTCTTCCTGGCTCTAACAGATCGTCTGGGCGCCGGTTCTGGTGCTACCTTCGGTCTGACAGAGGATTCCTCCATGTCAGTATCTCCTCCATTCAGATTGTCACTCTGAAAAGAAATATCGTCAACAGGCTCTACAATAATATGTGACCGATCATCATCCCCCTTCTTCCCGGGTTCGTGAGAGTCCTCACCGATGGCACGATCACTGACCTCAGTAGCATCACCTGAATCGTCACTCTGATGCTCTGGTGTCACTTCACGATCTACAACGGAAACAGATGATCAATCATTAATATCAGTATTGTGTTCAATACTGGTATCCGCTGTCTCTGTTGACTCAGTTGTGGCAACCACCGGTATCATGCCCTCAGAATCTGATTCATCAGAATCGTCATGACTGTGTGATTGCACAACTTCTTCCTCCTGCTCCTCCACCTGCCTCGTTATCTCCCCTCTGGGACGGTTCGCTCTCCTGTTTCGCATCTGAAATGCTACCTACAGGCAGAAGTAAATTCCGGTGTAATGTTCTCCTCACTCCTTCGCCATTCTCCTTCTGGACTATGTACACTGGAATGGAAACATTTGGTTTATTGAAGACAACATAAACATCTTCCTCCCATTTGTCTGAAATTTTATGTTTGCCATCAAATGCCACCACTCTCACCAGGACACGGTCACCTACATGAATACAAGAACCTCTTGCTTTGAGGTCGTAGTACCTATTCTGCTGTCTCCGGGCGATGTTAGCAGCCTTATGAGCAAGATCATACGACTGTTTCAACCGTTCCCGAAGTTCTTGCGCATACCTTGTCTTGGGTTGTCGTCTCTGGTTTATATCTAAACCGAAAGCCAGATCTACAGGTAGTCTGGGCTCCCTGCCGAACATTAAGAAAAAGGGTGAATAACCTGTGGAAGTATGTCTTGTACAAATTATACGAGTGTACGATTGGTCCCACATGTGCCTTCCAGTCCTTTTTCTTCTTCGGCTCCAGAGTACCTAACATGTCTAACAAAGTTCTGTTAAACTTCTCTGTCATACCATTTCCCATGGCATGATATGGCGTCGTTCGTGACTTCTGAATTCATGTAAGTGAACAAAGCTCTTTGATTAAATTACCCTCGAAGTTTGCCCCCTGATCAGAGTGAATTTTGGCAGGAAATCCATAATGGACAACAAAATTGTTAAGGAAAGCCTCTGCTGTGGTTCTAGCCGTCATGTTCCTGGTAGGTACAGCCAAGGCATACCGGGTAAAATGATATGTAATGACTATGATGTGTTGGAAGCCTCCCAAAGAGCGTTCAAGTGTCAGAAAGTCCATAGATACAAGCTCTAATGGTTGGGTAGTCGTAATATTTACGAGCGGAGCTCGGGCTGGCTGTGCTTTCCGCCGCAAACATCGACCACATTTGCCTATGTACTCTTCCATACTCCCTGTCACCCCAGGCCAGTACACCCTATCCCTGATCAATCCTAATGTTCTGTCCCTACCAGGATGGCCGTTGTCATTATGAATCCCCTGTAATATCCCTGGAATTAAATGATTAGGAATTACAAGCTTCTCCATTCAGATTCACTTTCCTGTACAAAACTCCACGAATGAGGGTTAAATTATCAAACATCTTAAAGAATGCAGAATTGTCAGTGCTGAAAGGTAATGTATCCTACTTGGGTGTTCTGCCACTTCTGACTGCCTGGACCCAGCTTCGCAAAACTGGGTCCCGGTCTTGCTCTCGTCGCCAATCTCGGTCTGTTAAACCGATGATACCGTCCTCTTCGTCATCTGGAACTATATCACTGCCAATGGCAATATTAAGTACGTACGGACCACTCTCCAAGCTACAACAAACAGCTTTTACAGATTCAATGCCAACCTGTTCTGTATGTCCCGGAATGGAGCCTGTTGGTAATCTGCTCATACAATCCGCGTCCACATTGGTCTTCCCTGAAATGTACTTAATATCAAAATCATAAGTAGATAAAGCAGCCATCCAGCGATGTCCTGTCGCGTCTAACTTCGCACTGGTTAAAACATACGTAAGCGGGTTATTGTCTGTAAGAACAGAAAAAGTGTGACCATAGAGATAGTCATTAAATTTTTCTGACACGGCCCATTTGAGACAAAGAAACTCGAGTTTGTACGCTGGGTACAACCTCTCACTCTTACTAAGTCCTCTGCTCGCATAGCTGATCACCCGCTTCTGGTCACCCTGTTGTTGGTATAAAATTTTCCCTAAGCCCGTCCCAGATGCATCGACGTGGAGCTCAAACGAGTAATCTGGATAGCCTAAAATAGGAGGAGAGGCAAGTAATGATTTTAACTTCTCAAACGCTTCCTGTTGCTCCTTCCCCCACTTCCAGACACGCTCAGACCGTTGGCTCGTTTGAGACCTCTTACCCCGTTTCTTCTTCTCCGTCGATGGCATCAAGTCGGTCAGGGGTTTGGCTACCTGCGAAAAGTTACGAACAAATTTTCGGTAGTACCCTGCAAATCCAACAAACTGACGTACCTCCTCTGGAGTCTTGGGTATGGGCCAGTTTACCACCTTCTCCACTTTCTTGGGGTCGGTCTCTATCCCCTCCTCAGACACCACATGACCTACATATGAAACTTTGGTCTGAAAGAAATGACATTTCTTGGGCGAGAGCTTAAGGTTGTATTCACGCAATCTGGAAAATACTTGGGCATGTCTCACAATATGCTCCTCAAATGTCCTGGAGAAAATAATCAAATCATCCAGAAAAATCAAACATATGTTCAAATGTAGGTCACCCAAACATTCCTCCATCAGCCTCTGGTAGGTCGCTGGGCTGTTGGATAGGCCGAAAGGTAAACGGTTAAACTCATAAAAACCTAGCGGACCTGTTTTAAAAGCCGTGCGCTGTTTGTGCTCTTCCTCCAGTTCCACTTGGTGGTAACCGCTCTTCTGATCTAAAATGGTAAACTACTTGTTACCAGCCAAACAATTAAGAAGTTCATCCACTCGCGGCAGCGAATAAGCGTCTTTTGTCGTCTTCATATTTAAAATCCTAAAATCTACACACATTCTCAAGCTCCCATCCTTCTTTCTCACTAAAACAACATTAGAAGCCCAAGGCGAATGACTTCTCAGGATTATGCCGGCATCCAACAACTGCTGTAAATGGTTCCTGACCTCATCGAACATCGATGGTGGAATGCGGCGATGACGCTGCTTGAAAGGAAAGGAATCATTTAGCTCAATGCGGTGCTTTACAGCAGTCGTGTGGCCAATGTCAGTATCGCCCATGGAGAACACATCTTGGTGATCTAAAATCAAATGCTCCAATTGTTGCCTCTCGTCCTGCGAAATGTTGCCATCTGCAATGTGGAGTTTGCTTAATAAATTATCCATATCTGGAACAGATGAAACATTTGTCTGGTTAAAATCATGATCAGTGATGCCCACTGGTTTCATCTCACACAATATCTCATGTGGCTGAATGGTCACTGTCCGCGTAGTCACATTCGAAATGTGCACATCTACCAGTCCATTCTGCTGATACCTGTAAGAAACCAAAGTTGGTTCAATATCAATATCTCGTGGCAGTGGACTCTGATCACATTCATGCAACATTGCACATGTGTCATTATATGTCACTTCCTTGTGCACCGAGCCTGAAATTGTAATAGCAGTATTAGGAGGCAAAGTGGTACGGTTCAGCTCCGCACATCTGACAACTGCCAATACCTGCTTGTTACGTTTCAGCTCCTTCTCCCTGACCGTCAGACACCTAAATGCCAAGTACCAGGGTACCTGCAATGCAGCCTTCTGCAAGAACTGTGTGCCATGAACTGACTGACAATCCAGCATAAAAACCTGTAAAATATTTGTGCCAATTAGCACTGGTACCCTTGCTGAGTAATTACTCGTCGGTACCACCAGTAGCAGACAGTCTGTTGCCCCATCTGCAATTACACCTGGGACAGTAATGCCAGCTTTGATGTACCCTAAATAAGGTAAAGTTGCACCATCAGCACATTCAACATGTAAAATGTCATCCAGTGAATGCAGCTCCAGATGTGACAAGTAATTCCTGTAAAATGCCTCAGAAATTGTTGACACGGACGCTCCCGTATCTATCAGTGCACTCACCCTCTGCTCGTTGATGACAATCTCCGTCTCATTGGAATTGCCAACAAGTCCCGCTGGCACTGCTGCTGCCACCTATGCTCGTTTGGCGTACCTGGATTTGTAAGGCCTGTAAGCATCAAATTCCAGATTATAATCACGAGAAATCCTATACGCCGCTGCATGGCGTCTACTATGGTCAAGCCTGACCATACACCCCTTCTTGATGTGGCCCTTCTGTCCACACCTCCAACAGGTTGGCTCAATATACTCGTGCTCAACATACTCATTCTCATCATACTCATGCTCAACATTGTCGTCTGCAATGTAGTCGTCAATAGCCTGAGTATTCGCTGAAAAGGAAGTGGTATTAGTCACCTCATTGCTGTCCATTTTCGCCTTCAACTCGTCCATGTGCACCCTCAGGCCTTCAATCAATGCCGTAAGTTGTCGTATCTGCTCGTACTGCTCCATATCTGCAGCTATGCTGTTCAAATGAAACCAAATGTGATTTATCAATAGTGCAAGTTATACTCCGTGACCATAACCGTAAACACAAAACATCGTTAAATCATAATTGTAACACATTCAAACAAATAATACCTGGGGAAAAAATGATAAAGTTAAACCAATCTGAAAAAGAATTTTGACATAGTTAATCGCTCTAAAATATGAAATTTTCTGCTAAAAATTATTTATAAAAATAAAATTATCAATCCAAAACTTCAAAGAAAATTTATCAATTACAATCGTACACACAATAAGTAATTTAAATTGTCAAAGAAAACAATGAATTTGTTAATCTACAAATCAACCTGAACTAATTTCAACAACAAAATATGTTACACACAATAATAGCCCATCTGAAAAATAAATTCAGTCGAAATCTCGAACATCTCACTGCAAAAATCAAAAAAGTTCAATCAAAATTTCAATCAATAGCCTGTAACTGGAAAAACCTTACATGTCATGGGTAATCAAGTTCAACTCTCACGGAAAAATAAGAAAACAAAATACTTTCACGGAAAGACAAGAAAAAAAAACCAAGTCAGATCAGAGTACTTCCCCTTGAAAACTCAACACGTGACGTTACGTACAGTCGGACAGACTGTGAGGATGTAATATATTATAACTATGACCTTGGGGCAGATGTACGGATGGACACCACTGACGAAAACAATATTTTACTCACAGACGTACAAACGTAATTGTTCTCTGCAGTACGGACATATTCAATGACCGCACTAAGTAATATGGTACATGACAATTAAAAAGTTACCCTGGGTAAAACCAGTTCGCCATCACTCATCGCAGCAAAGTGTCATCTCGCCAATACAATATACATTGTGATCAATCTGCATTGTTCACAGTATAAAGGAATGTCCAATCAATACACAAAACCTATATGCATGTATGCGTGTATGCGTAGCGAGTTTATACACAGTTCAAGAGTCACTCAGGTAGAAATATACCTGTCCGTCAGTCCCTGTCTATAGAGATACAGCTATACACAACAGTGGATAAGAGTTCACGTGAAAAGAAACCTTATCACAAATACCGCGTCATACCACAGTATCGGCGTCTTCTTGCCACTACACGTCCATCTCCCTGTCACAATCAGCATAGGTCCGTACCATCTTGTTTGGCGCCATTGTCGTAACCCCTTCCCGGCTAGCTCATTATGAGAGGGGAAATGCTGGGGTCACGCAAGTTGTATCGATACACCACGAAACACCTCTCAGAAAGTAATGTTTATTGGTATACACCAAGTAGATGAATATTTCTGAAACTAGAAATGGACGCTTGTCGACAAGCGCATGTGTATCTCCCTCCCCAGATACACAAGTAGTTTGAAAAAAGGGTGTTCGAGTTATGCTCTGGAGACAAAATCAGTGACGGAAAAACAAAGGGAGATAACTAAAGAATTAGTGATGCAAGAGTTGTCATTCTTGCGGGACACACCTTTAGGGTCGTGGTCTATGCATGTGTGAAGTTTCATGAAAATATTCCAAAGGGTGTTCGAGTTATGCTCCAGACACGAAATCAGTGCACGAAACAACAAAGGGAGATAACTAAGAAATTAACGACGCAAGAGTTGTCATTCTTACGTGCGACACACCTTTGGGTCGTCTTCTATGCATGTGTGAAGTTTAATAAACTAGAAAATGTGTTCATAGAACACGGATGTCCCACATATCGCTTTGATAATAAATGAGGCCAAATTGCAAGTCAAAATTTTCTTTTACCTGAGCGCTAAAGTTTTTGAAGCACCAAGTATGTGACCTTGACCCTGGGCTTGGCGGGGGTAGGACAAACGTGGATTTGGCACAGGGCGGTAGAGCAATGCATATATGAAATATGAAGCTGATCCGTGAAAGAAAACAGAAATTATAAGATATCTACCTGAGCGTTAAAGTTTTTGAAGCACTAAGTATATGATGTTAACCCTGGGCTTGGCGGGGGCGGGACGAACGTGGATTTGGCACAGGGCGGTAGAGGACCGTTAGAGCAACGCATATATGAAATATGAAGTTGATCCGTGAATGGAAAGAAAAATTATAAGATATTTACCAGAGCGTTAAAGTTTTTGAAGCACTAAGTATGTGACCTTGACCCTGGGCTTGGCGGGGGCAGGACGAACGTGGATCTGGCACAGGGCGGTAGACGACCATTAGAGCAACGCGTATATGAAATATGAAGTTGATCCGTGAATGGAAATAAAAAGTATAAGATATTTACCTGAGCGTTAAAGTTTTTGAAGCACTAAGTATGTGACCTTGACCCTGGGCTTGGCGGGGGCAGGACGAACGTGGATTTGGCACAGGGCGGTAGACGACCATTAGAGCAACGCGTATATGAAATATGAAGTTGATCCGTGAATGGAAATAAAAATTATAAGATATTTACCTGAGCGTTAAAGTTTTTGAAGCACCAAGTATGTGACCTTGACCCTGGGATTGGTGGGGCAGGACGAACGTGGATTTAGCACAGGGCGGTAGAGGACCATTAGAGCAATGCGTATATGAAATATGAAGATGATCCATGATCCATGAAAGAAAACAGAAAGTATAAGATATTTACCCAAGCGTTAATGTTTTTGAAGCACTAAGTATGTGACCTTGACCCTGGGCTTGACGGGGGCCGAACGAACGTGGATTTGGCACAGGGCGGTAGAGGACCATTAGAGAGCAATGCGTATATGCGTGTTCGAGTTATGCTCTGGATACAAAATCAGAGCACGAAACAACAAAGGGAGATAAGTAAACAAGAATTCCGCGGAATCAGATGCCTCGCCTTGTCCCGCCTTGACCTCGAGCCTGGGCCCGAAAGCAATTTTCACTGGCCCGAACATATTATACAATTATTGACTAGTGAACCATAGAATATCAGATTATATTCTATGGCTCACTAGTCAATAATTGTTTTATTATATGATAATAGTCTGTATATAGCACTTACGACCTTATGCTACTAGACAAAAATTGAAAAAGAATTTGAAAAAAATAATGAAAAAATAAAATGGAAAAAAAGTTTAAAAATTAAAAATAATAATGCTTGCTACTGGAGCACAGAATTTGTTTTAATAGTCCTATATTTATCTACATATATCTGCACAGGTCCACATAATGCCACAATATTTTCAACACAGTTTACGGAAATGTAATATAATCATTTACCTGTATAAATTACCTGTAAGTGGTCAGTGGTCAGTTGCACATGCTAGCACATGCACAGGTGAATAGTCTGTATATAGCACTTACGACCTTATGCTACTGGACAAAAATTGAAAAATAATTTGAAAAAAAAAATGAAAAAAAAAAATGAAAAAAAAAAAAATGGAAAACAAAAGTTTAAAAATAATAATGCTTGCTACTGGAGCCCAGATTTTTTTTCCAGTCAAATTGAAAAATAATTTGAAAAAAAAAATAAAAAAATTACAAAAAAAAGTTTAAAAATAATAATGCTTGCTATTGGAGACCAGATTTTTTTTAATAGTCCTATATTTATCTACATATATCTGCAGAGGTCCACATAATGCCACAATATTTTCAACACAGTACCCAATGTAGTGATTTACCTGTATAAATTACCTGGTCAGCAGTGGTCAAGCACTGGACATCTGCACATGCTAGCCCATGCTTAGCACATGGTTCTCCCAGTTTCTATTGTTCTCTCTACAGGTAAGGTGTACAGAGCACACGAGAAAAGGTATACAGAGCAGACGAGAAAACAGGTCTTCATGCATTATTGTCCAGTTTGTAGAGTGCGCAAAACAAAAAAGGGAGATAACTGAAAAATTAGCTACGCAAGAGTTGTCATTCTTGTGCGCGACACACCTCCGGGTCGTGGTCTATGCATGTGTGAAGTTTCATGAAAATATTCCAAAGGGTGGTCGAGTTATGCTCCGGACAGGAAATCAGTGAGCGAAAACAAAAAAGGGAGATAACTCAAACATTAGCTATGCAAGAGTTGTCATTCTTGTGCACGACACACCTTCGGTTCGTGGTCTAATTGACATGATTGAATGTGTTAAGTTTCATAAAAATATTCCAAAGGGTGGTCGAGTTATGGTCAATCAGTGCGCGAAACAAAAAAGGGAGATAACTAAAAAATTAGCTATGCAAGAGTTGTCATTCTTGTGCGCGACACACCTTCGGGTCGTGGTCTATGCATGTGTGAAGTTTCATGAAAATATTCGAAAGGGTGGTGGAGTTATGCTCCGGACACGAAATCAGTGCGAGAAACAAAAAAGGGAGATAACTCAAAAATTAGCTATGCAAGAGTTGTCATTCTTGTGCGCGACACACCTTCGGGTCGTGGTCTATGCATGTGTGAAGTTTCATGAAAATATTCCAAAGGGTGTTCGAGTTATGCTCCGGACAAGAAGTGTCTGCGGCGGACGCGGACGCGGACGCGGACGCGGACGCGGACGCGGCGCGCTGTCAAGTCCATAGTATGTCAAGTCCATAGTCCCCGACGGAGTCCGGGGGATACAACAAACAGTACATAAAATAAGCTTCTATTTACATAACATTTACACAATATTGCACAGTACATGGATCCAACAAAACCTACTCAATTATTGCAATTTACAATATTCGAACTCTTACTTTCATGGATAAATACCACAGATTCACATATCAGTATGATATACACTAATGCCCAATATCAGCTGACTTTACCGAATGTGATACCTCTGTCACATCCAGTAAATCTTAAATATCATAAATCACTTAACCTCGAACATGTGGAGAACATAATGAAAATGAGATGATTCTCATGAACCAAACATGTTCGCACAGTAATTCACCTGATATTCCAGTGAAACGAAGGGATTGAACCTACAACCATTCTGGGATAAATATAAAGACATCAACAGACGAAGAGAACGCGAGAATGTAACGTGGCCCTAACAGGACACTGTAGGAAAGTGGTATACACTACCTTTTGTCAGGTTACGGAGATAATGAACATGTTCTCGTGACGTGTGACCTGATGCACAATAGGAAAAGTAGACAAAATTAACATTAACCCTTTCAACACCAGAGGCCTGTATAGTGGTGTTGGCAAACAGTGTATATCCAGATGAGCCGGCTCGTGACGAGCTGTCTTATCAGCATCTGCACTTTTTACAAGTAATTTTCATATTTTTCAGAACAAAAATTCCCCTGTTCATAAATGGACTAATCTGAAAGTAAGTTTGTGACCATTGGATTGGTTGCAAAATTAAAATATCAAATTCCATTCCAGTTACTTGAGGATGAAAGGGTTACCGAGATATTGAACATGTTCTCGTGACGTGTGTTTGTTGGTTTGTTTATTGATGTTTAACGGCCTATCAACAGCTAAGGTCATTTAAAGCCGGTGACCTGATGCACAATAGGAAAAGTAGACAATATTGACATTAACCCTTTCAACACCAGATTTTTGGCATACACACTGTTTTCTGATTAATGGAATACTTTTACACGGAAGAGTGCATTCCAGTTGCTTAGGGGTGAAAATGTTAATGCTGTATGAGCCTGTGCTTATGAAACTTCCTGAGCACATTATCCAAATTCATACTCAAAATCAGCCGAGCATAAGAATGGTGTATATGCTCAGAATGTTGTATGATAACGGACCTAGACATGATGTAGCTCAATCATGAAACTGGTCACTATAAGCTAGCTAGCAGCTGATCGGGAGCTACATTTGTCTATTAGATCCATTCTGTGATGGTGTGTATATGGGCCAACTCAACATTATCACATTTGTGTTCATCTCAGATCATTGATATGTTATGACTTAAACCTGATTTTGCAAATGTCATAGTAAGTTGACCTTGACCTGGGGTACGGGGAGATTTGATTTGATTTATTGGTGTTGTATAGCCTATTAACAGCTAAGGTCATTCACGGCTAGGCCATCGGGTTCGATCATATATAACAGGTTTCATTGGGGGGTGGGGGGGTTATGCAAACAGTGCTAATCCAGATGAGACGGCTCGTCACGAGCCGGCTCATTTGGATCTACACGTTTTGCCAATACCACGATACAGGACCGGGCCTGCGGTGCTGAACGGGTTAAGAGACAGACGAATAGGGTGGCGATACATATGTATCGCCAACCTGTTCACCACCCTGTTCGTCTGTATCTTAATCCTTACGTGGGTGGTTGGTTGGGCGAAAGTGATGGTGCAAATTAACGGTAGGGTTTCGTCCTTATAGGAATCACGATTTGCTTGGTTTGGCCCTCAGGTACGTTTTTATCTTTGACTCATTTGAATTGGGTTATTGTTATTGCCCATTATAAAAGTAGTAGATTATTACTGATCCTACTGCTTTTGGGAGGGGTCCAAGTGATTCTGGTGTGGCGAGGGCCTGACATCAGATCAGGATTATTCGGATTTAAAGGCTGAATACATATTTTTTTTATTGTAAATATTCCGTTCTGAACTTGGGATTTTCCCCTCATGTGTACATGTACTTGAACATGCACATGTACTTGTACAGGTAATATATCGGATTTAGTACTAAAACCATTGACCCGGCCTTAAATGACCTTAGCTGTGTATAGGCCGTTAAATCCCAACAAAAAACAAAACTGTGCATACATGATGATACTGGACTACAGTGGTTGCAAACATGTTCAGTATATTATGTACATAATATATTGAACATTTTTGCAACGACTGTAGCCCAGGATCACCATGTATGGACAGGCTGGCATTGGTATAAACTGGTGAGCAATGTCGACATCCACACTGCGGCCATTAACCCTTTCAACACCACAGACATGTACAGTGGTATTGGCAAAAAGTGTAGATCCAGATGATCCGGCTTGTGACGAGCCGTCTCATCAGATCTGCACGTTTTGCAAGTAATTTTCTTATTTTTGAGAACAAAAGCACCCCCTTGTAATAAATAGACTAGTCTGAAATAATTTTGTGACGATTGGATTGGTTGCAAAATTAACATATCAAAATCCATTCCAGTTACTTGGGTGTGAAAGAGTTAACCCGTTTACCACTAGATCTGAATGTGTACGCCTGCAAACAATGTAGACTCGGCCATCTCATGAGGATCTGTATCGTTTGCGGATAGTTTCTGATTTTTTACAAAATTACTGGTACCCATTTTCTGATGAATGAAAGGGTCTGACATTAATATGGATGGGTGCATTTCAGTTACTCAGGGGTAAACCTTACAATGCCGAATAAATATTTGTCGTCTGCTGTTGTTATTTTATAATTTTTTTATCAATAACATTTATTTATTTATTTAATGTCGCTTAGTCAACAGCTAAGCTCATTTTAAGCCGGGTTAACAAGGTTGAATCCCGTATTTCACCTGTAAGGAATGGAATGGTGCTTAACGGCACACAACACACAATAGTATCATTTACAGCCAAGCAATGTCGATGAAGAATCAAACTAATAGTAAAATAGTATGTTACATGTGGTAGCCAATCAGATGATTATGGTAACAATAAAAATATGCTGAGCAATATAAATGAGAAACATGTATACAATGATAAAAATGAGATTTTCCGATACAAGCTGGTCTCATGGAAAAAGCTAAGCAAACCTTCAATGTTCTTCACCTGGAATAATTCCGCAAGTGAAGTAACATTGAAGTGTTTGCGTCGTATATCAGCAAAGTCGATACAGCCCAGTAAACTGTGCTTCATGGTAAATGCGCTGTCACCTGTAAGGATGGGGGAAAATCCCAAAATCAGAACTGAATATTAACAACACAATACAAATGAAAATACAATAAAAATATATATTCAAACATAACATAAGAAAAACCTCATCATCACCACACCAAAATCAATTAGCCCAACTCCCTACAAGTAATATTATTACTTTATAATGGGTATACCCAGATTCAACTCTCAACAAACAAGACAACAAATTATTGAGGGTCAATATCAAATATTTTGACAACACTTTAGAATCATTTCAATTATAATTTATTTATATATATCCGGTACAAATTGTATATTGTATGGCATTATTGTTTGTAAACAGTGCGAATGTAGCTTGATTTGGATTGAAAAGGAGCCACTATAGTGTTTTAAACTAGCGTTCGGATCATATTACATATCAGCGCTATCTGATCCGGGACTATGTTATTTATCACATTCATATTTTCACACATATTATTAATTTATTGCAAGCAGTGTATACTCACAATTGTGCAGTCTGATCTGGGTCTACTCTGTTCGCAAAACGCATTTTTTGTGTGCTATTCAGTAAGAAATAATCGCTGAAATACAGCATAGGACCGGATCCCTATAAATAGATTTGCTAAGGGAAATAACTAGCTGCAATCCCTCATTGCCTGCCTGCCTCCCTCATGCCTGGCGAATAGGATATTCATTTATCAATGTATGTTAAACATAGAGGATGTGCTTTGGGAAATACTGATGATTAGAGTGTCTCATAAGTCAAAACTGACTCGCCCTTCCAATATGGGGGGGGCACAATAATAACAAACACTTTACGTTTTTTCTCCTTTTCTATGGTGACCTTAATTAAAATATTCACCTAGCAACGCTAATATCTACATATGAAAGCACAAACTGCAATGTGATATGTGTATAATGTGATAATAAAACTTTCTGAGTATGTATTCCGTTCTCGTGCCCAAAACCAGCATATTTATTTTGACGATGCTGTGCTGTTCTCAGTATCGGCCAATCACGCTCCCTGATTTCAAATACATATTTTCAGAACGTGCTCACATGTTGTCACATAATCATGAACCGTCAATACTGTTGAATTTGTATACGTTCTACTGTCTGTTCCACGTTTTGCTGCCGACGTACGTTTGGCTATTAAACACATCAAATCTAAAAAATATTTAAATGTAAGAAGTTTTTAATCAATAACAAAAAACGTCACCTTCCCAAAAAATAATTATTTGATGGATCCATCAAATATTGATTTTATTGCGAACAAACGATTTTCCTCAGGGAATTTAACATGAGACCTAAACATATTTTTTTTTTTTTTAATTTAATTTGTGGACCGATATTCAAGATCTAACTTTTTTTTTCATAGTTACATAATTTCCTAGCTATCTAGCAAATGTTTCGGAGTCAATTTCTATTTTTATTTTCGATTTTTGACCCTTCCCCTCACTCCCCATCTCGTTTTTGCCCCAAGTTATTTTCCCATTGGAAAATATTTTAGGGAGGGCCACTTTTTTATTCGTCGGCAGCAAAAGGTAGAAAAGACAGTAATCGTTTTGCCAATTTATATTTCATCTACACTAAACGGATGGATCTGGAGCAAGAGAATCGAGTACATTCTTGGAAATAAAATACAATGACGATAGTAGTCTGGTGTTGTACAGTGAAACCTCTCTAAACCGGACACCCTGTGGGAGGTCCCCAGGGTGTCCGGTTTAGAGAGGTTTCACTGTAAATCAAGGATTTGATCATTCTTAGCCATACATGTAGCTGCGTGTTATTCGATCATGAACAGACATTATCGTCTGAGATAAATGACCAATAAACTCATCAAAAGTATGATCACAGATGTTGTCTTGATGGCCGGTTTAGAGAGGTTCCACTGTATTGATGTTCAGGATCGGTTTATACCATCGCGTGACTTGCTATCAGTTCAGATTTCAATCAAACCCCATATGTATTGTACGCAGGGGACATGAATTGTTTTCTATTAATTCGTTCCCACGAAATAATAATTCGTTCCCTCAATTTAACAATTCGTTCCCTCGAATTAACAATTCGTTCCCACGATATAACAATTCATTCCCTCAATTTAACAATTCGTTCCATGGAATTCAAATTGTTAAATTGAGGGAAAGAATTGTTATTTCGTGGGAACGAATTGTTATTTCGTGGGGACGAATTGCTATTTCGTGAGAACGAATGAATAAAAAAAGAATTATACGTCCCTGCGGGGCTCCGTAGTATTGTATCGTATCTAGTAAGTATGACAGCAAATTGTAAAGAAAATGAAAATAAAATATGTTTAAAGCAATTAGAATGTTTAATCAAGATTTAAAATCAATAAACAATGCTCACATACTGTGCTTGTAGTGGAACCTCTCTTAACCGGACACCCTGGGGACATCCCATGCTGTTCGGCTTCGAGCCGATCAACTGTATTGATAGCTATGAACTTGTCAATATATTCCCCGTTTGGGTGGGATGAGAGGTAGCAACCGCCGGGTAATTAGATAAAGTAAACCCTTTCAACCCTAAGTAACTGGAATGAACTGTGATATGCTAATTGTCCGACCAATCCTATCGTCACAAAATGATTTTCAGAATGGTCCATTTGTGAAAAGGGGGTGTTTTAGTTCTAAAAAATGTGAAAATTACTTGCAAAAAGTGCAGGTCCTGATGAGACGGTTCGTTACGAGCCTGCTCATCTAGAGCATGCAGCACTGTTTGCAAACCCCGCTATAGCGGGCTTTCGGGTTAAACAAAATCGAAACATCACTGCTTCTCGGAAATAAATTTGCGACACAGAGGATCGAAGTATGGGGAAGACTTCCGAACATTGAAATATAATTTACTCAGATGTGATCAATATCTAATTCATTTTCTATTGTTTTATTAAATTTCAGAAAAACAAGATGAACATAAGAGCCCCAGTGGCAAGGACCAGTCTCTGCAAGCAATACGTGATCTCCTCAACTACCGTGTATCCTCTTCTGCGACCAGAATTTCAATATAGATAACTCAATGATAAGAGGTCTCAATGTATTCATAGATGAATCAATGAGTAGGTGTCCTGACCTACTGTATCTCAAACTTTCTAAATCGACCGATGCTACAATAGCATTTTGTACAGTTTGCTTTTATGTAAATGGCAGCACAAATGGTTGAAAAGCCAATTTGTATCTCACTCCAAATGAAATTCTGGAGAACCATACTACAGCAACCATGTACATTTACTAAATATATTTACATTTACTAATATAAATATAAAGACATTTGGTGTGGCAAATGCTATTCCGATTTGTGTGAAATAATGGTCTTCAGTTTTGAAAAATATATTTGTTAGTTTGGTTCAGATGCCAATATCACCCATCTAATGTCTGTTAATATTGGACTGTAAAATTACACCTACTGTATTATAATATTTAATGTATCTAAATATCGGAATAAACTAATATTCTGGGTACTAATCCCAGTAATACTTAGCTGATTCGGGGATAAAACAGGTCATGTCTAAACCAATAACAGGAATTTTGCAGAAAATAACGTGGAATGGCGTTTTTTTTGTATGAGATCCTTGTCTCAGATGTATTTTCACTTGTCTCACACATCAGGGGATAACGAGATTAATCATCTTCGTGTTTCACACTGTTGGTCACATTCTAATAAATATGTCCTTAGGGGATGTGACCTGTGTATATTCTTGCCATAATATGTACGTATGCAAGACTCGGACCTATGGTAATGGCAATGTCCATTAAAAGCCCACGAAACCGACCCAAATGTTACACGGCAACAGTTTGTGCAGTAATGGGGCTTTTAATGCGACTTTTATTTCACTCGTTCGAGTCTTCCGCATGTGTACTCGAGCATTCAATAGACAGATGCTTTCTTAATATGCATCAGCGAAAGATATGGTCATACTGCGCTATTGTGCATGCTGATGTGGATCAACGCAGATCAGACACGTCGTGAATTCCATTTTTCTCAGTCGTCAGTGACTTGGATATATATACATGGGGTATAACTTTATCAGGTAACACGTTAGCCATTGAACCACATACTGACTGATAACAACTTGTCGTATCCTTCATTGACTAGATGTTTGAGCTACAACGAATTGAAAACTGATGTTTCATTGGTCGAACAGCGTCACATGACTACCCAATGACGCCAGTAAAATGTTAAACAACGCAAACAAAGTCGCGTATTTTTCAAAGAAAACCATCATATATTTGACCAGCATAAAACGTTACCTGATAAATAGAAGATAATGTTAATGTCTTTTTATATCAAGTTTATTAGGCTTGGCTCGGAATCGGTAGGAATTCCTCGGAGAGCCTCGGAATTAATACGCGTTTCCTAGTCTTGCCGGATAACTGGATATTAACCCTTTAATTGTACCCGAAAGCCCGCTATAGCGGTATATACAAACAATGCAGATCCAGATGAGCCGGCTCGTAAGGAATCTGCACTTTTTTAAATTAATTTTCATATTTTTGAGAACAAAACATACCTTTTCATAAAAGGACTAGTCTGAAATTCATTTTGTGACAATTGGTTGCAAAATTAACATATCAAAATCCATTCCAGTTACTTAGGGGTGAAATGGTTAAATGACACGAGTCTGGTATTCTCTATATCCACACGACTAGCCTAAGGGTCATTCCGAGTAATACTTTCCGGAACAAACGTCCACATACAGTGGAACCTCTCCAAAACGGACACCCTGTGATGTCCCCAGGGTGTCCGGTTTGGAAATGTTCCACTGTAAAAATCAGACATTTTAGCAATTCATTACACTTCATTCTAGTCTTTTGCAATCATGAACATTCATTGTAATCACAGATACGTTACAGCGAAACAGTGAGGTTCCATTGTAGTGGATTCTGAATTGGTGGCCGTTTTCGATTATTATAACCACTGTGTAGTGGTTTGGCCACCTCGGAATTGAAGGCGATTACGTAGTTGTGAATACTTGTGGTCGATTTTGCTGAAATTATAAGGAAAGAATGGCCTTTTTGCTGAATTTATCGGGGATATAAACTTGGAAAAGTCGCGGGAATACTGGACGAGGCCGCGGGAATACTGGACGAGGCCTTCCGGCCTTCGTCCAGTATTCCCGCGACTTTTCCAAGTTTATACCCCGATAAATTCCACAAAAAGGCCATTCATTCCTATAGTGAATACTTGTGGTCGATTTTGATATCATAACAATAAATAACTCGGCTATGCTTTTCGTAATACAGTCATATCCATGTTCCGCTACAATATGGATTAATACACTTTCTTTTATTAACGTAAATTAATTTGAGGAGAAATGCACACACCTAGCGAATACATATAGTAGAAACGATATGTCACGTATTAAAGGACCTGCGTGTGTCATTGTTTTGTTTTCACACACACCACCTCCCACGTTGAACGTACGCAACTGTCGCTACGTGTCAGCAATATTATATTATTAAATAAACACAGTTATGTCTACATATGTGCATATACACTAGTCATCTAATACTCTGATTGTATGCCAAACATGCATGCATGTTAAATTAAATATTTGAAGTGACGCGCCATACAAATATAGGTATAGATTATATAGATGTATTATTATTATGTATGACGTATCACATAAAGTATTCCATGTGTTATGTATCTAGAATCGACGCCACCTCGCCTGAAAGAAAAACAAATTAAAGATCAGTGAAAAACGATTTATCATGTGTCACGAGCTAACACCTGGGAGCCGTTTCACTAAACTTCGTACGACTGAAATGTTCGTAAGTGCAGCTTTAGAATAGTCTGTAAATTTCAATTGATGGATTTACATTTATTGAGCATACGCTGCATATGCTCAAGAAATGTAAATCCAATAATTGATTACAAGAACACATTGTTGTAGTTGAAACTTACAGACTATCATATGTTTGCACTTACGAACATTTTAGTCGTACGAAGTTTAGTGAAACAGCCCCTAGGAGACTAACAACATATCAGTGCATACACGGTTCGTAAGTCAGTCAACTTGTTGATAAAACACTCGTAATATGTATATTTGGCCATATGGTGCTTGTAGAGAAAAGCCCAACCACATATACGACGTATATATAAACGTTGCAAAACGACAATTTCCTAACAATCCAATCAGGGTCTACCTAACTCGTCATTCAGTCATTCTGACTGTCCTGTCTGTCTCTGAAAGCTCTACCAGTCTAGTGCCACTTATTACATATAATATTAAACCATCACTCATGTAAGATCCTCTATATATCAACCGGTAATCATACATTATTCATACACGTGTCTCGTGATCAGGATGTAAGCGAGTCCTAGTACAGTAGAACCTCTCTAAACCGGACACCCATGCCATCTATGTCTGCTTAATTGTATGTGTTTATTGTCATCTCTCACCGTTGATAACGTCTGTTCATGATCGCAAACCACATACACCTGTTTTGTGGTGCCCACATGCCTTATTTACAGTGGATGCTCTCAGGGTGAACCTCCCAGGGTGTCCGGTTTACAGAGGTTTCCACTGTAATTCTTAGAGCACGGTTCGTCGTCCATCTGCGCGAGGAGATAATCCACGAGCTGTATAAACGAGCGAATTAAAGATCGAGCGGGCGGACAAACGTCCTCTAATTTATGCACAACACCGGTATGCCCAGACGTAACAGGCCAATGTACATACATCAAATCAGTTAATATACATGCACATGCAATTAATGGAATATACAAATCTTAACCCTTTCAGCCCTAAGTAACTGGAATGGATTTTGATATGTTAATTGTGCAACCAATCCAGCCGTCACAAACTGGTTTTCAGACTAGTCCATTTATGAAAAGGAGGTATTTTTGCTCTCAAAAAATACTTTCAAAAAGTGCAGATCCGGATGAGACGGTTCGTTCCTTTCGGGTTCAAAGGGTTAAATGTGTTCGTAAAATGGGTCACAGGGCATGTGATTTTGTACCTACGAAGATGAGCGGGTTTTCATGAAAAACATTTACAGAAACTGAATTATTTTCTGTAAATGACGTTGAAAGTTGACGAAAATTTTCATAGCTAGTGCGGAATTCATTTGCCCTGAACAGTTCGTCAAATTTCGACGTAAATTACGTAAATTACGGAACACATCATACATTTTGTAAATACTTTTCATGAGATATCGCAAATCTTCTCAGGAACAGCATCACATAGCTTGTCTCATACACGGGTACTTACGTGACAGACGGTACTTTTTTAACTTCTTCAGTTCAGCTGCCAGAATCGGAATTGTTGCCCCGTCTCCCGCTGAATTCATCCATTCTTCAAGGCTAGCGAAACATTTCTCTTGGTTCGATCCGCTGGACGCTTCAATGCGGTCCACAGCTTCATTCGACAGGCCAAGACGCTTGGCGAATAGTTGCCAGGTGTCACACACAGATCTTTCCTTTGCCACTTTCACAAACGCCTGGTTCAGATGTGATGCTACAGATACAAAGAAATGGGTACGACATACATATTCCTACTATTTAGCGGATATAAAACTGTACACAGAACCTTTATCAGACAATGCATTATATGGGCAATTGTGATCGTTGCAATGTGAAACATTTGGACTTATGGTCGCTCGTTAGGAACATTTCTTGTCATCGTTTAAGAACCTTACATTTTATTGTCTCTACGCAGCGTAGAAATTAATGAAAGAACGTGACGGTTTTACTTTTAATATCTACCAAGGTGCATGATCACGTGGTTACAACAACAACAACGTCGCCCACTCCATAGTAAGTATTCTTTGATATTTTTATGCAACGGATTTTGATGAAATATGGCGCAGCAAACGCGTCTTTATGAGCTGCATTTGGTGGTCTTGTGAGTTTGGCACAAACTTATGTCGTTTTTGCGAAGAATCGAGTTCCGTGTCGGAGACACGGAAATCGATTCTTCGCAAAAACGACAGAAGTTTGGGCGAAAATACAGAGAGCAGCACCAAATGCAGCTTAACAATACGCGTTTGATGCGCCATATTTCATCAAAATCCGTTACGTAATAAGGACACTATAAAAGAATACGTACTTTGAATCGGTATTTGTTGTTGTTGTTAGTACCACGTGATCATACACCTTATCTACGTGATGTGAATGAAGGAAAGAAATTGAAGCGTCTTCGTTTCTGCCCACACAGTGTAGATATAATTAGTGAAAGCAGGGGCGGATCTAGAGGGGGGGTGTGTGTTCCGGGGTTGCACCCCCCCCTCCCCCCCCCCCCCGTTCAGCCACTACACGGGGTTTACATAGATCACAGCTTACCACCAGCTGGAGTTTGAATGTAATGATGGATCCGCCCCTGGAAAGGTAAATGTTTTTAATCGCATTACATTTTATTCGTTCGTCTAGAAACCAAGGAACGAACTGTAAGGTCAATCATATTTTCTAGTGGCGAAGAAATTAAAATACAGACGAACTGTTTCCAAGTCTGCTTAGTAACGACTGTTTTTCTTGGCAACACATCTAGTAACGTAGCTCAACATACTTACTCCTGGCATTCTGCTGGCTTTCTTTTCGGAAATTGTCACCAATGGAACGGATGTCTTCCGCGAGATCTGGCCGTCCGGATGACAGCAGGGCATGGCTCAGAACTTGTATCTGTGTATAGAGTCAATATGTCTACGATAACGGAATGCAGTGGAACCTCTCTAAACCGGACACCAAGCAAACATATGTGATCTTATTGTTATGGGTTTATTGGTCATTTATTTCATGTGGAAATGCCTGTTCATGATCGCATAGCTCACACACGTGTCTCAGAATGGTCACATGCCTCATTTACAGCGAAAACTTTCTAAACAGGACACCCTGTGGACCTCACAGGGTGTCCGGTTTAGAAAGGTTTCACTGTATTGTAATGATGCCAGTTCGCAGCCACGTGAATTGCACAGATATATGTGTACACCAAAGTTATCCGATCCGGCTTATGTTTAAGGATGGGAATTGGCTCGAACACCTTCCATACGAGAGTTCTCCACTCAATGCGACCTTTTATAACAGCAGATTTGTATGGACGAAGGTAAAGTTTCCAAACCAGTTTGCGTACTTCACATGCACGAGAGTTGCTCCTGGATCGGAAGCGACTGATATTTATGTGACGTCATTGTATATACATGTACAAATATTCTGTAATAACATGTTGACCTCATCCGTGGGTATCAGTGTAGCTGTAAACTTCATCATATACATGTACTTATATGCACACATGGTGCGCTAAGCTATGTTAGTGAGTGTTTTTTTTAGACATTTCACATAAACTTGCTAGTGCATTTACAATGCGAATGCACACTGGGTTATTGCGAGATTTTGTGCTACTTAGCATCCCCTACATTACGTCCCTGGATACATATACAATGTACCTTGTCCGAAGATGTGGGCATGCACTTCGCCCAGGCAACGAGCATATCGTATCGCGTCTGAGCATTCTCCTGGTTGACATTTTGTCGCAGGATCGCTTGGATGCGTGTTTGTTTGATCTTCAGCTGGTCCGCCACATCCCTCCATTCAGCGCCCATGTCATTGGCTAGGCTGCGTAACACGCCCTCCGTGATTGGCCCTATTTGAAATAATCAAGAGTAGTTGAAGTCTGGAATATGTTGAACCAGGCCCGTACGCAGATGGGGTGCGACGGGTGCGAAAACACCCACCTTAATCCTTTCACCCTTAACCCGCAGGCCTTTATAGTGGTATTGGCAAAAGGTGTAGATCCAAATGAGCCAGCTAGTGACGAGCCGTCTCATCAGGATCTGCACTTTTTGCAAGTACTTTTCATAATTTTGAGAAAAAAAACACCCCCTGTTCATAAATGGACTGATCTTAAAATCATTTTGTGATGATGGGATTGGTTGCAAAATTAGCAAATTAAATTCCCTTCCAGTTACTTAGGGATTTAGGGATGAAAGGGTTAATCTGCCGAGGTCTGTCCGTAGATGTGCAGAAAAAAACGTTTATCCCTTCGTGCCGTCGATAACGCACCCCCCCCCCCCACCCACCCCCCAAATTAGTTCCTGCGTGCTGGCCTGTGTTCCCCGATTCTATTGTCGAAGCCTCAAGTGTAAAATGCCATTAAACGTCGTCTAAACAAAATTTAACTCTGCGTGCTACTCATAAAAGCAGAAGTCGTAAAATGTACTAAACACAGAGAAAGTTATTTGCATAATGGTGCATACTATAATAAAAGGTATCTAAGAAGATTACGAAGAAGGACACGACGTTAGTAAGTTCAGTAAGTAAACACAGTAGTGTTGGGGAAATGTACGGAAATTCCTTGATTTTGCAAGGTACGACTCCGTACTAAATCGGACTTTTCATAAGGTCTTTCAGCATATAATAGCTCCGTAGCCATATTGGGTACGACGTGATGCTGAGGAATAGTACGGAAATTCCGATTAGGTGTAGAGGCGTATTTCTATTTTTCAAGGGACACATCTGTTCCCAGTCTGACTTTCCGTATTTTCCTCCAGCATACATGTTTAAAGGTACGAATGTGTCCGCACGAACGAAAATTTCCGCGAACATATTCGGAAGGGTCTAAGGCACGAATATGTCCGTAGGAAACGAGTATGTCCACAGTGATTTTGGGGGGTCGTCTCAATTTTTAATATACATTCAGCTACTTTTTTAATGCCCATAATCAAACATATTGATTCAAATTATCAACACCAATAGCTAGCATGGCCGGTTATATGCTGGTAGCATATGCCATTGTACAGTTTGTGGGGCTGGGATAGTTACTTGGAAACTGATTTTGCGGTGGTCAATTCCATAATTACGTGGTTTATGGCGCGTAGAATCACCATTGCGTAATCGCGACGGGATAAGGAAATGGTGATCGATAAACTTTACAGTTATCGCGTCAGTACATGTGAATTAAAGGAACCACCGTTAAGAACCAGCAGCGTCGAACCGTCATCGCTTTCTCACACAACCATTCTGTAAATTTTGGATTTTTTATTCTGATATATTTGTGTAATCATGAGTACTGGGAACTTTGCTGAGAACTTTGCTGAGAATGCAGGAAATGGCGTTTCACACCACTTGGATTTCAAAACATTTCGGGGGGGCATGCCTCAACATTGGGCCCCCCCAATAATGTTCGGCTTCCGCCGCCTATTTCGTACCTTTCATATGTAGCTTAGTCGTACCCAATGCGATTTAAACTAAACACACAGACAAGTGACGAAATGGACCGTCGGCTGAGAAAATAGATCATACAGCATTTGCAACATGTGTAGATCCTGTTACGCTCAGTCACAGAACTGGATTAGTTTGTAATTATTTTGGTAACGACAGTAAGCATGCTTCAAATGACTGAATGACTAACGGCATTGGCCTTGACTAGATTGCGGATGCATAGTCTGGTCTGTGACTACTCATGTCGTGCATCTCATAATCTCAGCCAAAATATAATAGGTAATACATCTAGTGCAGCACACGTTATTTTATCGCTTATCCATCGAATCGTTTTAACATTTTCAGGCGGTAAATGCGAACGTTATACATGCAAACTACATGTATTAGTATATTCAACCGTTGCTCAGTACCATTGTTTAGTTTATGCTGTACTGGTATCTGCTATGCACAAATATGTATCTACTATACAGAAGCTTTGCTTATTGGATTTACATTTATGAGCATAGGTTGCATATGCAGCCTATGCTCAATAAATGTAAACCCAATGTCACTGATTGCTTTAAACTTTGTATGATATTGTATTTGGTGAATGTTAGTGAATGATAATAGATACCTTCGACGAATTGAATTCGAACTGTGTACTGAGGAGCATGCACCTCACGTTCAGCCTGCAAAACAAACAAAAGATGCTATGCTAATCGATTGCTTGATTGATTGATTTATTGGTTGATTTATCGCTCGATTGATTGATTGATTGATTATTGATTGATTGATTGATTGATTGTTTGGTTGATTGATTGATTGATTGATTGATTGATTGATTGATTGATTGTTTGGTTGATTGATAGATTGATTGATTGACTTCCGCATCGAGATAAAGATATTATACATTTATTGACTAGTGAGCCATAGAATATATATATCAGATCATATTCAATGGCTCACTAGTCAATAATTGTGTTATTATATGATAATAGTATCCTTGAACTGGGAACGAATTGTTAATACGAGGTAACGAATTGTTAAATTGAGGGAACGAATTGTTATTTCGTGAGAACGAATTAATAAAAATAAATCCATGTCCCCTGCGGGGCTCCGTAGGTAACTCGGTATGACTGGCCTAATATGTACTGACTGATTGTCGTATCCTGCATTGACTGATAACATATTGTCGTATCCTGCATTTACTGATAACATATTGTCGTATCCTGCATTGACTGATAACATATTATCGTATCCTGAATTGACTGATAACATATTGTCGTATCCTGCATTGACTGATAACATATTGTCGTATCCTGCATTGACTGGATACGCACATCAGGGGTCCGTTTTACTAAACTTCTTACGAATAATATGTTCTTAAGTGCAAATTTAGGATCGTCTAGAAATTTCAATTGATGGATTTACGTTTATTGAGCATAGGTTGCATATGCAGCCTGCATATGCAGCCTATGCTCAATAAATGTAAATCCAATAATTGTTTACAAGAAAACTGTGTTGATGTGCAATTTACAGAAAATCATAATTTTACACTTACGAACATTTTAGTCGTACGAAGTTTAGTGAAACGGCCCCCTGGGTACAACGAAATGAAAACATATTTCATTGGCCGAACGAAGTGACATACCGTTCCCGACTGACGTCAGTGTAATGCCGCAACGTAAACAAGTCGACGAAAACCAAGCCATATTTACTCATTCTCATAAAACGTTATCTGATAAATAGAATACAAAACTAGTTTCTGTTGATATCAAGTTTATGAGATTCCGCTCTAAAACGATAGGTATTCTACACTTTTCCTAGCCTTGCCTGATAAACATGATAACAAAAGACACTAGCATGGTATTATCTATACATTGGTGTTTCATTCCGCGCAAGCGTAACATGTTTAACGACGAAATATGCGTCAGCTTCCCGACGAATTCCCATTCAGCTGACGAGCATGCGTTTATGCGATAGCTGTAAACGGAGCATTGCATATTATTTCATTTCCATTTGCACATGCGTTACTAGGACGCCTGGCATTGTTATTATACATGTACATGTTATGCTCTTCTATATGGGGAAAGTAATGATTATATATGTATTGACGTGAAACAGTTTACGCCGGTTCGGAGTGCAGCACCAGTGACATACTTTAGGTAGCTCCACCAACAGTTCGGCAAGTAACACGTCACCATGCACCATCTCCACCCTGGACTGCATTCGTCCGTCTTCATGTGTCGCATTCGGTACCATCCCCTTTGTGAAGACTTGCACAAAGCCTCTGTAGCATTGGAGCCCGTTTTGGGCGAATTTGTCAACTTCTTTCACACGAAACGCGACCTGGTTTCGCATGTGGGTGTTGTATGTTAACACCAATTCACCATGACCCGCCTCATGCCGGATATTACCTCTGAACCGTAGGAAAAGCGTTTGACCTTCTGCGATAATGACGTCATTACTTGGGCTGGGACCGTCCGGATAGCCAGCTTGTGATAGAGATTTAATGGTTTCTTCTGTTTTATTTGAATTTACGCAGGCGATTATGGTATTTTGCGAGCTGCGAAATTGCTGTCGGAGATGAAGCCTGACGTATCGTTGGGACATCGCTCTGTCTATCAATGTCGCTATCTTTTCCACGGCTGACGACAGCAAATCCCGCTTCGTACGGAGAAGTAAAAACCTGAAATGGCGAGAAATGTAAGTATCAGTATGGAGTTAGTTGGCAGGATTCAAGTAAGGCGCGTATGAGTGTGTTTTACGCACACGTTTAGCTGATTACTAGTTGATGTTAAAAACGCTGGAAAATTTGTTGATACTCATTGAGTTTCAAATTGAGGAACACAAAATGTTCTAATAAGTTGAACATTCAGTTCACTTATTTGAGCTGCAAAAAGCAAACAGTGTTCTTTTACAGCTCAAATAATTGAATTTGTTAATTGTGTCATCATTTTTAAGCATTTCTTCTTATTTTATAACGGGAAAAACTTGTGATAAATTCAACGTTCCATTGGAGAGAGCATAATGTTCTTTATACACAAATCTGGTGAGTTAGTATGTTATATTGAAGGGTTGGAAATTGCCCTAAGGCATTCCGTACCCAGGGGTCCGTTTCACTAAACTTCGTACAACTAAACTGTTAGTAAGTGCAAATTTAGGATCGTCTGTAAAATTCAATAGATGGATTTATATGTATTGAGCATAGGCTACAGCCTATGCTCAATACATGTAAATCCAATAAGTGTTTACAAGAAAACATTGTTAAAGTGAAACTTACAGACTATCTATCATAGTTTTGCACTTACGAGCATTTTAGTCGTACAAAGTTTTGTGAAACGGCCCCCTGATACATATTCTAATATCCTAATGAGACGTCAAACTACTACTACTTGTCAGTTTGTTTATAGTGACCACCAGTCTGAAGACTATATGGGCCACTTTAAAAACATTATTTATGACGAGATATGCATTTGGGTGATACATGATGCTGTTTGAACATGAAATGTAATGGTTATGATGATGATATGTCTAACCGCTGCCACCGATGACCACTGTTTGCATGCGGGGATTGGTGCGTTTTGTGTGTGTGCTAGACAGACCTGTGTATGTGTGTCAGGCCGACAGCTTACTACCGCTGTCTTATATTCAGATAAAATCAATGACAGCCTACTACAGCTGTCTTATATAATAGAAAGTTAAAGAAATGCAGTTAAAATTATATAATGACAGCCTACTACCGCTGTCTTATATTATAATAATTAATTAAAGCAAACGTTCGTGTGTATGCGTTATAAATATATGATCATTTTGTGATGCTGAAGTAGAAGCCAGAACTCATCCCTGTATCACATGTATTCTATTTTACAAGAATAGGGAACTGCTAATGACCAATATACGGACCTTATCAGGTTTAATTACTGGGGCGAGAAAAAAGACTGGACATTTTTAGCATATTCTTTTATGGGACGTTTGAAGACGTACATTGACACGGTGTTGGAGTGAGCTATGACAATAGTACATGTCGAATGGGATTTGCTTTATTGACGTTTCGTTACGTTCTGTGAAGTTTCCAGAATTTCAGAAATACTGGACCGATTTTTAAAATTTAACTTTTATTTTCTTAGTTAGATCATTTCCAAGCTATCCAGCTAGGTTTCGGAGTCAATTTCCAAATGTTTTCGTTGTTTGACTCCTCCCACGCTCCTTTACCTCTTTTTTCCCCCATGTTAAATTCCCATAGAGAAATCAATTTTTCGTAATAAAATCAATATTTGACCAAATTTCACGAAATAAGAAGAAGGCTCATTCTTAAATTTTCCTGTAATTTAATATTATCGAAAAAAATATTGTTTTTGAATTGTTTATATAGCCGTAAAATTAGGCAGCTTTCATGAAACAGACGGTAGTACGGAACGTGCGTTATCATAAGATGATCGCAGAAAACAAAAAGATGTGCAACTTTTCCAGTCATAAAAAGATATGGGCTCGGCTCTGCTATTTCCTCCGTTATCGCATCGCCGTTTTCTCGCCGATATAAGTTTCGAAAACAATGAAATAATTTCCACAAATGATGACGGAAGTCGAGAAAATAACAGAGCTTATGCGGAATTCAACTCCAATCCCGTGTGTATAACTCATTGATCATATCCTACCTATCGAACAGTTTGTTCATGGCGAATTCAATAACATCTTTACTTTGTGTCTTGATAAGCGCTATATTGACATCTTTTACCCATCCCGTTTTGTCGCCCTTACATAGGAAGTGAAGCTCTTCTTCTTGTATATCTGAAGAATACAAAGGGTCCGCTGGTTGTTACCCTTGGCCGGAAACGAATGTTGTCATCTACATCTTCGTTTCTATTTTAATGCGTGAAAATCGTCTCTATGTCGCCGCTGTAATAACTTTCAAGGCACATGGTCGAAGATGATTCCTCAGATATCCACTATGTGTTGTTTTCGATTTATGTATTGCATGTGAGCAAAGCATATAATTGACACAAGCCATGTGATTTTGTACCTTCAGACATCTGCGTAATTTCATGACATACCTTTACAATATTTCCGTAAATGAAGTCAATTGTTGAAAAATATTTCAGAGTACATGCGGAATATTGACTTTAGTTATGAAAAATATTGTAAATTTGGTAAACGTATCTCCGGAAATTACGCACATGTCCGAAGGTACAAAATCACATGGCGTGTCTCATAATATAGACTAACAGGATATATTATTTGATTACATTTAAATTTGTCTGTAGTAGTTTGGTAACGTATTTCCATTATTATTGTACGGGGAAGCACAATTTGTGAAACATACCGATGTTTAGTTGTGAAATAGTGATAGTGTACTGGTGATACTATACAGCATTGTACTGCTTCTAGAAACCTACTGTATGTACTGTTTATCTACTATTATGTTAAATCATGGTACAATACATTCGCTAGTAGAATTACTGATGCCTTGCTGACTGATTGAATGATGATTAACCAGACAAGCCATGTGAATTTGTACCTAAGAATAAGGGCGATATGTCATGAAAGCTATTTACAGAGGTTACGGTATCTTTCGAAAATGACGTAGAAAGTTGGCGAAGTTTTCGAAGCAAATGCGGAATATGAAAATTTCGCAAACTTTCGACGTCCAATACAGAAAATATGAATTTCTTCAAATATTTTTCATAAAAAAATCGCACATTTTCCTCGGTACAAAGTCACATGGCCTATCTCATTCTAGGTTAATATTATGCGAACATATTGGATTACAATCCATTACATTTGGTCATGTCAGCGTTTGTTGTCTAACAAGGACGAACCTTCTTTTTCTGCGAACGTTCGCGTCGTCGGTTTTGGCTGCGATGCTGATGCCGCTCTATCCAATGACTTGCTTTGTTTCGCCACACTTTGCGGCACGGGTATTGTTACTTTCAATGGTTTGGCCAGCGTCGCGGAGGTGGACACCTCTTCAGGACCGGTGGACAGTCCGACAAACGGGCTGGACGCGATCAGAGAGCCACATTCTATCTGTTCCCGTGCACGCAGGTCCGATATTGCGCCTGGCTCTACTGGCTGAACCTGAATATCCGTCAGATGTATACAGTGAAACCTCTCTAAACCGGACACCCTGGGAGGTCCCCAGGGTGTCCGGTTTAGAGACGTTTCGCTGTAAATCAGGCATATGACCATTCTGAGACGTGTGTGTGTGTGTGTGTGCGTGTGTGTGTGGTGTGAGTAGGCATTGCCACATGAGCTAATTGACCAAGAAGCACATAACATATAAGATCACATCTGTTTTCTTGGTGTCCGGTTTAGAGACGTTCCACTGTATTAAATATTAATCCGCTTATTATCCCCTCGCCGATAGTAACGAGAGGAAATAGCGTCAGTCCATGTACGTGCGTACGTGCGTGCGTACGTGCGTGCGTGCATTAGTAACACATTTAACACCAATTTTGATAATATGTGACCTCAATGTGTGTCTAGGGATGATGCTTTGTTTTGCATACGACCCACGTTCGATCGCCAGGTCAATATGGTGTAGTCCTGACTGTCACACATCTGTTAAATCTGATAATTTTCCATGTGGGACAATCAGGATTTTGTTACACATAGCCCTAGTGTTATTTGGAGTATGCTCTGTTTCCACTTTCAAGTTGGAGATACAGGATTAAAATGAAAAACAGAAGTTGATAAGAAACTTTAAATAAAGCTATTCCAGTTATATATATAAGAAAATACAAGAAAATACACCTTGTTTTGTCAGTACATTATCAGTACATTAGAATCGTCTCGATTTTTTAATAAATCTAATTCCAGGTATATTTCAAACTAGTTTCACATATAGTACATAGTATACATATATATCAGTCTATGACGTCTAGATATGGAGCAGGTATTAGTCAATTGGCTTTACTAATCATCAAAGAACTGTAGATAATTGGATTATTTAACAATACACGCTTTGAAACACTAATTTAAACTAAAACTTATAACAACATTGTATGATACTTTATTTTTTATTAATATATTTATTATATTTATATTTACATATATACAAGTATAACTGACATACAATGTTACTTTATGGAAAAAGACTATAGCCTGAAATCTGCAATATCCAGTTACCTGTACAAACCAAATGTGGGACAATCAGGACTGCTGGACACTCAAATGTTGGAAAATCAGGATTAAACCGTCAATATCACTGAGGACTTATGTTTAACGTTATGTTCACCAAATGCGTTAAAGTTGTTTTTGTTTATTTAACAACTTATGAACAGCTACACCGATATTGATAATATTTGGCCACGATGTGTGTCTATGGATGGTGCTTTCAATGGTTTAGCATACGACCCGTCCGACCGCCCAAGATCAAGGTCACTGAGGGCTTATATTAAAGTGTTTTGTGTGTTTTGTTTTATTATCAAGGCTGCCAGCGAGGGAATTAGCTTAGTGAAACGATGCCCTTATTAGCTAATAGATGTATATCCGTAGCCGATTTCATCAAACTTGCAAAGTATACTTAACTAGCAAAGAATACTTTGAGAGAGTAATCATTTATTTTTCCCGAAATGCATTATGTCATATAGAACTAACGACTGCATATATTTTGTGATTAAAAGTATGCAGAATTATTATACTGAATTTATTACATTATCACAGCCAAAATGTAATATTACATTATCGCAGCCAAAATGGCTGTGATAATGTAATAAATTCAGTATAATAAAAATTAATGTTGGTGAAATCGGCTCCCGATCATGTCTCAGATATCCAATATGTGACTCTTTACTACGGAGCACCGCAGGGGACGTAGGATTCTGTTTTATTAATTCGTTCCCACGAAATAACAATTCGTTTCCACGAAATAACAATTCGTACAATTCGTTTCCACGAAATAACAATTCGTTCTCTCAATTTAACAATTCATTCCCACGAAATAAAAATTCGTTCCCACGATATAACAATTCGTTCACTCGAATTAACAATTCGTTCCCAAAATATAACAATTCGTTAATTCGAGGAAACGAATTGTTAAATTGAGGGAACGAATTTTTATTTCGTGTGAACGAATTGTCAATTCGAGGGAACGAATTGTTGGAACGAATTGTCATTTCGTGGGAACGAATTGTTAATTAGGGGGAACAAATTGTTATATCGTGGGAAAGAATTAATAAAAAAAGTGCTGCGGGCTCCATAGTTTACTGCATGCACTTTAAATGATATTCATCAACAATCTTAACATTTCATTTGATCGAATTCCAAAGGGTTTGTGTTATAGTAAAGTACATACTATTAGAAACTCTGACAAACGGGGAAATACAGTGGAACCTCTCTAAACCGGACACCATGTGATGTCCCCAGTGCCAGGTTTAGAGATGTTCGACTGTAAATCAGACATATGACTATGCCAAGGTATGCTGATATGCTTTGCGAACTCGAACAGGCGTTACAATCAATGATATATTACAATGATGCATAGACTGCCTGCGTGTCCGGGTTAGAGAGGTTCTGCTGCACTTTGTTATGCATTACTGCTATACATGTATCAATATGTAAACGCTATGAAAAAAAATGTTTTTATTTCGTGAAATGATCATACAATACCACATTTAGAAAGACGTGTCTAATGTAGACACCGTACGCGCAAGCTGGTCTACTGTCTGTTTAAAAAACCCTGTCAAAATTGTACGGCTATACATTGTATAAACGAAAAAGAGATGGAGAACCTGGAGGAGGTGTCGAAAAACGAAAACATTTGGAAATTGACTCTGAAACCTGGCTAGATAGCTTCGACATGATCTAACTAAGAATAGAAAAGTTAACATTTTAAAATCGGTCCTCTATTTCTGAAAACATAAAAGTTGTCTTTGAGGATTTAACATTGGGAATTTTTTTTTTCGCAATAAAATCGATATTGGATGAAATTTCACAAAATAAAAAGAAGGCTTTTTCTTACATTTTTCAATAATTTAATATTATCGATTTTTTGTATTGCTTTTGCGTTGTTTATATAGCTGTAACATCCGGCTATGGGGCGCCATGCAGGACAGGTTAATTATGTGTACAAAATTGAGTTTTGTAACACTAAAAATCACAAAATTCAATTCTGTGTCACAAAATTCAATTCTGTCAATTCTGTGTCACAAAATTCAATTCTGTGTCACAAAATTCAATTCTGCATACGTTTCGTATACAAAATTCATTTTTGTTATAAAGGATTCAATTTTGTAAGACAGAATTGAGTTTTGTGAAGAAAATTCAGTTTTGTAGGACAGAATTCATTTTTGTCCACACTAATTAGTTTGCGTAGGATAGTCTATGTCATCTCTACGTTGATTGGTTGAGATCGGTCTTAGTCCATTTTACTAGATGGTGGAGTACACTTGCAGGTTTAAATATTTCAATGCGAAAATATAACCCAATATATCAATATTATACTTCTTTATGGACAGTTATTTTGGTTATATTATGATTACAAATGAGTGGTCACACCATATAAGCATATATACTTTGAAGGAGAAATAAGAAAAATATATTCAGAATTTTCCCTCAATTATGTAAACAGGGTCAAACATAAAGTAGCCGGGACATAGCTAGACCTGAGAGCATGCCCTATATAGAGAATACCAGGCTAGTGTATTTTGATATCAAGTTTATCAGGCAAGGCTAGGAAACGCGTAGGAATTTCGAGGCGTTTCCGAGCCGAGCCTGATAAACTTGATATTAAAATACACTAGCCTGGTAATCTATTTATCAGGTAACGTTTTATGCTCGAAAATGACATTAGATGACGTCGTATTCTAACAGTAGATCTAACCTTGTGAAACAAATGGTATTGGATCTGTGTCTACTAGTTGCGAAGTTACGTGAAAGCAACTATGTGTCTACATGCATTATTTACAGTATACACAATCTTAGTACATGTATCCATGGTATCTACACAAATACTACAAATGGTTTCCTCAAATGGCCCAATACACACAAACACAGACAGCAGTCAGAACACAGGCCACAGCGCGTGTATTATTGATTTAACTGGGGCAAATGTACCTTGCGATACACACTAAATGACGTCAGTACTCGCGGGAGATCTACATGTACATGAATTATGTGTACAATTATAACGCAAATGAGTCTAAATACGAATGGGTTTGTCAACGTTTGACTGTTTGGAGATAGTTGAAGCAAAATGGCAGAATGACAAATGAATCATCGGCAGAATGAGAAATAAATCATCGACATTGAATGTGTAGATCGGCGACCGTGACCCATTTCTCCAGTGCAGTTTCTGACCAATGGTAGTCCTTCTTACATGCGTATGCAGAATTGACAGAATTGAATTTTGTGACACAGAATTGAATTCTGTGGCACAGAATTGAATTTTGTGGCACAAAAGTGAATTTTGTGACACAGAATTGAATTTTGTGACAACAGAATTGAATTCTGTGGCACAAAAGTGAATTTTGTGACACAGAATTGAATTTTGTGGCACAAAAATGAATTTTGTTGACAACATTGAGCCATGTCCCACTTGGCGCCCTGTACCGGCCGCATACGCCGTACGGTACATTTTCTCTGTGGCGGCCTGAACACGCTTCTGTCTGTATCACGAAACCAGCCCAAATCTTATGGCTATATAAATAATACAAAAAAGGTACATGCTGATACAATTGAATTTATTTAAGCAAATATGTCTGTAAAGGTTTTATCACCCTTAAAAAGAAAAGTCGGCATGTTTACACGAAACAAACAGAAGTTGATTGATTATCACCGACACTTAAATGGGCGATGAATACATACGTATCTTATTGAACGCAACAGGATAAGAAATCCGATATTTATGTACCTATATGGGTGAACATAGACACAACAAAGCGGCTCTAGTATCATCATATATCTTCAATCAAACCACATGATGAAAACACGTTTTTATTGTTCATAGTATTTTTTCAAAAAATCTTGATACTCCCATTTAACCGTTTCAACACTATTGTGTCATCAATAGTGGTCTTAGCAAACATTGTAGAACCAGATGAGCCGGCTCGTGACGAACCGTCTCATCAGAATCTGCACGCTTTGCAAGTAATATTTATATTTTATAAAAAACAACCTTTTCATAAATGGACTAGTCTGAAAATCATTTAGTGATGATTGAATTGGACGCAAAATTAACATACCACAGTCCATTGTTGAAAGGGTTAATAAGTGCCGTATTGTTATCAGTGCCACGATTTAGCGACTCACGTCTAATGCAAAGTTGAAGGTCTGCTTCACCGTCCCAGGTGCGCATGTAAATGTGATCCTTGGGTCCACGGTGGATGTCGACTTGCCGCCTTTAATCGCCAGCTGCAGCCTGTCCGTCCTCAGACGCAGCACCACGACAAACGTCCCGACATGCATAGCGCGCGCTTCCGCAAACTTCACGTCCTGGGGGATAATACCATTCAAGTCGCGAAAATAACAAATTCACAAAAGTTACCACCCCATCAATGTCCATAGGTTAACATCTTAATCGAATACGAAGAATAGTCTATAGAAGTGAGTACATCCCATAGGTAATGTTTTTGAATGGCATATTGTCCGAGTCCTATATCAGAGGCTTTCACATGTGACCACAACTATAATTTTCTCATGTTTGCTTTTCGTAGATTTGAAAATTTGTAAACTAAAATATGTTGTCCCATTTGCATATTTACTACATTAGTGTATTATATTAATACACTATGTTAGTTCACTGCAAAAGTCAAATAATCATGCAGTAATATGTAATAGAAGATTAAGAAACGTGTACAGTACAAATGTAATGTTATTGCCATCTCTTGTGCTGAAACTGCAATATTCATTGTGTACGGTAATTTCTCTATTGACATTTACACTAAAAATGTGTGTTATATGAATTGCATATGCGGCACATTTTTCTGCGTACACGTATTTCACCAACTGTGGTCAAATGTTTTATGAAAGTAAATATATTCCAACCATATCTGCAACCATGCCCACGCTATACTTCATGAATAAATCAACATATAAATCGCATAGCCATAGGAGACAGACAAGCCATACAAAACTGGCAAGTACAATAGTAATCCCGGAGTCTTCAACATGGACCGAGGTGCACTAGTAAGATAAACACATATGAATAGGTAGCATTACAGTGAAACCTCTCTAAACCGGTCACCCTGGGAGGTCCCTAGGGTGTCGGGCATAGAGGGGTACCACTGTAAATCAGGGATTTTATATTCTGAGCCGTATGTGTGTGCTATGCGATCATGAACATACATTATCATCGGTGTCCGGTTTAGAGAGGTTCCACTATATACTGCAATGACCGAGGTGCACGAGTAATATAAACAAATTCGAATAGGTGTACAGTGAAACCTCTCTAAACCGGACACCCTGGGAGTTCCCCAAGGTGTCCGGTTTAAAGAGGTTCCACTGTATACAGAAAGCTGTGAATTCGTCATAGAACACAAACGCCAATGACACTCCAACAAACAATCGTTCCAGCAGCTGAAAATATGAATACATTGAAAGACGATACATGTACGTTTATCGTATATTGAAACGTTGATGGAATAAAACTAATGAAATAGACAAAATACACCCCGTATGTAATAAAGATGGGGGATTATACATAACAAAATAACAATCTGCTGTTTAAAAATGAAAAAGAAAAGATGCAGATCACTGTATTGGTCAAACAAACATATTAATGACGATTCATGTATTTTATGAGCATGTACCCTATTGTCATTGAATAGAATTTTTGAAACATATTGATGTAGAACATAAAACAATTATATAATGTAGTTCATAACACAGTAAAAACAAAACCTGTAAGAAAACAACATAACCTGTTATCATAATCGTCCCGTATAAAACAAATCACCGTATGGTGCCTTGTTGTGATTATTATACGGGACGATTACAGTACCTTGTGATCTTCAAATATGAACTCTGTAGTAGGTAGATCAATCCATTGGCCATTCGGTTGTAGCATCTTCACGTACGCCTCTTTCCCAGGGGGAACTTTGGTTATGCAGTGTGGAATGGCGATGGAAAAGGGCTCGTCAAACTGAAGTACAGCGACAGATGTGGGCCTGTGATTATACCGTTGTTAGAGCAAGTACTCGGACCTCATGTCTGAATTTCATGATTATAACCCTTGTTAGAGCAGGTACTCGGACTTTACATCTGAATTCCATGATTATATCTATTTTTAGAACAAGTACTCGGACCTCATGTCTGAATTCCGTGATTATACCCCTTGTCAGAGCAAGAACTCGGACCTCATGTCTGAATTCCGTGATTATACCCCTGGTCATAGCAAGTACTAGGACCTCATGTTTGAATTCCGTGAGTATACCCCTTATAAGAGCAAGTACTCGGACCTCATGTCTGAATTCCGTGAGTATACCCCTTGTCAGAGCAAGTACTCGGACCTCATGTCTGAATTCCGTGATTATACCCCTTGTTAGAGCAAGTACTCGGACCTCATGTCTGAATTCCGTGACTATACCCCTTGTTAGAGCAAGTACTCGGACCTCATGTCTGAATTCCGTGATTATACCCCTTGTTAGAGCAAGAACTCGGACCTCATGTCTGAATTCCGTGAGTATACCCCTTGTTAGAGCAAGTACTCGGACCACATGTCTGAATTCCGTGACTATACCCCTTGTCAGAGCAAGAACTCGGACCACATGTCTGAATTCCGTGATTATACCCCTTGTCAGAGCAAGAACTCGGACCACATGTCTGAATTCCGTGATTATACCCCTTGTCAGAGCAAGAACTCGGACCTCATGTCTGAATTCCGTGATTATACCCCTTGTCAGAGCAAGAACTCGGACCACATGTCTGAATTCCGTGAGTATACCTCTTATTAGAGCAAGTACTCGGATTTCATGTCTGAATTCCATGATTATAACTCTTGTGGGAGCAAGTACTCGGACCTCTTATCTGAATTACATGATTATAACCCTTGTTAGAGCAAGTACTCGGACTTTATGTCTGAATTCCGTGATTATACCCCTTGTTAGAGCAAGTACTCGGACCTCATGTCTGAATTCCGTGATTATACCCCTTGTTAGAGCAAGTACTCGGACCTCATGTCTGAATTCCGTGATTATACCCCTTGTTAGAGCCAGTACTCAGACCTCATATCTGAATTCCGTGATCATACCCCTTGTCAGAGCAAGTACTCGGAGCTCATGTCTGAATTCCGTGAGTATACCCCTTGTTAGAGCAAGTACTCGGACCTGATGTCTGAATTCCGTGATTATACCCTTGTTAGAGCAAGTACTCGGACTTCATGTCTGAATTCCGTGAGTATACCCTTGTTAGAGCAAGTACTCGGACCTCATGTCTGAATTCCGTGATTATACCCTTGTTAGAGCAAGTACTCGGACTTCATGTCTGAATTCCGTGAGTATACCCTTGTTAGAGCAAGTACTCGGACTTCATGTCTGAATTCCGTGATTATACCCTTTGTTAGAGCAAGTACTTGGACCTCATGTCTGAATTCCGTGATTATACCCTTGTTAGAGCACGTACTCGGACCTCATGTCTGAATTATGTGATTATACCCTTTGTTAGAGCAAGTACTCGAACCTCATGTCTGAATTCCGTGATTATACCCCTTGTTAGAGCAAGTACTCGGACCTCATGTCTGAATTCCGTGATCATACCCCTTGTTAGAGCAAGTACTCGGACTTCATGTCTGAATTCCGTGAGTATACCCCTTGTTAGAGCCAGTATTCGGACTTCATGTCTAAATTCCGTGATTATACCCTTGCTAGAGCCAGTACTCGGACTTCATGTCTGAATTCCGTGATTATACCCCTTGTTAGAGCCAGTACTCGGACTTCATGTCTGAATTCCGTGAGTATACCCCTTGTTAGAGCAAGTACTCGGACTTCATGTCTGAATTCCGTGATTATACCCCTTGTTAGAGCAAGAACTCGGACCTCATGTCTGAATTACATGATTATACCCCTTGTTAGAGCAAGTACTCGGACCTCATGTCTGAATTACATGATTATACCCTTTGTTAGAGCAAGTACTCGAACCTCATGTCTGAATTCCGTGATTATACCCTTGTTAGAGCAAGTACTCGGACCTCATGTCTGAATTCCGTGAGTATACCCCTTGATAGAGAAAGTAATCGGACCTCATGTCTGAATTCCGTGAGTATACCCTTTGTTAGAGCAAGTACTCGGACCTCATGTCTGAATTCCGTGATTATACCCTTGTCAGAGCAAGTACTCAGACCTCATGTCTCAATTCTCATTTCTAACAGTTTTCGAATTAAGATTTTGAAAACATACTGTATACTCAAGTGCCATGACGAATGTTTTGTAGATATTAATGGCGTGATGTACTAATATCAAATAAAACTGACGGATTTGCATGTAATATAATGTAATATGCTTGCCATTATATACATCGAGCATGGACTGTCAAATGCTAAAACTAACTACTGTTTGTTCCACCATTTTGTTATTGATGAAAAGGTACTTACATTTAAATATTTTTTAAAATTGAATGTGTGTAATAGCCAAAAGTTCGTCGGAAGCAAAACGTAGAACATTTTTAGTAATTCTCAACATGTTTGGTAAACAAGTGTTTGTGTTATTCAGCCGTTAAACTGTGTATCTACTGTAGCCGATTTCACCAAAATTTTAAAATGTACGTTTCTCGCTAAGTACACTTTGAGGGATGAAATTTTCAATTTAACGATATTATTAATTTATTACTTTTTATTGTACTGAATGTATTATATTATCACAACCATGTTGGCTGTGACAATGTAATAAATTCAGCATAATAACTCTGCATACTTTTAATCCTCAACTATATGCAGTCGTTAGTTCTATATGAAATAATGCATTTCGGGAAAAATAAAAGATTAGATCTACTCCCTCAAAGTACACTTTGCTAGATAAGTATACCTTTTCAATTTTTATGAAAAAGGCTACTGATGAGCATTGAGAAGCACGCACCATGGTATGTGTCTAATTGATTCTCTAGAAACACCATGGCTATTTTTCCAAGACCGTAGCGACTTGTGTTAAGGTAATAAACCGTGGTCTGTTGCGTTTCCATTATGAATTCAAGGACAGTGTACATATTATGTCCTGATTAGTCTGGTATGATGCGCAGTATGATTAAGGACCATACGGATCGTGATTTCAATAAGCTTATTTTTGTCATGGCGAGGATTCGTTATCAAGGTTATCCAGCTCGGTTCGCATCGAAACATTTCGGAATACTATCATGGCTTTTCAACCACAGAATGTAAGCAGATACAAGTATACAAACAGAGATCTTACACAAGTGATGATTTAATTCGATATTTATTAAATATCATATTAAATCATCACGGATGTTATATGTTCGTTCGTGTATTAATAAGCACATCATCACATATCAAAGCGGTACGCATCACATAACATGTTTTTTGTAGTAGTCTCATTTTCATATGTATGACACTGGGCCTAGTTGCTCAAAACGTCTGTTAGCTTAACGGACTGTTAACTCCTTAACATGGTTCAGGTTTTAACAGTATGTTAAGCTAACAGAGACATTGAGTTACTATTGACAGGGGCGTCGGAACAGGTCCGGCAGGTCCGGCGACAGCTGGATCAATAATTTTAACATATTGGTAATTCATGTATAAAAAACATAATGTAAATATTTTTCTGCAATATTTCTCATTTCTCATAAAAAGTGTATGTTCTTAACACTCAGTTGAACCGTCTAGTCGAGACGGTTCAACTGAGTGGTAAGAACATACACATTGGGTGGATACCGGGGGCACGCAGTAGATTCTCCGGACCAATCTTATGATGCTTCCGGCGCCCCTGATTGAGCTTGTGTATTATGAGTTTAATAAGCTGTGCTAATATGCTGCGAAAGACTATTTCATGTAATACTGATATACATGCTTATAAAGTATTACTGTCAGTTTCTGATCATCACGTGTCTCCGTCAGCTGAATGACGTTGCTAATAAGCTCTTCATTGCTTGCTAACGTCAATGGCGCCAATGAGTCGCCAGATGTGTCCACTTTCACACATTGCAAGTCGTCTTTGCGCATCTCTTTGTGTTTGACCACTGCACGGAGAATGCAGCCGATACCAGCATCAAACTGACCTTCGTCAACAGTATACCTAAAATGAATAAACAGGACATGGTTAGAGCTACGAAACTCGGCGAAAATAACTACCAGACAAATTAAACAGTTACGAAATGGCAGTTATTGCATAGAATGTGTAATAACTATGCAAATGAAACAGATTATAAAGCATGTCGATTGATCACTACAACATCAATATGATGCTGAACTTGTGCAATAAATATATTGTACATATTAAACACGACGGCTGATTTCATAAGACCCTCTGCATAGCATCGTTTCTTATTAAATCGGTCACTCATACACTAAATATCATACATTATTACTACTCATGGAAGATCCTCTAAAAGGTTATGAATTAAACATGTTCCACTTATAATGAAATTATAGTTACACGTATTTGGGCCAGTTGTTTGGGTTTCGCCTCTCTCGTTCTTTTTTAAGCTTTTCTTCTTCAATCCGCATTCTTTCCTCTTTCGCTATTTCTTCTTCGTGTTTCCTTCTCTGTTCCTCTTGCATTTTAACCTTCTCCTCTTCTGCCTTTTGTCGCGCGCATTCCTCTGTGTGTCGCTGTGCCTCTACTTCCGCTGCACGTTTCTTTACATCTGCATCATGTGCTTCTTGTGCAGCTGTTAAATCATGTTCCTCTTGTTTTTTAACTTTCTCCTCTTCTGCCTTTTGTCGCGCGCATTCCTCTTCGCGTCGTTTTGCCTCTGCTGCCGCTGCACATTTATTTACAGCAGCATCGCATGCCTCTTGTGCAGCTATTACAGCATCGTGCGCATGAACGTAAGCTTCATTTGCAGCTACCTCCGCCTCGGCTGACTGTGCCACTGTTTCCGCCAACAATTGTCTGGCCTCTTCAACAGCTAAGGTGATACTAGCCATGGCGGTCCGCACATCTGCTATATTGGCCCGTGCAACTTTTTCAAACAGAATCGATTCTTCTCGTAGTGGTTCTGTTTTTGATGCAGTTCTTTTTGACACAAAGGCTGTAAAATGGGATTTATCGGATTATGTGACCAGTATAGCTCATGTAGCCTGATAACGAGATATATTGCTTGCAACAAACATGGCGTTTGCTTCATTGATGGAATGGCGGATACATAGGCTGATCAGGATCTACACTGTCACATACACATATAATATATGAACGTTGTGGCAATGTGAAAATAATTTGTAAATAGTGTGACTCATCAAACAGCACACTCCTGTGACCTGATATCGAGCTATATTGCTTGTTAAAACAATTGATAGAATGGCGAACATTATATACCCTGATCAGACTGTGTGGATGCACACGCTGTTCTGGATCTACATTGGTCGCAAAATACATAAGCCCCCGTGAAAATCACCAAATATGAAGTTCAGAAAGATTGAGGCACCGTAAATGATTGGATTCCCGTAACAATGTATAGGACCACGTAGTTTCTGAATGGTTCCAAACTTGATTTTCCTACAGGACATAATATATGACGTCATTTTTTTCTGTTAGCAAACGGAAGAATTTTGATAATATACGGCGCACCAAAGACGATGACTTATGTGTTTTATGGATGCCATAAAAGTTCTTTACACTAACTTTCACGAATAATCGAGTACCGTTTGTTTCTTATATTCACGTGCTCTTACTACCATTTATTATTTACATTAACTGTAACCGATTCTTCGTCTAAACGACATAATTGTGAGATTAAAGCAAACTGTGCAACCTGTTCCGCATTTAATGCGCTGTTTCATAAAAAAAACAGGCATACCAATATAAAGATATTGCAGGATATCTTTTTTAAACACATCTAAACAAAACACAGAACCACGTGATACTACACCCTGCAAAAGAAATGTGGCAAATACCTGATTTTGTGTTTGAAGTGTCAGTTATATCTTCGCTTTCCACCTTCTTGTCTATGTCCGACCTGACATTGTCTGTCAAAGTACGTATATCTTTTAACTTCTGGTTCATCACTACTGCCAGATCTTTGCAGCGCAGACATCCATCTTTAATTGAATCTAAGTCTCCTCGGAATTGTCCAAAATTCGCCGTAAACTCACTAAGTGGTTGCGAATGGAGCCGATCAGAGTAGTTTGTCATTACATCATTCATGTTTTTAAAGAGATGAACAATTGTCGATTCCATTTCAGCTAAAGAATCAACAGATCTATCAATCCCAGCATTTCGCTCGACAGCTCGTGCCAGTGGATGTGTTTCCCTTGCAGATGCATACTGTTCGGCTAACATATCTTTATTTGCTGACGATGCATGCATAGCAAGCCTGTCACTGTACATTCCTGTTATTTTCAGTTTCTGTGTTTAGAACAATATGGCAGTCATTAGTATAGTGTTTAGCTGACTTTCTGTTTGCCTCATTTTCAATGTGGTGTGCAACTTAACAATTGTATTCATATCGTGAGTACTATTAGTCTTTGTATTGTTAAGTACATCACTGTCAACACGATTCTCCGTATCTGTGTCCGCCACATTACTTAGTTAACCAGGAATATGCGAGTTCTAAGAATCCCACCGAAAGTCAGTTTGTTCACCTTCATTCATGTGTATAGTCAGTATATGTGGCTGTGACTGGACAAATGTGGTTTATATGAGTTGTGATCAGTTTAGCTCCTGAACAAACAACACACACCTGTAGCTTGATAACAATCTATATTGCGTGTTAGAAGCATCACGGATGCTCCATTCATGGAATGGCGAACCGTGCAGATCAAGGTCAGACTGTGCGGATGCACATGCTGATCTGGATCTACACTGTTCACAAAACCACAAGCCACATTTCTGAAGTCACAGCCATATATGTGTCCGTGTCGTGTTGGCTGCGGCGGATCTCATGATCGGACGGTGCGCTGCTAAATTCAATATTTACCAATATTATTCGGACTGGAACCTCTGCGTATGCGTTACTTCTCCGGAAGACGTGGTATTATTTGTATTCCCTTCGGACATTAAGTTGCGTTTTTAGAGTATCTACTTCTCGTTCAGAATTTCCGCACTATATGGTTTCACCGCTCAATGGTTATCCTGTTGCTGAATGTCCATGGTTGCGTTCGGTTAATTTTTTTCATTAGAACAACTAACATCCTATGTATTCTTCGTTACGTTTTAAGAGGTTACTATACTCCTTCGCATGTTGTGCCTGTTTATTTTCTTTGCCGCTGTAGAAAAGAAAGATATATACAGTTTAATAGATTCGTGCTTAAGAACGTCATCATTTGTTACAAAGGTAATAGCTTCGTACATGTGATTGATAATTTGTATAATATATATCTGACACTGTTCTGCTTATGGGTGACTTACTAGAAATTGTTCCAAAATGTGACATTGGTGGTCAAAAATAAACCTGATCTTAGCAGCTAATTTTTAATCTCAGATGAACATATATACATTCAAGTTCAAAAAATACATAGGTTCAATGGAGGACACTAAAACTGACATTTTTTAAACATATTTATTGAACAAAACTAACCAAACAAATATGTGTTTGATTTTATATCATGCCTCATTGTAAAAGCTTCAGTTTCATATCAGATTTGATACTGTAACTTTACAAATATTCCAATAACGCGATTTTTACTACTTATATAATGCTTTTTTCTTCCACCATATTTGTAAAAGTTGTTCCTACTTTCTCCAAGCTGCAGCATATGGTATTGATTTTCGTGTGGATTTCGGTCGGTTAGTGTTTGATCCAACATTTTGGCACTTTATGCATGCATACTAATTTTAACATTTATCACAGGAGCATGATGCGATCTAACCACTGAGGACACAGTGAGAAAGACAAGAGACAAATAATCCCACATGTACCATAGCCGTGGTAAGCTTGTGTTGTATATATGGTTTTATACATGTACTTACATGTATGATTACTGTTTCGCTATTAGCCGACTCTGCTCATCAGTAGCCTATTTTACAAACATTGCAAAGTATACTTTTCTAGCAAAGTATTCTTTGAGGGAGTAATCATTTATTTTTTCCCGAAATGCATTATGTCATATAGAACAAACGACTGCATATATTTGATGATTAAAAGTATGCAGACTTATTATACTGAATGTATTACATCATCACAGCCAAAATGGCTGTGATAAAGTAATACATTCAGTATAATAAAAATTAATAAATTTATCATTAAATTGAAAATTTCTTCCATAAAGTATACTTTGCTAGGTAAGTACACTTTGCAATGTTGATGAAATCGGCTACAGATCTGTGCGATAGGTTACATTGATTGCATTTTGTTTATACAATACTATGTGAATATTGTACGTGTTGGATATACATGTAATGAGCTGCGAGTTAAGTGTATAATATGAAATTAGCATATAAACTAGTATGTCTGAAAAGATCCTGATAAATAAGTACAATACAGACAGGACATACTGTTGACTTAGATGATATCATTGATAATTTTATGAATTGCAATCACATGTACTTGTATGTCAGATGTTGTGAGACAATATAATATGTATTATTATGGTTTAAATGGGATGTTCAGGGGATTGCAGAACTACAATTGACATGTCATGATTTGAATTCCTGTAGCCACGGACGTTTGGAATTTTCGTTGGCGTGGCGGTTGGGTGGGGGGGCTCTTTGTTGAAATTTTTTTTTTTGCTATAGGTTTGGGGTCAAACAAATTCAGAATGTTCGGCGGCTTCTTTACTGACGACTCCATTGTTGAGACCTCGCTATGAGATGTTATGCATTTTAAAACGCTGATTTTGATTGGCGGACACAAATAGCCACGCTAATACTTACACTACTGTTGTAAATATTGCATCCAATAAAAACCATCGACAGATGTGCCATTGAAACACTGTTGCTAGGCGAATTACAAATTTCCCGACTCGTGATTCGCATTGTGCGATGTTCGTACTTTTAAAATTTCGCTATCCGCGATGTCGGACAGAAAAGCAGATTATTTTTTTTACTTTTTTTATAAAATTCCGTAGGATTATCGTATCAATCTGTAGTCCGTATTTTCTAAGTTAAATCCGTGCAAACTACGGACAATCCAAAGGAGTAAACAGGTTTTAACCATGGACGGTTGGAACCATGGACAGATGAAACCATGGATGTATGGAACCATGGACGAATGGAACCATGGACAGATGGAACCATGGACGGATGGAACCCAATGGACAGATGGGACCATGAACAGATAGAACCATGGACGGATGGAAACATGGACAGATGGAACCACGGACAGACATAACCATTGACGGATGGAACCATGGACAGATGGAACCATGGACGGATGGAACCATGGACAGATGGGACCACGAACAGATGGAACCATGGACAGATGGGACCATGGCAAAATGAAACCATGGACGGATGGAACCATGGACATACAGAACCATGGACATATGGAACCATGAAGTGATGTAACCATGGACAGATGGGACCATGAACTGATGGAACCATGGACAGATGGGACCATGGACGGATGGGACCATGGACAGATGGAACCATGGACAGATGGAACCATGGACAAGTGATGTAACCATGGACAGATGGAACCATGAACTGATGGAACCATGGACAGATGGGACCATGGACGGATGGGACCATGGACAGATGGAACCATGGACAGATGGAACCATAGACAGATGGAACCATGGACAGATGGAACCATGGACAGATGAACCATGGACAGATGGAAACATGGACAGACATAACCATGGACGGATGGAACCATGGACAGATGAAACCATGGATGTATGGAAACAACCATGGACGGATGAACCATGAAACCATAGACACCATGGATATGGAACCATGGACAGATGGAACTATGGACGGATGGAACCCAATTGACACATGGGACCATGAACAGATGGAACCATGGACGGATGGAAACATGGACAGATGGAACCATGGACAGACATAACCCATGACGATGGATCCATGGACAGATGGAACCATGGACGGATGGAACCATGGACAGATGTGACCACGAACAGATGGAATCATGGACAGATGGGAGCATGGAAAAATGAAACCATGGACGGATGGAACCATGGACCATACAGGAACTGGACATATGGAACCATGAGAGATGTAACCATACAGAGGAACCATGAACTGATGGAACCATTGACAGATGGGACCATGGACGGATGGGACCATGGACAGATGGAACCATGGACAGATGGAACCATGGACGGATGGGACCATGGACAGATGGAACCATGACAGTGGATGGATACCATGGACAGATGGAACCATGGAACTGGATGGAACCATGGACAGATGACCATGGACGGATGGACCATGGAGGACCGGAACCATGGACGATGGAACCATGGACGATGGGAACCATGGACAGGATGGGAACCAGGGACAGATGGAACCATGGACAGATGGAATCATGGACGGATGGGACCATGGACGATGGGACCATGGACATGGGATGGACGGATGGGACCATGGACAGATGAAACCATGGACAGATGGGACCATGGACGGATGGACCATGGACGGATGGAACCATGGACGGATGGGACCATGGACAGATGGAACCATGGACGGATGGACATGGACAGATGGACCAGGACAATGGACCACATGGCGGATGGACAGGGACCATGGACAGATGGGACCATGGACGATGGGACCATGGACAGATGGGAACCATGGACAGGGATGGAACCCTGGAAGATGGGACCATGGACAGATGGACCATGGACGATGGAACCAGGTACCATGGACATGAACCATGGACAGGACCGGATGGATCATGGATGGGACCATGGACAGATGGACCACCATGGACCATGGCCATGGACGGATGGAACCATGGACAGATGGAACCATGGACGGATGGGACCATGGACAGATGGAACCATGGGCAGATTTAACCATGGGCAGATTTAACCATGGACAGATGGGACCATGGACAGATTGGACCATGGACAGATGGAACCATGGACGGATGAGACCATGGACAGATGGGACCATGGACAGAATGAACCATAGACGGATGGGACCATGGACAAATGGAACGTTGGTCATATGGAACTATGGACAGATGGAACCATGGGTGGATGGGACCAGGGACAGATTGGACCATGGACAGATGGAACTAAGGACGGATGGGACTATGGACAGATTGAGGAACCATGGAACAGCATGGAACCATGGACAGAATGGAACCATAGGACGGATTGTGACCATGGAACCAATGGAACCATGGGACAGATGGAACCATGACGGAAGGGCACCATGGAATTCCCATGGAACCATTGGGACCAGATGGGAACTGGGCAGGTATTGGAACCATGGACAGAAATGGGGACCCAATGAACGGGATGGGACCATGGACATGGAACCATTGGACCAATGGAAACATGGGCAGATTGGTACCATGGAACAGGATGGGAAACCATGGACGGATGAGGACCCATGGACGGATTGAACCAATGGGACCATATGGGCCCATGGGCAGATTGTACCATGGACAGATGGAACCATGGACGAATGGGACCATGGACGGAGGAATCATGGAACCAGATGGGACCAAGGAACAATGGGTAACCATTGGACGGATGGGACCATGGAAAAGATGGAACCATGGCACTCAGATGGAACCGATGGACCAGATGGGAACACCGAATGGACGGATGGGAATCCATGGACAGAATTGGACCCATGGAACAGATGTAACCAATGGACGGCGGGATGAGGGACCATGGAAACAAATTGGAACCAATGGACAGATTGATCCATGGAACAGATTGGAACCATACGGATGTGGAACCGATGGACAGGATGGGACCATGGACAGATTGGCAACCAAGGGACAGATGGACAACCGATGGACCGGATGGTAACCAGAGGACAGGAAATTGGGAACCATGGACAGATTGGAACCATGGACAGAATGGAACCATGGTACGGATGGGACCCATGGACAGATGGGAACCATGGACGAGATGGACAAATGGCGGATGGAAACCATGGACAACGGTGGACCATGGACGGAATGGGAACCAATGGAAACAGATGGGAAGCCATGGCACAGGATGTGACCATGGACGGATGGACATGGAACAGATGAAGCCATGGACGGATGGAACCATGGACGGGAATGGAACCATGGACAGGATTGAACCATGGACGGATGGGAACATGGACAGATGGACATGGACGGATGACCATGGACGGATGGACAGATGGACTGGACAGATGGACCATGGACTGATGGGACCATACATGGATGGGACCATAGACGGATGGGATCATGGACAGATGGAACCATGGACTGATGGAATCATGGATAGATAGTTCCATTTCTAGATACATGTACCACGTTTCGGTGGTGTAAAAGCAAACTTGTCTTACTTGAAAGTGTATGTACTGACCTGTCATTTAAACTACATACACATGTATTTGGAATCGTACTTGGAAAAGACAGGGGAGGTAGTGTGTTGAAGGTGAGCGGTAGACTTAGGTTGGCGAAAAGGCTTAGCGGTAGAGCAAATGGAGTAAAAGACGACTATTTGCCACGTGGTAAGTACATTTTCGTTGTTCTTATTCACATTTTAATTTAGAACACGAGGAAGCCATATAGCCTATGGCACGACGGAATATATCATAGATCTACGAATGCAGACACTTTGTTAAAATATGCAGTGACAAAAAAAGTTATTGAATGATTTGTAGTCTCCTCTGTGTAAACAAACCATGCCGTTACGAATTTTGCAGACATTTTCCGGTCGATTTTAATGAAAATACGATCTATACCCCTGTATATAACCCATGTAGCCTACACTTATCCACTATTTAACCCTTTTTTACAGGATTTCGCCATTCGCATACACCTCACGTCCGTGAAAAGGTCTTGTAAGCACTCTAAAGGTCAGGTGGTGGGAAGTACATGTAATTATAAAGGTTTGTGGTAGGTTTGTTTGGCAAATTGTGTGGCAACGTATTAATTAGTATAGTTATATATGTTCATTATTAAGACATTCTTGTGTTCCTTGTGTCGTTGATGGCCGATGGAGGTATACGCATCTCAGCAGAAAAGAAATCCTTAGCGGAATGTTTCACCTGTACCCGTGTTGAGAACACTTCCTGAGCCGGTTTGAGTTCATTTTGTTTTAAAATATGTGTCTTAAAGTGTTCAAGCACCAAAATATTCTCCAACACTAAGTGGAATTGATTTGCAGTTCTAATGTAGTTCTAATTTGTGTACATTATTTGCCACGTTGACTACCGCCGTTGTACTAGTACAACATACCACTATAGTTATAATAATATTGTTATTATTATGTTTTCCCCGACTCATTGGCCCCTTAGGGTTTATACCTCTCTGTTGTGAAACATTTACTGCTTTATCACCACGTATATTTGTATTCCCCCTATGCAGTAGCAAGTGTGTGTGTGGGTGGGGTGGCATATTGTGTTGCTCTTGGTGTTTCGCACGTCTTTCCGTCCGTCAGTCGGTCCGTCCGTGTACATTTGCGTCGAAAATTGTGTTTCTCCATCATGTAATATCTTCAATATTACTTGAAGAATTGGTTTACTATTTGGACAGTTCATTCACCTGAACATCTGTGATGCACTCACATCACCAATGTCATGAACTTGACATGTGTGACTTCGAAATTGTGCTGAAACACTTAGCCATTTTCTTACATCAAAAAGTGTGTAAGAGTTTCTGCATCATGTATTATATTCAATATTCCTTGAAAAATTGCTTTAATATTTGGACAGTTCATTCACCTGAACATGTGTGACGAAATCGTACAAACAATGACATGACTTTGACTATTGTGACCTTTAAAATGGTGATGAAAAAATGGTGTGTAAATATAAAGTTTTTCTTTTTATACACAATCTCTAGTGAGAGTCTAGTATGACATGGGGGAATATCCATGTTTTGCAAACATAATGTCTACTTATTGCAGATCTCTGCCATGATGATTGTATATCCAATGACAAGATCCAATAAGGATTTGTTTTAGAAAGTCTCACGCTGCGGTGATCAAATGAAGTTAAAATGTGTGATGGTATTCTGTGCCGTTTGACACCGACTGACATTTTTACAGCTCGTTAAATACCGTTTATTTAACCAGGTGAACTGATTATCGTGAAATGATGCACGAGTGATTGGGTCCTTGCGCTCAACAAATGAGTGAACGTAGCCGACCGAGATTGTTAAGCGGTAGGACCCTATCCAGTGGGCATTATTTCCAGATAATAAATTCACCTGGTTAAATTAACATTCTCATACATTTCACACATGATTCTTCAGAAAAACAAAGCGAACCAAGCGTAACATATGGCATGAGATATGCGAATTAATTTCTGGAGGCGGACCATAGTGACGTCGACTGTCTCGCGGTTGAGAGGGTGTGTCCGAGAACATGACTTGATTAGTCGAAGGAAACACGTCATTGCGACGTTACTAAATTAAATTTCATTTCTCCATATATGGTAATCACGAGAGTGGTGTAAACTACTGCTGCTGAGTGGTGTAATGCACCGTTATATTTCTCTAAACTACAGGTTTAAATGCATGTAAGACTTATAAAGACATCTGATATATATATATATATGTTCAGACTAATAAGAAAGACAAAGTCGAGAGATACATGGCAATCGTTGAACATGACCTCCAGAAAAAGTCATTGCACCTTTACATTTGTGTCACAGTCAATGAAACAAACGCATACTAGCACCAGCTTAAGCGAAACTCAATGTAAACGTAAACAATGCAAGCAATAGGCAAATTATGCAGTTTAATTGTAAAGGAATTTGATGTTTGCCATGCAGTTCGATATGAAAGTCATGCGTTATCTCCCCTGGTATTTTATCGAGACATTTGCTTTTACCGAATCGCTTCGTTCTCAGTCCATTTCGCCTTTAGTGGGAATGTTAAACACAGTAATTGTGCGGAGAAACTTATGAATGGTCAAAATCCCAATAACACGTTTAACGTTTAAAAGTGTTCAGCTAAATAATATATATTTTCGTTATACGTAACAGACTCAAACGCTCCTGTGAGGGGGAGGAGGGGGTGAATTGCGTATGCAAGGCATTAACACTCAAACAAATCCCTCACATATACACACGGTGCAATTTCTTCGGCTCAAGTAGATTTAAAGGTAATCAGCAGATGGTGGCCGAAAGTAACAGTGTCAAATTTCCACGCCACGGCCCGTGTTCGATTCTCGACCAGTTTGTCTGTGCAAATAATGTGATTTTCTTGCTAAGTCAATTATATGTTGTCTCGGATGGGGACTTTAAACGGCGGTCCCGAGTATCAAAATTAAAAACTTCATTCCCGTATTCACTCTCTTGGAGACGGCATGCAACGTCATCGAGCCAGTAAAGACGTCAAACTATCTATCTCTACTCTCTATATATATAATTATCTCGCTATCTCCATCACGTCCTACACATTTTCACCTAGTAACCGGCGCATGAACAGTACAGTCCATGCCCTGAGGATCTAGTTGCTAGTAACGTTATACAGAACTTATTGTCCGTCCAAATATAGCCTCACTGAATACAAGTAATGTCATCCATCAGGGGCAAATGGACTGGTTAGGTGACAAATCCGAAATCGAGGCTTTCGCTCTGGGTGGATGATTTAACCCATTCACCCCTAAGTAACTGGAATGGAGTTTGATACCGGTATGTTAATTTTGTGATCAATCCAACCGTGACAAAATGATTTTCAGACTAGTCCACTTATGAAAAGGGTGTGTTTTTGTTCTTAATAACGTGAAAATTACTTGCACAAGGTGCAGATCCTGATGAGACGGCTTGCCACGAGCTGGCTCATCTGCATCTACACTTTTTGCCAATACTATTATACAGGCCTGTGGTGTTGAAAGGGTTAATGGTAATGTTATATTAGTGTGATAATTATTATATAAACATGCACATAGTAAAGGCTAGTTTACTTTTCAAATCAAATTGTACATGGCGTAGAAACGATTACAAAAGAACAGATTATGAAATGTGTCTATTATGTGACTGTGACTGGAGAAATGGGGCTTATGAAATGTGTGACCAGTGAAGATCCAGATCAGACTGTGCATCTGCAGTATGATTAGATCTGCACTGTTCATCGTTCCATCAATGAAACACATGTCATGCTTCTAACAATCAATTATATACTAGTGGGTGAGCCAGACCCACGAAAACAGGGTTGTCCTTACCACTTGGGGGGTGGGGGGGGGGCGAATTGCCACTATATCTTTTTGAAAGATATGTACCTCTATATATTATTTCCGCATGATAGCAATATATAAGGCTTCGTTTAAAGATTGTATGCCCATATAAGTGGACAGCAACATTGTCTGCTAAAGAATGTGCAGGTTTGAGACCATTCAAGTAATACCAATGCAAACTCGCATTCACACATCGAAAAAGCACTGACAACGTGAACGCCTGTCATTATAATTTACATGAAATCTAAATTGACCATTATTGACCACTAAATCCAAAATGGCCGCCATTATCCAAGATGGCGGCTAAAACCCACGTACATTCACCCACCACACTAGATATGTACGAACTACATCAATTATTGGCAAAACAGAAGTCCGTTTATGGTTGAACTATGTTCTAAGGGTAACATATAAGATGGTAACATGTTTATAAATACGTAGCAATTGGGAATGTATGCAAAAGAAATCCAATATGGCCACCAAATATCATGATTTTAAAAATCCTGTAGTATCAAAGCAAATTTGCATTTATACATTGTAAAACGGTATGAAAACATGCTAATCAATGGTTGAAATTTATAGAACAATGGAACTTGCAGTTTCGTCAAAAACTGCTACCAAAATATAAGATGGCCGCCAAAATTATAATTAGTTCGCTCACCAAGCCAACCCACTATCACAATCAAACTAGCTCCGTTGCCAGAAATTGTAGTGTGCATGTATATAAACTTCATAACTTTCCATTATCTGGACGGGCAGTGTCACATATTGTGATAGCCTACATTCCTTATATAAATCCAAGATGGCTGCCAAATGTCAATAAACATACCATACACTTTAATCCATGCTTGTCCTAAGATATTATATTTAAAGTAATTAACGGCAATCACAAATTGATGAACTAGGCAAACTCAATTAGTTTGATAGCGTTATCAAAACCAGCTTTCATTTGAATATTTAATGATGATACTTATATAAAATCAAGATGGCTGCCGAAATTAGTATTCCACCATGTATCGGTGTTTTGTGTGTTAAATTGGTCGTTTCTGAAATAAAGTGTGTGTTATCGTATGGAAGAAATAACTATCTGACTGTTGGTGTGTCAAAGCCAAGCAAGAGTATGTATTTGACGCGCGACGCGCTGGTCAATTAATCACTGTGTATGCTTCAATTTTGAATAAAGTAATGCATTTCCGAAACCATTTATATGTACATGCTTACAGATTACTATGTTCTTAGTTGTTATGCATGTGTGTTTGATTAATCTGCGATGCTATTAATATCAGTATGATTTATCACCTGTTTGCATCCAAATGTATCATTTATTTTTGTACTGTCAAGGACTTGGTACACACGTCATATTGCTGTGCTAGTAGTTTAATGAATCTCGGCCATGCTACTACTGATTTCAGAAAGACAGCTACGTTTAATGATCAACATACTCCTTGCTGCAATGTCAGTATTTGTTCATGTGGATTGTATATAATATAAATAGTATACCTAAAGGCGAGCATGAAGCTGTAATCACAGAGTTTTCAACGGGCATCAATGTACACTCGAAGACCTAGCAATGTACGACTCACAACGAAAGAAGCACATACTATGTATTCACTTAGATATTACGTTAACACTATAAGTGAGTGTTTGTTTATTACAGTGTCAACCGTACTGACAGTGTCATCCAGTTGTGACTTATGCGAAACTCTTTGAATATCATAATTTCACAAATTCCTATATGTTTACAGATACCACTAATATGTGAGCCAAGGCGTGGGCAAACGGTAATGTGACATAAACATGACATTTTCACGTTACATTATTCCATAAACAACATTCTATTAGCCATTAGGATTACAATGATATATTACTTTCAAGTAAATGTATATGCCATTGATAAAAACTTCAGATTGTTTATAGAAAACTGTAGCTACATGAAAAATACACATGTACGTCAATAAAACGTTGGCAATGTTACAAATTATGTTACAGGCCCTGAGAAATCTGACGTAATGTAAGTTTGTATGCCCTACGTTTTAATATCTAGTACATTTATTATTCCAAATCGAACACATCTCGCGATTCTGAACACGTATATTGTCTAAAACCGCAGTGTTTGATCTTTGTACGTGGCTGCCATAAGCCTAAAGATGTGTCGGCTGCGTTGGCCCCACGCCATATAACTTTATCGCGCGTTTACTCCATGGCATAGCAAGGTCCATTTATTCAGATCAGTTTGTATTATGTTCTATCAGATACTAGTTTGTACGTGCTCACCGAGCATACATACTTATACTAATCCAAAACATCCTGAAATCCTAGTACTAGACTAGTACTTAACACAAAATAGGCATACATTTAAAATATAACGGTATCTGTTTCATAACATACGACAATATGTTATGCGACAATGTCCCTGTCTATTAGTTACGGGTAGCTACACAAACTTTACACCAGTCACACAGATCAAACATTGCAACTGGCAAACGTTGCAATAATTGTCTAGTGTCATATCGCTTATCGCTTAGTTAACCAGATTAGCATTACACTATGTACTTTCCAATGTAACGTGGACAATAATGTTTGCCATTTTTCACCACCAGCTACACAGTGTTGTTTTCAATTATATTTCCTTCATACTAAATTCAACTGATATTGAAACATTTAATATCCAGTTCTACAACATGTCCTGGAATTATTTCAACAGACCACTGTATGTTAAAGGATAATGTATTGTAGTAACTCAAAGTTTGTCACTGTCAGACATGTAGTCAATGACAATTGCTACCGATGACAATTATTGACGTGTGCTCTATAAACCGAGCGAGGATGTTCACCTGATGTTCGAATTTACTATCATTTACGTACTATCAGTATATTTACTTCTGTTGGCGCCAACTAGTGCTGAGGGCGGATGCTGTCCAATGCAGTTATGAGTAGTTTTTTTACTATATATGTTTATATATAAGCGCTACTGTTATTACTTTGAAGTACATTCATGGCATGTGTAAAAACAATTGTAATTTATTTTATTGTCACTGCTGTTGTCTCATTTATTTAATTAGTGAGTGATTTATGAATTAATTGATTTCTCGGCGGTTATCAAATAGCGTTTATAATAAGCAAGTAATAAGTATGAAACATACGCAGTAGATATCCGTGTTTATATATCATATGTGTGGTTTATCTAAATTAACTTATAAATAGTAACATATTTCGCGGTTGTGTGAAACCTATTGTTATATTAAATATGTAGGAGTGGTGCCTGTCAATGACGGACCCACACATGAAGCAACACAACGTATATTGATGTTCCATAGATACGCTCGTATATATCGGAAGATTATAATGGACTGGTGTAAATAAGATCATGACTAGTCATTAAATACAATAGTTATTGCAGTTTTACAATGAGATTCACAGGCAGCTTATAATGAACACGTAACAGTACAATGCAGTATGATATTCGAAAACTGGGTATTGGCAAGCGATACACGTATGTCGTTAGCATCATTTTCGTGAAATCCGCTCAGTGAAAATAGAAAATGGTCTGATGGAGTAGAGTAGTTTTAGACTTAATTATATATACTTCGCTAACACTTAAGTGCATATGAAGCTATGTCTGTAATATGTATACGTCAGTGGGACAAAACAAAGTTTACTGTTTGATTTAATGAAGGCAATATACTGGATGTCATATCACCCAACTTATAAGTTGAAGCTCAGAAATATTAATATGAAGAGGACGTAATCGTATAATTTGAAATAGTTCACCATCCCTGCGTAATAGTACTGCTTTGGGAATTCAAATATACCAAAATCAAAGAAACAAAGTTTCATACAGAGGCCATACTTACTCAGGTATATTATAATAATTTCCAAATTATAAACCGTGTCACAACTGAAAAATAAACATGACGGTAGCCGTCTTATCCGGTACTAAATAGCCCATACTAATAAATTGCTGCGCTACAATGTGAACTTATGGTGGCCATCTTAGAATTTGGTAAACTAGGCATTTATCCAAGTATGTGCTACATTTGTTTTACTGTGCCAATGTAATACTGTTTACTTGTTTTAAATGATTAATGCCATCAAGTAGGTAACACGATGTAAATTGATGAGAAATCGTCATATTTGGCGGCCATCTTGGATTTTGGTACACAAAACAGTTATCCAAGTATGTTTTGCTATTGTCATGGCCATTTACTGTGTACGTATGATCGTACGTAAGTATGTTTTGAAATGTTAAATGATGATACATAAATGACACGATGGCAAATTAACGGTGATTGTGTTTGTTGACGGCCATTTTGGATTTATATACATAATTTCTAGAGTAATAAATATTTATTGAAGTAGAATAAGCTTTATTTCACTTATAAAATATCATCCAATACGAATAAACCAAGAACTGGTCAAGAAGATATAGTGGCAATCTGACCTCCCCCCCCCCTCCCCCCAAGTGGTAATGGTGACCCCTCCTAGGTCACCCACTATACATGTATATTGTTATCAGGGTACATGAGTATTTGATCAGTAGCTACAATAATTCGCCTCCGATATGTTATATACGGCTACAAGTTCAATATATGTGAGCAACCGAAGTGCATACCCAAGCCTGTTGATGTTATTTCAAAAGTTAGTAAACTGTATATTTTATACCTTTAAACAAATATGTGATGTGGAACTAGTGAATTGCCAAAAATAATAGAACAAGGAAATCATTTTCCCATGGAAGCCACATTTTCTCTAATTGTTGTTCAATATTCAACATAACGAAATGAAGCTTTCAAATTTACAAGATATACATGTAAATGTCAGATAAACACCTTGACACGGTAAACTAACCAAATTATGCATGTGTATGTTCTTTATTAACCCTTAGACCGCTACACACAACACTTGTCGTCTGCTGTTGCTTTTATATCTTGCCTTATTTCTCAATAAAAACATGGTTTGACAGCATTTCATAATAATTTCCAATGGAAATGATTATGCAGTGCTGTCAATGCGTGTTGTAAATTATTCTAAAGTGCTGTCAAATCATGTTTTTGATGATAAAAATGGAAAATAGAAAATAAACAGCAGACGACAAAAAATTAAGATAGCGGTCTAAGGGTTAATAATTTATTTATACAGCTTTGACAGTTTTATATCGCTAACATATCAAACACGACTGATAACCGATTGCAAAAAAACACTCTTCCATGCGTTGCATAAAAGAGATCGCTACCCTCGCGAGAGGTATGGAGCGGGCTAGCAATTTTGTTTCTATTTGATCAGGAGCTACACTCGTTACAAATACCATAAGCCCCTATTTCTCCAGTCACAGCTACATATACAGAATAGAGAGCTTCCAATTGTTATAGCACAACAACAAGGTCTGTGAATGTAAATCTTTTTTGGCAAACAGTGCAGATTCTGATCAGATGCACAGACTGATCTAGAAAGTGAAAAATTAAAGGGTTGAACGTCCCATCAACAGCTAAGGTCGTATAGAGACGGGACCACATTTTAAAATCTCATCCGACAGACCAGTGGGCATAGACGGCGGAACGGGGAAATTAATGGGGGGGGGCAATCTTCAGGGCCCAAAGGGCCCGATGTTGCTAGGGGGTTCCGGGGGGCATGCTCCCCCGCAAATCTTTGAAATCTAAAATGCGCGAAACGAAATTTCCTGCATTCTCAGGGCCCAGTCTTGTGGACCCAAAGGGCCTGATGTTGCTAGGGGGTCCCGGGATTGTTTATAGCTAAGAGGCGTGACACGCCATTTCTCGCATTCATATGGCCCAGTCTTGAGAGCCCAAAGGGTCCGATGTTGCTAGGAAGGTCGGGGGACCCCGGAAATTTTTGAAATCTAAGAGGTGTGAAACGCCATTTCCTGCATTTTCAGTGCCCAATCTTGAGTGCCCAAAGGACCCGATGTTGCTAGGGGATCTGGGGTCATGCTCCCCCGGAAATTTTTGAAATCTAAAAGGCGTAAAACGCCATTTCCAGCATTTTCAGCAAGTTTGATGATGAGAAAAATTAATGTGCTTTATTACAGAATTATTGAGGGGGCCAGGCCACCTCCCCCTCCCCCCAACAAAATGTATTGATTTTTAATGGGCATTTTCTTTTATGTCACAGGTCCGAAAGTGAATGGGCCTAATGTCCCAGCAACAGCTAAGGTCATTTAGGGTCGGATCTCCGTTTCGAGCCTCATCCGAAAGACCAGCGGGATGGAAATACTAGGAATGTATTTTTGATGCCTAAGGAAGGTTTGAACCCACAACCTCTGGTATTGAATGACAGCGCTCTAACCTCTCGGCCAAAACCCATCTCTGTCAGAGGTCCGAGTCTTCTACATGTGGCTCTAATATTCAAGTTGAAGGTCAAGTATTGCTATAAACAGAGCTTTTTGGTGCGAATGTGTCTGTGCATGTATCCAAATGCTAAAAATACCTTATTATTTAAACATATGCAAGGTTATAAATAACTTGAAAATATTATAAAGTGTTTGCATCATTTGAGATAAAGCACCATAAACATTCATCCTGCCGAGTCATTTAATAGTACAAGTGTGTATTGATGCTCTCTTGGTGCATACTGTGGCTAAAAAGACATATGGTACTAAAACATGTAATGCAAAGTTTGTAAGTAAAATTTACAAGTAAAGTTATCTTTACCTTAGGTATATGTTTTATATTTATTCTTACATACTCCCCCAAAACCCAGCCCTGCCCTCAGCCACAGGTGGTCGGCTTGGTGAGAATATATATATGGAGTCATTGTTTAGTCAGTTTGTATTTATATACATGTATGCACTATGACTACAATGTTTTTTTCCCTACCTGTCTACATAGTATATTGTACCAACCGATCACCAAGCCGATCACCTGTGCTTCAGCTAGCTAAGAATAATCTCTGGCAATAGCGCACGTACGGGGCGCCAAGTGGGACATGGCTCAATTTTGTCAACAAAATTCATTTTTGTGCCACAAAATTCAATTCTGTGTCACAAAATTCACTTTTGTGCCACAAAATTCAATTCTGTGTAACAAAATTCAATTTTGTGCCACAGAATTCAGTGCCACAGAATTCAATTCTGTGTCACAAAATTCAATTCTGTGTTAACAAAATTCAATTCTGTGTCACAAAATTCAATTTTGCCAATTCAATTTTGTGCCACAGAATTCAATTCTGTGTCACAAAATTCACTTTTGTGCCACAAAATTCAATTCTGTGTAACAAAATTCAATTCTGTGTCACAAAATTAAATTCTGTCAATTCTGCACACGCATGTAAGAAGGACTACCATTGGTCAGAAACTGCACTGGAGGAGAAATGGGTCACGGTCGCCGATCTACACATTCAATGTCGATGATTCATTTCTCATTCTGCCATTTTGCTTCAACTATCTCCAAACAGTCAAACGTTGACAAACCCATTCGTATTTAAACTCATTTGCGTTATAATTGTACACATAATTCATGTACATGTAGATCTCCCGCGAGTACTGACGTCATTTATTGTGTATAAAGGTACATCTGCCCCAGTTAAATCAATAATACACGCGCTGTGGCCTGTGTTCTGACTGCTGTCTGTGTTTATAAACAGAATGTGTGTATTGGGCCATTTGAGGAAACCATTTGTAGTATTTGCGTAGATACCATGGATACTAAGATGGTGTATACTGTAAATAATGCATGTAGACACATAGTTGCGAACACGTAACTTCGCAACTAGTAGACACAGATCCAATACCAATTGTTTCACAAGGTTAGATCTACTGTTAGAATACGACGTCATCTAATGTCATTTTCGAGCATAAAATGTTACCTGATAAATAGAATACCAGGCTAGTGTATTTTAATATCAAGTTTATCAGGCTCGGCTCGGAAACGGTAGGAATTCCTCGGCAAGGCTCGGAATTCCTACGCGTTTCCTAGCCTTGCCTGATAAACTTGATATCAAAATACACTTGCCTGGTATTCTCTATAGATGGGCATGCTCTCAGGTCTAGCTATGTCCCGACTACTTTATGTTTGACCCTGTTTACATAATTGAGGGAAAATTCTGAATATTTTTCTTATTTCTCCTTCAAAGTATATATGCTTAATTGAGTGTGACCACTCATTTGTAATCATAATATAACCAAAATAACTGTCCATAAAGAAGCATAATATTGATATATTGGGTTATATTTTCGCATTGAAATATTTAGACCTGCAAGTGTACTCCACCATCTAGTAAAATGGACTAAGACCGATCTCAACCAATCAACGTAGAGATGACATAGACTATCCTACGCAAACTAATTGTTGTGGACAAAAATGAATTCTGTCCCACAAAACTGAATTTTCTTCACAAAACTCAATTCTGTCTTACAAAATTGAATCCTTTATAACAAATTAAAATGAATTTTGTATACGAAACGTATGCAGAATTGAATTTTGTGACACAGAATTGAATTTTGTGACACAGAATTGACAGAATTGAATTTTGTGACACAGAATTGAATTTTGTGATTTTTAGTGTTACAAAACTCAATTTTGTACACATAATTAACCTGTCCTGCATGGCGCCCCGTAGCACGTGCAGTTTACCTATTACATTCGGAACATGCGCATTAATTTACAAATATTTTTTTTCATTTTGTTTTCAGTGAAAGTACATGTATATTAAGTCATGTGATAACATGTGTGCAGATATTCTTAAGCGAAGGTCCTCATACTTGTACAGATACTATGTAAATACTGCAAATATTTATTTTACACACACCGGCTATACCCCTTTAAAGCTCGGTTGCATATCTATTGCTAATCAGTTCATTTCAAATCTGATTTATGATGATAGTGATGTTTTAAGCTTTTTCATAATAAGACACCTTTGTATATAGACATTCGTGTGTGGTTTTATCTATTTTAACTTGTTCTTAGACAGGTGAAAATAACATACAATTATACTGTTTTATTTGCACTGTCACGATTAGCGGTAGCTATGCAACGTGGGACGCAATAAAGGAATGTCGTTACCACTGATTATTTTAACCAGGATAAGCGCGGTGGCAAGAGCAACTTCAATGATTTATTTATGTTTTGCCCATTTGTGCGTGCTGTTCATGTGTATGCTGAAATGTATAAAGGTTTGCTCAATGTTCATAATGAGCCGTCTCTTGTAATTATTTTAGAAAGGCAATTGTACATGCACCTATGTTTTATTATTACTATGTATTTTATGATGTACGGTTGATGAGACGTTCATAAACCATTTATATATATGTATATGTTGCGAACACTCATTTGAACCGTCTGAATTAGATGGTTCAAATGGTGGTTACAACATATACTTCTGATAAGACGTAATGAATTTATTTAAAAGTTTCTGTTTCAAAAATGGTTCTTCTTCACGATGTAATAGGTTAACCATTTCAACACTAGATACATATTCCGTAATATTTGCAAACAGTGTAGATCATGATGAGCCGACTCGTAACAAGCCGTCTAATCAAGATCTGCACCGTTGTGGGTATTTTGTATTTGTTTACAAAATTACCTCCTTTTCTATATAATGGAACAATCTCAAACTTAACATGAACTAATCCATGTGATAGCAGTGATAATAATCACTGCTATCACATGGATTAGTTCATATTAAGTTCAATGATAATAATAATCACTGCTATCGCATGGATTAATTCATGTTCAGTTTAATAATAATCACTGCTATCACATGGATTAGTTCATATTAAGTTTAATAATAATAATAATCATTGCTATCACATCGATTATTTCATGTTAAGTTTAATAATAATCACTGCTATCACTTGCATTAGTTCATGTTAAGTTTATTAATAATCACTGCCATCACATGGATTAGTTCATATTAAGTTTAATAATAATAATGACCACTGCTATCACATGCATTAGTTCATGTTAAGTTTAATAATAATCCCTGTTATCACATGGATTACAGCAGGTTAAGTTTAATAATAATAATAATCACTGCTATCACATGCATTAGTTCAGGTTAAGTTTATTAATAATAATCACTGCTATCACATGGATTAATTCATATTAAGTTTAATATTAATCACTGCTATCACATGGATTACAGCAGGTTAAGTTTAATAATAATAATCACTGCCATCACATGCATTAGTTCAGGTTAAGTTTATTAATAATAATCGCTGCCATCACATTTTAGTTCATGTTAAGTTTAATAATAATCACTGCTATCACATGGATTAGTTCATATTAAGTTTAATATTAATTACTGCTATCACATGGATTAGTTCAGGTTATGTTTGAGACTGTTCCATTGTATAGAAAAGAAGGTAATTTTGTAAACATATACTACTTACCAGCTAGATAACTGCCATCGTGCTGGTAGTTGTCTGTGCACTATTGTCTGCTAGACACATCACTTGTTACATGTTCTGCACCACTAAATTACGTCCTTCATACTTTATGAAAAATACACCCGTATTTACATGTCCTGGAATACAATATATTTATTTAACGTCGGTTAATGGCTTCTCAACAGCTAACCCAGCCAACACGACTATATCGGGCCGATGTCGGATATAAGTCGGAATGTCGGCCGATATACCCAACATTGGGCCGACATTGGGCCTCTACCGGGTCGCTCTAGGGTATAGCCGATAATCATGCTAATACTCAATATACTGAAAGCGGATTATCAATATCGGACTTATGTCGGTCAAATTTGCATAATATTCCACAAAATTATCATTTAAATTTCGTCTATAATTTGCGACATCGGGCCGATATTGGGCCGATATTTAGAAATTTTCTATAGTAATTTGAAATACGCTTACATGTAATACATGACTATATAACTGTGAGTACTGAATTGTTTGAAGATGTTAAGGACTTCCAGGTTATGAACATTGATATATCGCCACATTTTCCTATTGTATGCACATTTGGTGCAAATGATAACACTGGTCCATCTACCAAAGGAGGTAAAGGCAGAAAATGGACTCGTTATAAATGGAATGATGATAAACGAGTACATTTTATGTCAAAGCTAGGTCACAACATAGTGCAAGAAAAGATTAGCATGTTTAACGATTTGATGAATGTTGGTGATGTAAATGCTGCAGTAGACAGTTTAACGGGTATATTACAATATGCTGCGTCTGATATGGTTTGTAGATCATATGATAATTGTCTTCAGAGTGGACAACAGGTGGACAACCAAAATGGTGGGATGATGACTGCTCGGATGCGAAAAGAGAGAAATATCAATTTCTAAATAGGTTTAGACGATCAAATTCAAATATTGACTTACAGAATTACTTACAGTCGAAAAGCCATTTCAAAAATCTCTGTGAAGTAAAGAAACAGGAAAATGCACAGGAAAATGTGACACACCTATGCAATATCAGTAATACGCAGGAATTGTGGAAGCAAATAAAACGATTAAAAAGTAAATCGGACTCAAATAATATAACATCGGACGAGTGGTACACTTATCTTAAACAGTTGTTAAATAGTTCAAAGTATGACATAGAAGGTACTTTTTTAGAGGAAGTAGATTTAAGAATTGAATAGTTTTCGACGTCAGAACATGGAAATCATGCATATTTAGACCGTGTTGTAACTGATACTGAGGTGAAAAATGTAATTCGCAATATGAATAATGGTAAGGCTCCGGGCCCCGATGGCATTGTTACCGAATTAATAAAGGCATCTTCGGCAGTCATCACACCACATTTGGTAAAATTGTACAATCATGTTCTCAACACAGGCGTTTTCCCCCGAGATTGGTGCACATAATAATATGCCCATTACACAAGAAGGGAAGTGTAAATGTACCGGACAACTATAGAGGCATATCATTGATGAATGTCACTGGCAAGGTATTTACAAAAGTACTAAGCAATAGGCTCGTTAGTTGGGCTGAGAATGAAGATAAACTTATGGAACAACAAGCTGGCTATAGACAAAAATATTCAACAATTGATAGTTGCTTTTCATTAAATGCTGTTATTCAAACGTATATTATACGATCAAGAGGTAGATTTTATTGTATTTTTATAGATTTTTCCAAGGCATTTGATTGTATTCGACACAAATTCCTGTTTTATGTTTTGTTAAAAAATGGTGTTAGTGGCAAATTTGTGAATGTATTCCAGTCTATGTATAACCAGATGAAGTCATGTGTCAGGTCGAATGATGGTTTATCTGATTTCTTTGATTGTTCTATCGGTACAAAACAGGGTTGTATGGCCAGTCCCATATTGTTTGTCATCTTCTTAAATGAACTGATACAAATGATAGAAGATGGACGTTGTCAGGGTATCTATATAAATGAAACGGTCCCGAACATGCTACAGTTACTATATGCGGATGATATGGCAAATTTTACTGATACAGTATTTAACTTACAAAAACAAATAAATGTTGTCAGTCAATTTTTCAGTAAATTTGGTATGAAGGTAAACCTTGAGAAAACAAAAATCATAGTATTCCGCCGTGGAGGACAACTTCGACTAAATGAAAGATGGTCTTATATGGGTCAGCCAGTCGAGACTGTTTCATTTTATAAATACCTTGGATTGTACTTTACATGTTGTTTATCGTGGGGCAGAGCCCGACATGGTTTGGCTGAGCAAGCCGTTAAGGTATATTTACTATAGTACATTTTGTCCGGAAGTACCAAGCGACAGTGTCACAGGCATTATATTTATTTGATCACATGATCTCTCCAATTTTGTTTTAAGGAGCTGAGTTATGGGGGTATGAGGATTGTGATATTATTTACAGAGTGCAGCTTAAATTCTGTAATAAAATCCTAAACCTCGGTAATTCAGCACCAAGCGCTGGCGTCTTAGGAGAATTGGGTAGATTGCCTATGTCAGTGTATTATAAAAATCGAATAGTTAAATATTGGGTTCGTTTGCTTAGAATGGACATACATAGATAGCCAAAGTCATGCTATAATATGTTGTTTGACCATGATGCAGTCGGACGGACAAACTGGGCCTCAAAGATTAAGAATATGTTGTATGCGTATGGCTTTGGGTATGCATGGATATCCCAGGATATTGGAAATGAAGATTTATTTTTGTCGCTCTTCTTTCAAAGGTTAAAAGATGTTTCTTATCAGAACTGGTCTGCTTTTATTTCCGACTCACTTAAATTTCAATTTTATTCGCATTTCAAAACTCTTTTAGACCCCGAACGCTATTTGTCATCAATCAATATAATTAAACACAGGAATGCATTTTTACGTTTTAGAATATCATGCCATAAATTTGCTATTGAAACCGGACGATATAGAGCAATATCTCGAAATGAAAGATTCTGCTTATTCTGTTTAACTAATGATGTAGAAATTATTGAAGATGAGTTGCATGTGTTAATGAACTGTCCATATTATAATGAAATAAAACAACAACATAACATTACTTTCAGAAATGAAGAGCATGTCTATAATAGCATGAAAAGAACAGACACAGCATATTTGCTACGGTTAAGTGAGTTCATATTTAAATGTATGCAAAAGCACAGACTCTTAGAAATAAACTGATACTTACATGCACCCTCACTTGATCTAAGTTTGTACTACAGTTGAAATCGTGGACGCTGAGCTATTGGCACATACAAATTTATTATCATTGTTAGAATAGACTTGGTTTGTGTTTGCCAATGTCCCCGTGACCTTGAAAAATAAGAAAATGTGTATGTATGTTGTCTTTTTTCTTTTCCACTGTTACTTTCCACAATTGGTTCCTGAATATGTGTTTGTATATTAATATGTATTGTGTACTTTGGGCCGGTGGCCTACATACATGTAATAAAATATTCAACAACAACATATCGGCCCAATATCGGACCATTGTCGGATATTATATAATTTATTTAGAAGTTTAAATCCATGAACAATATCGGCTGGATTGGCCGGATATCGGTCCGATATCACGAAGAATCTTTGTCAGTATTGTATACGCCTACCGTAGTCATAATGTACCTATCAATGTCTTGAGTTAGACAATCGATTTTAACATGTGTCTAATTTCCGCGGGGTTGCCCGCCTCTCCACCGGGCGGGGAAGACATTGATAGGTGCATAATTTGTTAACCGCTTTCATGAAGGTCTAAATTATTTAGGTCAATTATTGACAATTTATTGATGTATATACATGTCTAGACAAAATTAATGATTTCTTATATCGGACTTATGTCGGGCCGATATCCTCCTGTAGGCTGTATGCTAATCAAATGTAGAAGTTTATTATTAACAAAAACACAAAACTATCAAATCCATTAATAAAAATATGAGCAAAAATATGTAATCATACGCAGCTTAGGTGATAAGTATGCATGATGCTGGTCTTCTCACAGGCCTTTAGCAGTTAGTTCAGTTTGTCACTGAGAATCATATCAGCGTTCAATGAAAGTTAAAAATAATCAATATTGATAGCTACTTGTTGTACTGCAGTAAGATCAAAACAATGCGTTTAATTTAATATTAATACATACATTGAATAACGTCCTATCTTTTATTAAGTTAATTATACTGTTAACATTCAAATATAAGGCCAGACATATTAACTGTGGGACAGGGGTCTCGTGACTTCCTTCCACCATTTTTTAACCAAGAACAAAGGAATCAGGTTTAAGCATCCAAATTATAGACAGTTTCGCCGTTGTTTGGTCATTCTCTGGAAATAATTCAATGTATATTAGTACAATAATTTGTATTTCAAACATATATTTACATATCGTGTGAAATATTAATCGGTAATCAGTTTATTTTTTCAGCAAGTGTCATAGGTTTTCGCGGCGTTATCGATGCATAATCACATTCAGAACGATACTCATTTTTATTGCATCCCATCATGGCATGTAATATGGTGTGTGAAATTTATTAGATGGATTAATATTGTCTTTAGATATCGCTCTACCTTCAGGCCCGCCCCCACCCCACCCCCACGGAAATGCATTTGGAAAAGACACCAGCCCGATATAGGACCGATATTACACCGGTATTGGGTGAATTCTAGTATATTGGACCTATATCGGGCCATTCATATTTTCAATATCGGGCCGATATTGATATAGGATGTTGGGCCAATATCGGTAGCCGACATCGGCCCGACATCGACCCGATATTGGACCGCTATCGTTTGGTGGTACAAAACGTGTGTCGGGCCGATGTCGTATGCCTATATTACGCCGATATTGAAATCCATGATATTAAATGTTGCTGGGAAGGTCATTTTTGGCCTTGTTTTCCTTCTTACAAGACAAAATCAAGAAATGCTTAAGTTTTTAATTCCAAAAGGGGGAGATAATTTATAGCCCGGGGGTCAAATGAAAAAACTAAATTCAATTTGCGCATCTGCACACCAGAAGGTAGATACGGAATATCAAGTCTCCAGCCATTAAGGTTTACTGCTTACAAAGAAATGATACAGACAGACGAACATACAGACTTTTAAAAAGTGATTATAATAATGTACACACACAACATTGCTAAACAGCTAACACAAGTTACAACATTAACAGCCACCAGCACAACCACTAAATTACTAAAGACAATCCCTCAACAAGCATCAACCAAATAGGCAGAGTGATATCATGTGCCAATCAGCAACCCATACATTAGTAATATCATTACTAAATTCCGTCACAATTACTTGTATTTATGCATGTTATGTATAGAAATAAAATCTCTGAAATTTGATTAAAACTCTCAAAAATATGTGAACTTGCATGAAGACACGAATTATTGAAAATAATTGAGACAAGCTATGTGATTTTGTACATAAAAAGATTTTTCATGACAAATATTTACAGAAATGGTGATATTTTCTGTAAGTCATGTAGAAAGTTGATGAAATTGTCATAGCAAATGCAGAATAGAATTCCGTATTTGCTCAGAATATTTCGACATCATTTACAGAATGTATAATAATTTTTGTAAATCTTTTTCAACAGGTATCACACATCTTCTTAGGTACAGAATTGCATGGCTTGTCTCAATTGTATGATGATGCTATAAAACTCACTATTATTGGTTTGCGTTACTCATTAATGCCGATGACATGGTTATTTTAAAACATTGAATTTGTTTCAGGATTTTCACACAAATTAAAATTTGTTAAACATATTAGATAACAAATAAATACAAGCCACGGAGTATTTGATTTCCATGGAGCTTGAAAACAAAAACGAAACAAACAGATGGCTTTGAGGAAAGGTGGCTTATTGCTTTTGCTTCCAGTGTAGACCTAGTCCAGCTGACACATCCATGTACACATACCTCAGGAGGTTCATCACTCCCCACCCGGGCCTGGGATCATAAAAGATTCAGAGTATCTACTCTGTTATCATGTTCGAAATAATAATAACAAGGGCATCGTTATCACGGAGCTAATACCCTCACTGGCAGCCTTGATAATATAATGAATATAAGTCCTCAGTGACCTTGACCTTGGATGTTCAAAAGTGGGGTGTATGTGAATAAAAGCACCATCCCTAGACACACATTGTGGCCAACTATTATCAAATCGGTTTATGAATAGAAAAAAAAGACAAAAATAGCATAAGTGCTTTTGCCTTACAAAGAATGTAAAATTACTGACAACCAATTGATAGTAACCATTACATCCCTACTGTGTTATGTTAATTTTCCGACCAATCTATTTCTCACAAAATAATTTTCAGATTAGTCCATTTCTCAAAAATATGAAAATTGCTTACAAAAAGTTCAGATCGTGATGAGACGGCTAGTCACAAACCGGCTCATCTGGATCTACACGTTTTGCCAATACCACGATACAGGGCCGGGCCTGTGGTGTTGAAAGGGTTAAGAGACAGACGAACAGGGTGGCGATATATATGTACATAATATACTGAACATGTTTGCAACCACTGTAGCCCAGGATCACCCTGTATGGACAGTTTTGTTTTTTGTTAGGGTTTAACGGCCTATCAACAGCTACTGTCATTTAAGGCCGGGTCAATAGGTACAGTACTAAACCCCATATATTAACTGTACAAGTACATGTACATGTTCAAGTACATGTACAAATGAGGGGGAAATCCCAAAATCAGAACTGAATATTTACAATAAAAAATGTATATATCCAGCCCTGAAATCAGAATAATCCTGATCTGAGCCAGGTCCTCGCCACACCAGAATCACTTGGCCCCCTCCCAAAAGCAGTATGATCAGTAATACTCTTACTACTTTTATAATGGGCAATAACCCAATTCAACTCCCAGGTAACAAAAGAGCCAAAGATAAAAACGTACCCGAGGGCCAAACCAGGCAAATCGTCATTCCTATAACGTTCGCCCGACCAACCACTCACGCAAGGGTCAAGAGATAGACGAACAGGGTGGTGAATAGGGTGGCGATATATATGTACATAATAATTATACTGAACATTTTTGCAACGACTGTAGCCCAGTATCACCCTGTCAACCCTTTCAACACCAGAGACATGTATAGTGACATTGGCAAAAAATGTAGATCCAGATGAGCCGGCTTGTGACGAGCCGTCTCGTCAGGGTATGCACGTTTTGCAAGTAATTTTAATATTTTTGAGAACAAAAGCACACCCGTGTCATAAATGGACTAGTCGGAAAATCATTTTGTAACGATTGGATTGGTTGCAAAATTAACATATCAAAATTCATTCCAGTTACATGGGGGTGAAAGAGTTAACCCGTTTACCACTAAATCTGAATGTGTAAGCCTACAAACAACAGTGTAGACTCGACCATCTCATGAGGATCTGTATCGTTTGCGGATAGTTTCTGAATTTTTACAAAATTACTGATGAATGAAAGGGTCTGAAATTAATATGGAAGAGTGAATTTCAGTTACTCAAGGGCGAAAGGGTAAAACCTTACAATGCCGAATAAATATTTGTCGTCTGCTGTTATTTTTGCTTTCTTATCAATAACATTTATTTATTTATTTAATGTCGCTTAACGGCCTGTCAACAGCTAAGCTCAGTTTAAGCCGGGCTAACAAGGTTGAATCCCGTATTTCACCTGTAAGGAATGGAATGGTGCTTAACGGCCCACAACACAAACTAGTATCATTTAGAGCCAAGCAATGTAGATGAAGAATACAACTAATAGTAACAGGCGAGACCCCGAGAATGTGAGAACGCGAGGTTAGATCGCGAGGCGAAAACGCGAGATTCAATCTCGCGATCTCGCCTCGCGTTCTCACAATCTCGTGAATAAGTCGAGGGAGCGATAACGCGAGAATGTAACGTGACCCTAACAGGACACCGCAGGAAAGTACCATACACTACCTTTTGTCAGGTTACTGAGATAATGAACATGTTCTCGTGACGTGTGACCTGATGCACAATAGGAAAAGTAGACAAAATTGACATTAACCCTTTCAACACCAGAGGCCTGTATAGTGGTGGTGGCAAACAGTGTATATCCAGATGAGCAGGCTCGTGACGAGCCGTCTCATCAGGATATGCCCTGAGTAATTTTCATATTTTTCAGAACAAAAATTCCCTGTGTTCATAAATGGACTAATCTGAAAGTAAGTTTGTGACCATTGGATTGGTTGCAAAATTAAAATATCAAATTCCATTCCAGTTACTTGGGTGTGAAAGGGTTACCGATATAATGAACATGTTCTCGTGACGTGTGTTTCATTGTTTTGTTTATTGGTGTTTAACGGCCTATCAACAGCTAAGGTTATGTAAGGCCGGTGACCTGATGTACAATAGGAAAAGTAGACAAAATTGACCTTAACCCTTTCAACACCAGAGGCCTGTATAGTGGTATTGGCAAACAGTGTAGATCCAGACGAGCCGACTCGTGACTCATCCTTTTCATAAATGGTCTAATCTGAAAGTCATTGTGTGACCATTGGATTGGTTGCAAAATTAACATATCAATTTCCATTCCAGTTACTTAGGAGTGAAAGGTTTTACCTTTTCAACACTACCGATTGCTTTCCCAATGTTTGCAAACCGTGTAGATCCAGATGATACGGCTAGTAGCGAGTCGTCTCACCAGGATCTGCACTGTTTATATACGTTTTCTGATTAATGGAATAATTTTACACGGAAGAGTGCATACCAGTTGCTTAAGGGTTGAAAGGGTTAATGCTGTATGAGCCTGTGATTATGAAACTTCCTGAGCACATTATCCAACTCAAAATCAGCCGAGCATAAGAATGGTGTACATGCTCAGAATGTTGTATGATAACGGACCTAGACATGATGTAGCTCAATCATGAACTAGTCACTATAAGCTAGCTAGCAGTTGATCGGGAGCTACTCTTGTCTATTAGATCCATTTTGTGATGGTGTGTATATAGGCCAACTCAACATTATCACATTTGTGTTCCTCTCAGATCATAGATATGTTATGACTTAAACCTGATTGTGCAAATGTCATAGTAAGTTGACCTTGATCTGGGGTACGGGGAGATTTTATTTGATTTATTGGTGTGTTATAACCTATAAACAGCTAAGGTCATTTAGGGCTAGGCCATCGGGTTCGATCCCATATATAACAGGCTGCATTGGGGGGGGGGGGGATATGCAAACAGTGCAGATCCAGATGAGCCGGCTCGTAACGAGCCATCTCATCAGGATCTGCACGAGCCATCTCATCAGGATCTGCACTTTTTTTTTTTTGGTTGGGGGGGGGGGGGGAGGGGGGGGGGCGGGGGGTGGAATCACAAATTTAAATCAGAACGGAATATTTGCATTGAAAAATATATATTTGATTTGAATTGATTTCATGGTGATCAACGGCCTCTCAACAGCTAAGGTCATTTAGCGAGTTCGATCCTATATTTAACCTGCTGCTGCATTGGGGTGGGGGAATCAGAACGGAATATTTATATCTAAACAATATATATATATATTCAGCCCTGAAATTAGATTTGCCCACGGGCATTCGGCATGTTTCGGCTATCATCGGTATAACTATATATGAACAACAAGGCTTGTAGCTTTGGTCTGACACTACCTGGTATAACAAATTCCGCGATTTAATTAACGCTAATGTAAATATTTTGGCGGAAAGTGCACATGTTTATTTGAGAAATAGCATGTATTACTGAAATAACATAGTTAGAACATAATTATGCAAAGAACATCAATTTATAGCTGGTTTCCCAGTTCGGACACGACCTCATATCAAATGAAATAATGTGTTAAAGGCTCTAACTTCAATATTAATGAAGCATGAAAATTACTGTTTCCGAAACATGCATGATAATTAATCCACAATAAATTTCAGAAAAACGAACTGCCGATTCATTTCAGTCAATCACTGAACAACAGTTCAAAATTGTGTTGCACTCCTGACATAATTGGTATTTATTGAAAAATGGAGATATATTTTATTGAAGCAAACTCAAATGATTACATGATAAGTAGTTTCATACATTGAACGTCAAAAGACGTTGCGAAGATCATTATGACAATATATACACACCAAAACATATTTATTGTTCAGATGTTTGGAACTGTATTTGTTTGTGAATCAAGGTGCATGATCACGTGGTTACAACAGCAACAACGTCGCCCATTCCAAAGTAAATATTATTTGATATTTTCCTTAATATGCAACGGATTTTGACGAAATATGGCGCAGCAAACGTGTCTTCATGAGCTGCATTTGATGGTCCAGGGCGTTTGGCACAGACTTATGTCGTTTTTACGAATAATCGATTTCCGTGTGGGTAGACACGGAAATCGATTCTTCGCAAAAACGACATAAGTTTGGGCGAACATACAGAGACCACCAAATGCAGCTTAACAAGACGCGTTTGATGAGCCATATTTCATCAAAATCCGTTACGTAATAAGGACACTATAAAAGAATACGTACTTTAAATCAGATGGATTCTGGAAATTTCAGTACTCGTTGTTGTTGTTAGTATCACGTGATCTTGTGAATGTAGTGATACAAATTTCTATCTGAAGGCATACATTTGTTTATTCTGCTGCAGATAGTAGGGTCTTTTGAAGTTATTTTAACACGGTATGATATATTGAACAACTTCGAATATGGCCCTTACTGCTTATATGTGTGATCATGGTCGTATGTGGATAAATACATACTAATGTGTTACACTCCTGACATGCACGGTAAATAACAATACGCAGTTGTATATTTGAATCAGACTTTGTCCACTGGTTTATTGATATTGAAAGCCTTAAATACACGAACATATGGCATTGTAAAGACCATATCATCAATGTTTATTTGGAAAAAAGTAACACTTTTCTGTCAATACATATGGGCAAGTGACTCATGGTAAAGGATACAGTATCATTAAGTTGTTTTATAATCAAGGTTCATGATCACGTGGTTACAACAACAACAACGTCGCCAACTCCAAAGTAAGTATTATTTGATATTTTACTTAATATGCAACGGATTTTGATGTAATATGGCGCAGCAAACGCGTCTTCATGAGCTGCATTTGGTGGTCTATGGAGTTTGGCACAGACTTATGTCGTTTTTGCGACACGGAAATCGATTCTTCGCAAAAATACAGAGACCATCAAATGCAGCTCAACAAGAGGCGTTTGTTGCGCCATATTTCATCAAAATCCGTTACGTAATAAGGACACTATAAAAGAATACGTACTTTGAATCGGTACTTGTTGTTGTTGTTGTTAGTACCACGTGATCATACACCTTGATAATCTAACTTCCATGACATTTTGAAGTTCTACAGGGCTCCAGATAAGGAATTAGTAATTGAGTATAATTGTCACTCCATCATTTCGGAAGCAATTGGGTATTTCAAAATTTTAATCGGGTAAAATAATATCACACTACTGTTCACACATCAACAGACAGCAATTATTGAATAGTTTGCTTCGAAATGAAAACATGTCTTGGTATGTCATTAGAATTGTCTCCTTGGAGACAATTATAACGAAATACCAAGATGTGTTTTCATGGAAAATGAGAAAAACATGCTAGACTTGTGGTCTGTTTATTGTTTTCTGCAGCATGATAAAGGTACAACAACATTTGTATTGCGTTTTGAAACTCGCTACTTCTGATTTCAATTGGATCTTTGGCAATTTTCATTGGGTATTTAAGCAAATACGCAGCTTATCTGGAGCTTGGTTCTAAAAACATAGGAAGATATATTGAACAAAAGACAATGCAGCTGTTATTGCTTATATATTATAGTATTGTCATATATATGTCGGCCACCCATTATTTCACTGCTATGTCAGGAGTGCAACATTTTTACCTCACTTCATAACAACCAAGCTAACAGTTACTTGTTACATTTAAAACATATTATATCTGCTTAGTATCACATACTTTTAGACATCTCATTAGATTGTGACATTACATATAATTCTATATCAAATATAATCCGATTTAATTCATTTATTTATTATTTTAAAAAATGGGAAAAATACATATTCGGGTAAAAAAATAAAGTAAGGATAGTATGTATGGAAAACTGCTATTAGAAATATGTATTCTACATCTACATATACTTTTAAATATAATGCTTTATCAACAAGTGCTTTATGTTGGATATTTTTATGTTATTTATAATTGCGTTGCACTCCTGACATTCACATTTTGGCCATGGATGATAGGCCAAAAGGAAATGACAGTGTCAAGAATAGTGTTTGTCTGGTCTGTAGGTACGGATATTTTGAAAAATAGACAGAAAAACACATTTAAGCCATGTAAAACAAAATGACTACATGTTGTACATGAAATGTTGCACTCCTGACATTGATGGTTGTGTTGGTTTCAGGCAACCCACATTTATGTCTGCGTATTAAAAAAAAACAGTATGGTTGCAAGTTAAAGCTAACATGTAGGAGTATCAAAATACATGCTACAGTTTGTGTCAAATCGTGCAGAATATCTATTATTTCAACATTTATTCAAACTATACATTTTTTGAAATTATTGAAATTTTCCTCGTGTACCTTTTAAAATTATTATGATTTTGTCTCGGAACATAATGACAGACCCAATTTTGGTTATGCAACACATATAACGTGTTAAAGTTCCTGAAACAACCTTTATCCCGTCAACACAGTGCGTGTGTGCCGTGAAACACGGTGCCTTGAAACATTTTGATATCCTGTCAATACGATTTGGAGATGCGGCTGGGGTTATTTCTTGCATTTTAAAGCTATTTGTAATGTTGACAGGATAAATAGAATAGTAGGTTAGTGCCGTAAATGGGAAAAATATCTGACGCGGCACGGAAACGGGATGTGCTTGTCAGATATTTTTCCCATTCACGGCACTAACCTACTATTCTCTATAACCATTGTATATAAATATTCCCAGCTTTGTTCAAAACAGATTTGATTGCATTGCCTTTTTTAAAATGTCACGCCAATGTCAGGAGTGCAACGGCATTTTTAGGTATATTATTGGCTGTCATTTATTTTTGTTAATGAATACATCTTGCTAATCAAGGTGACGTTGGGCCACAATAGTCACCATGTTATATGATATTTAAATACCAAAACAAAAGACAGGGGAGAGCTGAAAGGAAACTTGCTGTCAGGAATTTTATTTTTAAGTTACCCTTATTGTATTCTCTCCGCAGTCTGACCAGGATCTGCAGTGTTCGCCATTCCATCATGCTTCTAACAAGCAAACTATATCATTATCAGGCCAGAGGAGTGTGCTATTTGATCAGTAGCCTATTTCATCAACATTGCAAAGCATACTTTACTAGCAAAGTATACTTTGAGGGAGAAATCATTTATTTTTCCTGAAATGCATTATTTCATATAGAACTAACAAATGCATATATTTCATGATTAAAAGTATGCAGAATTATTATACTGAATTTATTACATTATCACAGCCAAATTGGCTGTGATAATGTAATAAATTCAGTATAATAAAAATTAATAAATTTATCATAAAATTGAAAATTTCTCCCTCAAAGTATACTTTGCTACTAAAGTATACTTTGCAATGTTGATGAAATAGGCTACACTGGTCACGTCTCATTAGCCCCATTTCTCCAGCCATAGCCACACGTCCATGGCCCGTATACCGGGTGGTTCAAAATATATGTCCCCGCTTTAAGAACTATTATAATCAAGTAGACAAGAACAATTATTATGAATTATGTATGATAATGAAATATGATTATTCACCATTTTCTCCAGTATATAATATTAGAGAAACACATTCAGATTATAGTTTCTACAGGCTGTTCAAAATGTAGACATGTGTTGCATAACGCGCCATTGTTGGTAATCTTTGTAATAGCTTTGCATTGTAGACGTGCTACAAATGATTTAAATATTCACACATCGGAAGTCATTTCCCATTTATATATGATATCGGGGACATTTCAACATTTATTTTACAATTTGAAACCAATTTTCAGAAGCCTCATTTGGAAAATTCAATGATATCATTCATTCCAAGTTATGACGTCATATGCTAAAAGTAGTGACGTCATTAGTTTGAATATATAATGAACAAAGTGTTACTACATACTACTTTGTAACAAACTTTATTTTGAAAAATAATCTTGCTTAGAATACGAGTTATGAAAAAAGTGGGGACATATATTTTGAACCACCCTGTATATTAAAATAGTTAATATGTTGTGCCGCCCATACTTAGCCTACGTAGTCCTCATCTTCACGGCAAGCAGACGCAAACAACATGAATATAAATCCGATCCTAAGTGTTTTTGTGTTCTTTTTTATATTTCCAACAGGTTTCAATTGTTTCTGTGTTGAACCTGAAGATCAGCACAGAAGCAGCGAACGCGGCTGGGGAATATTAAAATCACAGAAACCCTTGGAATCGTTATTAATCATTTAATTGTATATTATTCCTTGTACAGCCAAGACACTTCCGAAGTATATATTTCCAAATGCGTGCACATGTACTTCAAGAAGACAATTCTTACCATCTTCATATTCTGCTACAATTATTGAGTCGTCAAAACTCAAGTTACATCAGGATCTGTATCTGCATTAAAACTATGTCCACATTGTCCTCGTGGCGGCTGGCTACATCGGATTCTCCTACACATTCGTATATAGTATATCCAACTCGTAGTGGATCATTGTATTACTTTCACTTGTATTTTGTCCGTGCGGTTAAAGCTATTATTATTCGTTATATGAGATTACCGGTCTTCACTGTATACTGATCTGCTGGCATAGGCGCTGATGGGCTACTTGATATATGGCGTTGACTAGATAAATGAGGCTTATCGGTTTTGCGACCAGTGTTGATCCAAAGTCAGCACTATTATCCATTTAATTCCACCAATGAAACAAGCGATATAAATCGTTATCAGGATACAGGAGTAAACTATTTTCTCAGGAGCTACACTGGTCAGAGATCCCACAAGTCCCACATTTCTCGTCACGGCCATAATAAAGGTGATTTGTCGCTGGGTCCTCTGAAGGTGACCTTCCATCATAACCATAGACTTCGCTTGAATCCATATGAATCCATACACTGCATGTTGGTTACACTCTATATCTCACCGTTAAAATGGCATTGGCCTCTTGTTTACGTTTACTTAGTGATTTGATTGCTAAATATTGTCTGCGTTTAAATAGGTCGTCATTGAATTTGTATTTATATATGCCTGTTATCTCATTTGTTTTTGTAGTATCGGTTTCTGTGATTTTCGCTGGCATTTCCATTGTGGCTGGTATCTCACTGTTATCTTCTATATAAAAGTAACTCCCATACGCTTAGATTTGCACATGATCGTCTGTTAAGACATGGTTATTTGTGGCTGTGACTGGAGAACTGGGGCTTATGGGTTTTGCGACCAGTGTAGATCCAGACCAGCATGTGCAACTGCACAGTCTGATCAGTATCTGCACTGGTCACAATTCCACCATTGAAACACATGTGATGCTTCGAATAAGGAATACATATCGTTATCTGGGTACAGGAGTGTGCTATTTGATCAGGGAGCTACACTGGTCAGAAATGCCATAAGCCCCATATCTCAAGTCACAGCCACATTTGTGACTTTGATGGGATAACTGGGACGTATGTGCTTTACGATCTATGTAGACATACAGCAGACTGTATCACGTACCAGGCTACGAATGACGGATCGCAAATAGTTATTTCCCTTGGTCAAATCTATAGATATCCGGTCCTATGCTGTATTTCAGCGTTTATTTCTTACTAAATAGCACAAAACATGAGTTTTTAGAACAAATGGATCAACGCTATTTCACAACAATTCAAGTTACATTCGCCCTTTTTACGAACAATAGTGCCCTACAATATGCAGTTTGGACCGGATTTCTAAATGTATAAATAAAGGCAAATGGAGATAACTAGCTACGATCCCTCATTGGCCGCAAACACGCTGACTGATATCAAGTCGTCGTAACCTGCATGGACTAGATAGGCATATCCAGGTGACAACTACTTTCTCTCGCGCTCTATTGGTCGGACGATGTCACATGACGTTACAGAATCAAATCAGAGTCGTTTCGAATAAAGACATATCATTAAAAATGTTATCAAGCTAACAATTATTATCAGCCCTGTGGCAACTTGTACATAAATTACGCCACAATTGTACCTATGTGTATATTATATTAACATATGCAAATTTTAGATGTTTTGTTTAAACATATTTGGGAAAGCGGGTTTACTTACTTTGAAGCTGGCCTTCACCATTGTAAGAGGGATATTTTAACTAGTTTTCTTCACGATTTTTATATTATTTTGTTTGCACATTTTAGTCTACGTGCTCGCGTTCTAGATTAAAGTAGTTGTTATTCCCTTGCTAGGGCCTCGTTGGGGTCGGGATACGTTTTACCAGGTCATAATTCTAGTATTACATACTCGTTTCCTTTCTGGACAATACAAATATGGTAGTCCTGTTTTTACATGACGCATTTATATCGTTTTAGCTACATGTATTTTTAAACTGTGCATGCCATGTAACTATATTGTTTTAACATACTCCAACTCCGTTACATTTAATTCTCATATTCATGCATTGCCTTCAATTATCTTTCACATGTTGTAATTATCTTATGCTTTCACCTTACATGTAACTATTTTTGGAATGGTGGCCCGTATAGTTTTCGAACTTGTGGCCACCATAAATAAACTTACCACAACAAGTGTAAAGTAAACAAGTCCGCGTTCTTTTCAACGGATACTCACGTCATATTTGCTCAGTACATTCACTAGCGTAAAACGTCACCTGATAAATATATAGAGGATATTTGTTGTTTTCAGTGTAAGATCGAATTATTTGTCATCGAGTGAACACCAACCGTAGTAGTTTCACGAGTGGCGAAGCCACGAGTGAAAATATAACGTTTGGTGTTCACGAGATGAAAAATAATTCGATCTTACACTGAAAACAACAATTTTGCTGTTTATCTTCGGACCATATAACAGTATTTAGGCTCTTTGCTGATTTCGCACCTGCATCGTACCTCTAGGTCTTCGCTAGGAAACCTATGGGGGCCTCATATATCAGCATGACCAATTTACTAAAATCACTTGTTGCATAAAAAAATAATTCCACATTTTATAATTTATTATGCTGATATTCGTAATATATTATAATATAATAGATACAATACATTTTACACAAATAATTAAACAAGAAAATAATACGATTAACAATAATACAAATTTTATTAATAGATTTGACATTTTAAGCCACGGCGCAATACTATTCGTTATTGTCAACAGTGCACAGAAAAAAATGGCCGCCATGGTGATTCATTCTGTGTCGATCTAGATTTAAAATAACTGACGGGAGTAACACAATTTATCAACAGGAATCTACTCACTATCAGTATCAATGTACTGCACCAAATTTGATCGTTCGTAAGGCAATTCAAGGAGCTGACCAGAATTCCCACTGCCACGAGGGATGAAATAACAGGTTGTGATTGTCTGATTTTCCGGCGAATGTTTTCCTACAATCGTTAACATATCTTATAAGATTGGGTAATTAACTTGGTACGTCATGTTGCAGATGAAGAACAAAGCATTTAATATGAAAATAGATTTATCAATAATGGACTTGACAGAGCATAATAACAGTAAATATTTTAAATACGAATTGCCTCTTGTCGCTATCACGTGCCGTGGTAGCTATGCCATACATTCCACCGATATTTAAAAGTAACTCGTCTTAACATGATATTTTCACAGTCCAGTTTCAAACAGTGTAATATCAAGTAATATTTCGCTAATAAATCTCGGTAATTCACCGTTAGTCATAAAATTAACCATGCTAGTGTGTTTTGATATCATGTTTTTATCAAACTCGGCTTAGAAACGGTAGAAATTCATCCATGAGCCTCGGGAATTAGGCGAGTTTCCTAGCCTTGTCTGATAAACATGATATCAAAATACATTAGCTATTCTCTATATCAAGGCATACAATGTGCACCATTCAATTAGTGAAGTATATGTATCAGTCGTGCTTTTAATAAAAATAATTATCAAGTGGAAGAGAGTGCTAACAGATCGGGAACTAGACGTAGTGGTCATCAATTGCACAAACCACATATCAGCCGAAATATCTTTCAATATTCAAAATCGGTTGGATACTAATGTTTACTTTAATGTTTTGTACGTTGTCCATTCTGATTAAATATACAGTCAAACACGTGCGTGTACGACCACATTGTAATCGAGAATAGTAGGTTAGTGCCTGAATGGGAACAAATATCTGGCAAGGCTTAGGAAACGGGATGGGCGAGGCTCTGCCGAGCACATCCAGTTTCCGAGCCGCGCCAGATATTTTTCCCATTCACGGCACTAACCTACTATTCTATTTATCCCGTCAACATTACAAATAGCTTTAAAATGCAAAATTAACCCCAGCCGCATCTCCAAATCGTATTGACAGGATATCAAACATGTTTCACGGCAGCGTGTTTCACGGCACATACGCACTGTGTTGACGGGATAAATATCAATTCCCTGTCTATAGCAGCCACACTTTTGTTTCCCCAATTATTCAATTACCACTCAAATAACCCAGCGAATAAAGACCACCTGTGAACAAAGGCCATATTTTTTCTCTTTTTCTAGCTGGTCTTTATTCACATGTTTGACTGTACATTTATTATTTGTCAGGTCTGGGGCTAAATGGTGCTTATGGCTTTTGCGACCAGTGTAGTTCCAGATCAGCCCATGATCAGCATCTGCACTCTTCGCAATTTCATCAATGAAACACCGTTCTGCTTCCAACAAGCAATATATGTTAGTATCAAGCAACAGACGTGTGCTATGTGATCATGTGTTACCCTGGTAACTAATCCCATAAGCCCAATTTCTCCACTCATAATCGTATTTGTGATCCGTGGCGACCGAATTAGCCTTATTGAGCTTTGACCAATGGAATAACCTATCGGCCAGACTATCCATTAGTACCGGTACTATACAGGTTTCAGTTAGAGGCACCATGAACATTTCCCCAGTACAATAACGAACACATATAATGTACAATGGAACCTCTCTAAACCAGACACCAAGAAAATATATGTGATCTGATTTTGAGGGGTTTCTTGCTAAGGCATCTGAGATAACACTGCATGTTCATGATTGCAAAATACATAGGTATATCCCAGAATGGCTATATGCCTGATTTACAGTGGAACATCTCTAAACCGGACACCCTGGGGACCTCCAAGGATGTCCGGTTTAGAGAGGTTCCTCCGTATATGCATATGCCTTAAGGACCCGTTCTATACCTGATCATTCTTTGATTAAAATATAATTGCTTCGTAAATGTGATGGAATATATCTATAACATATATGTGAACACTCTCGTTACTGTATCCTATATGACACATGGGGTGGCCAATTCGGCCATCTTTGAGGATTCTAGCCATCAGCCAGTTTCACCTCATCTGGCGTTTGACCGGAAACTGTCCATTGTGATTTATTATTTAATGTTGATATAAACTCTAAGACAAAACCACTTTCTTACATATATTATATGTATGACGCCTTTTCACGCATAAAACGCCAACATATATGATTGTTTTATTTTCAATTCGCAACTGACTTTCAACAAATATTTACCATGCGATAAAGAAAATAGCTCACAGATTCCACATTCCGTTTCACCTCACTGCCAGTAGCCGACTGCCGACTCTTTATCAAATTACTCATTGTTATCAAAGAAAAACGAACACTGAAAATATTCTACTATTCACCCCAACAATGAAATTATATTTACATTCACATTCTACGAACTGAAATCGTAATTTGCGTACATGCACGCTTTCTAATTGAAGAGGTCAGTGGAAAAAGAAGGTTAATGTATTAAGTGATAGATAGATACACTTGACTTCAATGATAATAGCTATAATCCCCCTCTCTCCCCCCCCCGCCCCCCCCCCCCCCCCCCCCCCTCCACACAGCTGCAGCACGGGTGAATATAGATTCAGACGGGCAATATGACGCCATGTTGGCTGTGCATAATCACAATAGCTTGTACAGATAATTATTATATCGTGTTATTACACACCGCAAACATATTACTAGACTAGTATGATAAAGTCAATACTATAATATAAATAATATGTCTGATTAGTTTGTAGTATTTATTGATAAATCAGAAAAACTACATCTGAACTGAACGTGATGGATCATTTATTAAACTTGACATTCCACTGCCAGTAGCAGTTTCTCAATAGTTTTCATGTACATTCCAATTTCAATGATCGGATAAGAAGTAGATAATGAAGATTATGAGGTATTACGGCCCAGCAACTCATGTCTCCAGTCATAATGGTCGATGGTAATGAGGCATGTTTAAGAAAGTGGCATCTGCGCAATAGAACAATGGTAGGCTGCATAATTATTTCCGCTCCAGACGGGAATCGAAATAGCAACCTTTGGTATGACAAAAATAAGAGTCATTATTGCATTCAAAGTCATTTAACATTCTGATTCATACATGTACATGTATATGCATTGAAAACTGAGTATATATGATATTTTCCATGTATTAATTAGCGTTGTCACAACAGGGATTACTACATAACCAGATTAATTGAAATATACTAAACACAACAATTGGTGGACATGTATATTGGATTAGGTAATAACTATCGGTAGCATGCTTCCAGACCATGTAGTGATTCCTACTAATTATCATACAGTTCTGTCCAAAAGTCATGTAGCAGCAGATATCCGCACATTCACTGTACATACTCGGTACCCGGTAATGTATAGTGAATTTGAGGATTGTTGCGTTCGATCGTACGTGCACCCGTAATTATGGTTTGTTCCGATAATTAACTTCTTTTGAATATAAATTGATTTTGTCTCAACATTTGTTTTGTATGCGTACAATGTAAACCAGTATCAACATCCCTCAATTGCTGTGTTATGTACAAGTATATGCACGTAGTATGCATGTATGCATAGTATATATGCTTCAACTATTTGGTTGAGAAATAACAGTAGTGCATGTATGATCAAGTACATGTGCATATTCTATGTGAAGACGTTAACCGCATAATTAATATATCACCAACTGTTGAACAGTGATCCAACACAGTATCATGATGCAACCAAATATGATAGTGATTGTGTTTACGTCTCCAAAACATTCATGTCATATGCAGACGGTGACTCATCCAAACGATCAGGGGATGGATCCTACTATTAAAGTATGTCATACACAATACAAACTCATGATCTACCGAGTATCGAACAGCGCACTTCCAGATTAACAGTCTGGTCCATCACTACGACAATACAATATATGCACTTAACAATACAATTAAATTAGAATGGTGCAGACATTTTGTATACACTATAACTATGTAACGCTCGTTCGGTCATGTCATGGGAACGATGGATGTCACTGCATATGATAAATACACATACAAACATTTTCAAATTGGTAATTATATTTGTGAATGCATGTCGGACAAATGATTACTTAATATATCTTATAATTGACGGCGAAATATGACATACTTTTCGGATTAGAAATGTGCTCTGAAAAAATAGTTAACCTTCTCATTTTCCTTCCATTTTGAGAAATACCACATTAATGAATATGTTTACCTACGACTAATCATCGCCAGGGGTACAGCAGTGTTTCTAAAGTAAGACCAATTCGAAGTTTATGTCAGTGTATTAGTCAGTATGCACATACTATTCAGACACACAGTGAAAATATATGTTGTAGACTTTCTCATAATTGTAAGATAGTTAATCATATCTGATATCATCACAATCACTTTCATCAGAAACGTTCTCAACAGTGGAAGTGTTTGAACAATCTGTACAGGAACATATATCAATACATGGCAAACCAGCAAAGAGACAGGCACATGTACTCGACAATGTACAGTTCAAGTTATTGCAATACAGATGTGTGATGTCACGTAACTGCACTGCAGCACATTCCTTGTTATACAATTTGGGCGTCAGTTGTTGGTTTTCATCTCTCATCCAGCCGCACTCTGTTGGATCTTTCAATACTGGCGCTTCTGGCGTTACTTTGACACCATATGCTTGTCTGGTATTGAGCTCTCAGTGCATGCTGTCTGAACGCGTCTTCAGTAGGAGGAAGCATGTCCCCAGTTTTATCTGTCGTTGATGCCAGTCTGTATCGTAATTCATCCAGTGTTCCATGAGGCTTCTTCTCCTTACTGTACAGGAGTAGAGTAAACTTTCTGGCTTCGCTCACTGCTGTATCCTGCGACAAGGAGACACCGAATTCGGACAACAATTCAACTTCGTCAGTGTGTTCCGAAAGCTTCTTGAATGCAGTGCGTTTTCCAATTGTGTACATGCCATTTGTCGTATCACTTCCGGTTAGTGAATGTGCTGCTGGAAGACAGGAACACACTTTGTCACCCAAGCGATTTGCGATAGAATGTATAGGGATAAATCTCTCCCGTGTTACCACTTTCCCAGCGTGGCCTGCGTGCATGTAAATCTCCGACGCCAGAAGACCTACACTATAGTAATATAGTAACAGGACCAATACGTCGGTGTCGTCACATCGTACCAGGATCCTCGAGTGGGTGGTTGTCAGGTCGACTACGTGCAGCAACATTCTCGAGTCAGCCTCTTCGTGTGTTGAATATAGGTCATGAAGCAACGTTATGCCAGACTTCTTAATTGATTTTACGATTCTACCATCACCATATCCACCAGCAATAACAATCGACTTCGCTTGCGAGAGTCGCGATGGTGCATTAACAGATATGTACTCACTAACAAAGGCAGCTAGAGCTGACTTGTTAGCAGTACTGCTCAGGTATGCTCTGTAGTTTGGTACGTCGCGGGATCCTGTTATTAGATGGTTGGGGGATATATCGTGGATTCCCCGACGATGGCGTTCTTCTGTTTTGATAGAATTTTGATTGTCGTACCTGTCGAAGACAATTGTGATATTATCCGTCGCGTCTTCATCGCTCTTTAACAACCGTAACACCTTCTTCATGACACATTCAGCCAACTGATCGAATGTCTTGAATAGCGAGTCATTTAGTCATTGGAAAACTGCCATTCCATATATTATGTACGCGGTTGTGTTGTCATCATAAAAACTACTATGTAATTTTAATTTTGTTGTCACTTGTAATTACTTGTCAAGTTGCATCGACATTATTCATTTACTATGATGAAAAGCATGGGTACATGCACCAACTGTCTCATTTTAAGGTAAGTGGTTTCAACGTCATTGCAGTATGAATAGTCACATAATTTAGTATGGCGGCCATCTTGAATATAGGCTAATCATGTAGATATTACACTACTATAATTAGTTATATTGACATTCTCATAGTCAATATACTGGGTATAGACACACAGATCACCATTCTAGGGCCAGTGGATTTAAAGTTATTGCAGTTTGAAGGTTGACCTAATCAACCATGGCGGTCATCTTGAATTTATACTAAACAGGTACATGCTACACTGTTCTAATTAGTTATATTGGCATTCCTATGGCCAAAACCATGGACATAGACACCAAAATCACCATTCTAAGTATATCAGTTCAAAAGTTGTAAGCACTTGTATAATTATATGCATTATGTGGGTGGCGGCCATCTTAGACTATGACGTCATATGACAAATTTCCTTATGCAAATCTAACTAAATATGAACTCTATATTTCAAATGTATATTATAGTTAATAAATATAGACAATATACAGATTTTTCATATTATTACGTCTATTGAAATCATGTGTTTTGCATTTTCAGCAATATTTTTTTACAAAATGCGAAAATAAATGCATTTTCTGCCCCAAAATATAGAGAAGTTAGCAAGTTGTGCTATGTTCACATATATCACTATCAGTGTATGTCATTTTGACACCATGTGTGGAAGATTATGATGAAAAACAAAAAAGATATGACATATTAACGATTAATAGGTACCCGACTGTTGTTCAGCATAATTCCAATGGGTTACCATGGAAACATGCTAAAATGAAGGTCATGCTCCCATTTCCGGCAACCACAAGAACGATTTTCGGACTCAGCATATCGGAAGCATTCAGAAAAATGTTGTTTCAATTTGTTCTACCGTGGGGAGGGGTTACTCCTTAACTAAGGCCTTAAATTGGGGTTGGCCACTATTCTATTGAGATGTGTCTGTAATCAAGCTATGTATATGTGCGGAACCTCTCTAAATCGCACACAACTGTAATTTAGGTATATGTGCGGAACCTCTCTAAACTGGACAGCACTGTAAACTAGGTATGTCTGTGCAACCTCTCTAAACCGGAACCTTTGTAAACTAGGTATGTGTGCGCAACCTCGCTAGACCGGGCACCACTGCAAGCTATGTATATGTGCTAAACCTCTATAAACCGGACACCACTGCAAGCTAGGTATGTGTGTGGAACCTTTCTAGACCGGACAGCACTGCAAACTCGGTATGTTTTAGTGCGGAACCTCTCTAAACCGGACACCACTGTAAACTAGGTATGTGTGCGGAACCTCTCTAGACCGGACACCACTGCAAGCGAGGCATATGTGCGGAACCTCTCTAAAACGGACATCAGTGCAAGCTATGTATGTGCGTGGAAAATCTCTAAACCTGACACCACTGAAAACTAGTCCGGTGTGCAGAACCTCTCTAGACCGGACACCAGTAGCAGTAAGCATCCTGAGAGGTAGGCTGAAAACAGAAGCATGGAACAGCGCACGCCCCCCCCACCTCCCTCCCACCCCCCCCCCCCCCCTCCCCCCCCCCCCCTCCCCTGGTAGTAGTTTGACTGGAAACTGAAGCCTGGAACAGCGCGGCCACCTAGTACCTGATGTGGGCCCAGTCCCTCCGTCCCGGCTAGTGCTCTGACCTGTGCTTAGCGGCCATCCCGGACACAACTGTCACGAATTTTTGTCTTCTTTATCAGCCATCATTTGTAACACGGGTTACACCATTACACAATACTCGAGCATAATACTCGAATAACCTTGTAACGATTATCGAATAGGTCTTCGTGTGTGAAATATCGCTCCCGTGGAATACACCACTGGAGAGAATAGCGCTTTATCTGGGTGATTTACACTGCTTATGCAGACTTGGATGCTAGCCTGAATACCGAGTAGGTCATATCTACTAATGACTGAATTATTTCAGATTAATTCGCCAGATATCTCAGGAGCTAGACTGACTGTTAGAACATTAGTCCACTTACCCAAAAGTGTAAGCAAAATGTTCTTATATTGACAAGCGGACAATTAGGGAAAATATTGCACTAGAGTATGTATATAAACTATCGTATCCATATTCTAGGAGTCGGACATTCAACCATTCTTGTGATCATTTCATGACACAAGCTTTCACTGGGAACTGGTAAGTACATAATTATGTTTATTATTTACTTTCAAATGCTGCCAATAACGTCTGACTCATGCCAAGACCGGCAATTCACCGCATTATTATCGTATCATCGATAATACTGCCCTATTTCGTTTACCTGAGTTATTTGGACCCATTTCGACCAAATGCTTGGTCAATAAAAGCCGTATGGCATGTATCCGATGGTGTAGATTATCTCCCTTGATCAAATCGAACTGAATCATTAATAATTCGTGTTTACGTGTAAATGATAACGATTACAGGTTTCGCATGTGGGAGCATTCCGTGAGTATTGTACTGGCATATTATTCTCATGTGTTTTGTGCATATCACTCCGACTAATTGCAGTAGTAATTTATTTTATTTGTAAACGAAGGGCGAACACGATTGAATGTTTACTAAAATTTAGCTATGCATTTTATATTACTGTTCAGTCCAATATCAGTCATGCGCCCTGTACTTTACATGATAATATTGTCAATTTTAACTTGTAACAAATGTAACGTGAATTGTCCGGACGACATTCATTTACTCTATGTTGGACACATGTAAAACTCAAATTCCAGCCGTCTGTACATTCATTTTATTAAGTCATGTACGTTCACAATTTATTGTAAATAGTGAAAATGCTATTACGACCAGGATAGACCAGAGCAGACAGTTCTGCTCTAAATGCACTGATTTCTACGTCAGAAAGCTGTAATAAGGACATGATGTGAAGTATAATTTATTTCAATCACTGATGCTTTAGGTCAGCCTGTGGAATCCTACAGTCTGATTAGAGTCTACAGTGTTTATCATTAGTAATGTAATGCTGTGAGTCTGCACAGGAAAATACTTGGCATAGTTGCTCTTTATTAAATTAGCGCAGTTGACCACGGGCAGTCTGATCAGGGTAAGGTCGGGTCGCAATTAAATGTTTGTTTACTAATGGTAAATAACTGTGAATGACGTCGATATTCACATGTATGGCTGTGAACATATATACCGTTGGGTACACGAGTTATAGTGGCTGTTCATTAATGTGTTACATCGCATTCTCCGACATATGCATTCCATTAGCCCCCTTCTTCCAACTAATGAAAATATCTTTGTGTACATTGCAATTTATCCTTTTTCATCATTGTAATTTATGATGTTGTTTAGTATTGCCATGCAATCATAATATTGATTTCATGTGCACTACTGTGACTATTATGGAGATTATAACACGTTACACTCTGGTAACAACACCGTTGGTGTTTTGTAGTCCCAGCCAGCCAGCCAGCCAGCCAGCCAGGCAACCAGCGACGGCACGTCTATCGGGTGTTCTTGCGTAGAACCAGTACGCTGCACCGATACTATTCTGGGGTCCACTACACGACATCGTGTACCAGCGGGGACTCTGCTCCGTGTGGACCAGGGCGTATCGAGCGAGGTTTATTATTCCGGTGACGTCATTCCGTCCAAGGACGAGATTATTCTCAAAGAACGTCCACCCATGTGAAGTATTCCCCCATCCGCCCAAGTAGTGTGTAACATTGTATTATAACTTAACGACGTCATATAACGTCACCCTCATCATGGCGGATGGCGGATGATAGAAACTTTAAGTCCGTATCTTGAACGTGAGGAACATTGTTATACGATACTTACCTGTTCCAGAATCGTGACTGTGCCTTGGTTGTGTGACTCAGCTTTGGTGGACCATCGAGAGGACGTTGTCCGTACCGTCTTGAATATTCATTATTTGTGTATAATCATTATTTGTAAATACATCATCATTGTAACTATATACCTTGTTGTCTCTTTCCACAAAGTGCTTGGTGTTCCGACACAACAATGAACTATCCCAGTGTCACCCTGGCGTGACAACAACGATCCTCACTGTTGCTGCTATTTCGGCGTGTTGGTATTCAAACGGGTTAGGATAAAAACAGAAGCATGTAACAGCGCGGCCCCCTGGTGTACGATGTAGGCCGAATACCCCCGTAGGCGTTCTAGCATATCTCGCTTCCGGCTAGTGCTATCAACTGTGGTTAACGGCCACCCCGAATACAACGAACGTCACTATTGCTGATATTGCGGCGTGTGTGGGGGTATTCAAACTTAGTCTAGTTAGATTTGAAACTGAAGTCTGGAATTCTAATTCGTTCTAACGTATTCAAATTCGTTCTAGCGATTTCAATTATTTCGTTCTAACTAATTCGAATTCGTTCTAAAATGTTCAATTATTTCGTTCTAACGAATTCGAATTTGTTCTAGCGCATTTCATTTCGTTCTAACGCATTCCAATTCGTTCTAACGAGTTCAATTATTTCGTTCTAACGCATACGAATTCGTTCTAGCATCATGTGATGTTGGTTATGTCAAGTACATGAAGAGTGTGCGGAATTGTGTTCGTTGGGTGTTTAACAGTCTACAAGGAAGGAACAAATCCTTTCGTTGGTCGGTTGTGATCCTAAATTGTACAGGTTTTTGGCCAGTATACGGTAGGTTAGTAGGTAGGTTGGGGTGTTGGACGGACCTCCCCGACATAACATAAAGTGTTTTGCCCATATTCGGGTAGGTTACATATATGGCCGGGGTGGCCGCTGTTGCTCCTTGTGTAATATGTGACATGCAATTTACATTTCGTCAGATGGCTGGTTTCATCTGATGATGGGCGTTGTCTATCATGTCTATATGTGGCTGGTTTCATCGCATGGAATGTGCTTATTGACCTCGGCGGCTGGTTTCAGTTTCTTCATTATATTTGTGTATGTAGCATGTATGACCGGGTACGGCATCTATTGCTCATTGTGTAATAAATATATGACATGAAATTAATGTTCCGTCGGCTGGCTGGTTTCAGCTGGTGATGGGCGTGGTATATATGTGGCTGGCTTCAGCGCATGGCATGTGTTTATTACCTTCAATGCTGGTTTCATCTATCCACTTACTTGCAATTATCATGCTTATGTATGTAGACGAGATAAGTGTGCACATTAATGGGGGCCAATGGAACGGAAACATGGCTCCTCTGTGCCTGTGCTGGAAGCTAACATTATTAATGACTCATAATATTCCCAAGTTCATTCGTATGTACATGTGTTGGGGGGCTGGTCCCGCAAGACTTTACATAAGGATACATGTATGCAACTGTGCAACATGCAGATTGGCCTTGGTTTCAGGCCACATTTGTTTATTCTTGATATGCTTCCGTCACTGCATCACTGCTGGCTATTCAATTTGCTTAAATTAGGAATGACATAGTTTTAAATATGTCTGACTGGTACATGATGCCTACATTTCGCCGTAAATAACATAGTACTATTGACGACCTCCAGCCTGGTTGAGTTTACATGTCGGTGCGCAAATTTATGCATGTGAGCACTGATTACTTTCCATGTAACCTCAGTTAATCATGCACCACGTGTGTAAGAAGATCTTAAACTTTCCATATTGTTCATGCTGCTGTGATTTGCAAGTGACATTTTGTGTTTGTTGCACAGGGGATGCCGCGCACTAGACGCCATGAGAAGTCTAACGGGACGAGCCAGTAAGCTACGGCGACTGCACAGCCTACGCCGGACATGGACGGGCTGATTGACAAAATTGTCCAGCGCCTGGAGGAGCGTGGGGTGGTGCCACAGCTAAGGGCTCCGTCTGCGCCACCGGTCAGCGAGGTGGAGCATTTGTGTACCGAGCCAGCCAGATTTGAGCTGTCACAGCCGACGGAGCAGGCCACAAATAGTTTGTCGGTGGCCGACGTGGGCAGCCGGTTGCCGGCTATGCTCGGTACGTCCGATATAAATGTATAATAATGCCAATCTTTACATGGGGTAATGGTGAATGAATGTTTATTTTGCCAGAAAATGACTAAGATGATATCTCTGATATAAATAACAGCTTGTGCCTGCTGAGTGGGCATGTACCTTTAACGATCATAGCAGATCACGATCAAACTGCATAATTAAAACAAAGACATGGCATGGTTCGATTGCAGTGTAATCCTTCGAAACCGGGCACCACATAGACTTGCCAGGGTGTCGGATTTGGTGGCGAGATTGTATATTTGCAAACAATGCAGAAACACGATCAGGCTGCACATCCGTGCAGGCCGATCCAGGGCTGCGTTTGTCGTAGATGTCAAACATTTCTTCCCAGTGGTGTGCAAACATACAACATGTCTGGATTACATTGTAACGTCTCCAAAACAGGCCGCCACAACAGCCTACCCTGAGGTGCATGGGTGAAACATTACACTGCATATTCATGCTTACAACTTCAAAACACTATAAGACACGTTTTATTGTTGCTTTATAGAGGTAACATAACATTGTATTAACACAAATATTAATGAGGGGTCGTAGCCAATTATCTCCCCACGAATTCATCTACAGAAATCCGGTCCAAATTGTATAGTTCAAGGTTTTATCACAGGTGCTTGAACAGATGGTCCGAATGTTGGTGTCATATGGTTATTGGTGGATTTTGGGTATTTTTTGGTGGATTTCGTTGGCTTTGTGTAATTTACATAGTTTCGTGCAACTACAAATGCTCAATCATTACACACGACAGACATCGCAACTATCTACACATTCACCGTTCCTAAGTTTCGGGCCTCTTTCTTACTGTCAAAATACCCAAACGAAAGAAAGCTTTTTCAATATTTGGCCAATAAAATTTCCAACATGCCTTGCTTTCAGACCGATTATATCATCGATTTTCAACCACAAACTCCAAATTTGTATTCTATCGATTCAGGAGACATATATCAATTTGCTGATACCGGTAGAATAGAATGGATATTTAATTTTGCACCAAAATATGAAAATTACTTGCAAAGCGTGCAAATCCTGATGAGACGGCTCGTCACGAGCCGGATCATCGGGATCTACACTGTTTTGCCGTACCACTATACAGTTCTGTAGTGTTGAAAGTCAGGGCTTTAGATAAGATTGTTTTCATTGAGTATTTTACTCCATTTTTTGAATTGGGTATTTTCAATTATCAATTGGGCACCTTACAATCGTTACCCCATTGTGTGTAAAATTGAATAGGATATTTTCCTATTCTGGTATCAAAATGTGAAATAAACATGGCTACACAATAGATTGAATACTTACATGTAACCATGTGTGACATCTTTCAAGTGTTAGAGAGGGGACTCAGCAACAGCAGCCACTATGAAGTATATACCATTTAGGCATTGCCAAATTGCCAATGAAAGTAATAAACATAACGAGTACAACTGAGAAATGTTTTCACAGTAAAATGTTGATGCAACCAGCAACTAAATTATAAGTATAAGTCAGAATTACAATGATGCACACTTTTAAATGCCTTACACTGTCAGTGTTTAGTATCTTAATCTTAACACAGTTTGGGGATGTCTGGCTCCCTTGCCTTGTAACTAGTAAACAGTCTTCCTTTGCGTCTTTTCTTCCTCAACCAGCGTTTTATGGCAGGTGTCATATCGTACGATTCAACTGCTGGTCCTAGCATACTTATTGTCAGCAATGTACCTAAGGTTTCTGATCCAATATAGGCACGAAACTTGGTTTTCAAACGATTCTGTGCACTGAAACTACGTTCACATTCTACGCTGGTAAGCTGCATGCACAAAGCTATTGTAGATAATTTGCAGAAATTAGGCATAATATCAGTATGCAGCAACAACAGACGTTTACAAAGTTGGTGTGTGTCCAACTTAGAATAGGCACCTTTTATCATACACTGCAGTTGAGGCCATTCATCTTGTAATTTCTCTTTGTCCAACAATGGTGGAATCACTGTGGTGTGTTCTACAGTTCCCTCACACATATCACCTTCGACTATAGTTACAGATTTGTCACTACCATACAATTCTCCAAGTTGAGCGACAGCTTCTTCAGACTCACTGGTTGTCACTATATTTATTGTTGTAGGTTCAAGCACCTTGCTAAGATTGTCAAACACATCTCTGTCCTTTTTCTGGAATCGATGCTGGGTGTTCTTTTGTATCTGTTTGGTATAGTTTGCCCTCAGGGAAGTGAACTCTGCATCCATGTTCTTGTTGTATGACATCGTCTCTCCCTTGTATGCAGCTTCTCCATTTGCTATCAATATGTTGTCCCTCATGGTCCTCAGTGCCGTGCCATCTTCAGATGTCATATGCATGTTGTCAATATTGGCAAGTGTACCATCCAGAATTGGTTGTACTTCACTGAAAATCTTTTGTTTTTTTTGCAACTGGCAGCTCAATACTTTTGTAACCTTATAAGACTGGACATATTTGTAGAGTCCTTTTGCCGCAGGATTTTTCTCTGCAGCAAACTGTGATAGTGTTGCAAGAACAGTACCATATGATTCGAACACTGCCTCTACCGCATTTTAAGTCCTAACCATCTAATTGAATGACGCTCCTTAAGGCTAAGTTCCGGTTCCTCCAGTAGCTTTTGTATCTGCTTGATAGCTAATGTCCTAAAACTTGACACACTCATAAAGTAGTAAAGAGCATTAAATTTGTCTCTGAACTTTCGTAAATATTCATGTGTCTTTATAGAATCAGTACATGCCAGGTTCAGACTGTGTGCAACACAGTGAGTCTGAATGCATCCTGCTTACGTTTACATGTATTAGTATGCTCAATGCTGGCATTGTGCCGCGTGGTACTTGATATTCATATGTTAAGGGAATCTTCATGGGCCCAAACACTGGTTAAATTCAACTTTTCTCTTTCACTTTGACAAATGGAACATGCAAGTCGAAGTGGTTCAGATTCGTGTAGTATTATAAGCCATGGATATTTCGCTTTCCAATCATTAGAGGTTGTTCTGCCTACATTCGATCCTGTGTGTTTTTTCGTTGACTTTACGATCGACACGTGTTAAAATCTCATCAACTATCGGTCGGACAATTGTCTCTGAGTCACAAACGATAAAATACAATAACTCGTCTAATATTGCCTGTGCGATATCAAGTGGTTCACTTTGCGTATGTGGTTCCAAATAATTAGAAATTATGTTTACTTGTGGATTTTGCTGCGTCTTTTTTCTTCCATTTTTGTCGAAGACATATTTACCGCGGTCTATCAAATCGTAAACGATAACATCCGAAGTATATCCGAATGAAACAAAAACTTAGTCTATTTACACGAACTCGGACATTTCCCACCACGAACGTTTCGGACCAGAGTCGAGTAGGCCATATCCTTATTTTTTTCGGTCACATCTCAAAATAATTACTCGTGCGTCGTCATTTGCGAACACTGTGCGTATTACATGGCGAATAACAAAAAAAATTGCTATTATCAATGTTTTCAATCAATTTTTTGATTGCAGCTTATTACGTCCTCTGGTTGAATGGGTGAAGCAAAGTGTTTGTTATATCTGTACATGTTGATGTCAGATTATGGTTTACACCGTTCAGTATTGAATTGATGAATATAATCATAACATTTTTTGGTCAGTACGTCACTCGTGTGGGCGACCGGCGGAGAAAATGGACCTTACGACATTGACAATTGATATTTCATAGCTGCTATCAGAGAGGCAATTTTTATATTTTACTTATGTTGGTCACAATGCTGTACAGTAAAATCGAATGCCCGTATGCGTCCACACGGATATGCGGATGTATCTGTACATTCAGACGAAATAGCGTACTTATTCAGAGACACTTACGTTATAAAGGGAACAATTAGAAATGAAACAATAAAATATACTGTCAAACGCAATAAAATGATAAAACAGATGAGAAGAAGCAACAGGATACTATACAAAAAATAATGAAGATCAACATACAAACAACAAAATTGGTCGAGGAAATAAATAATAACAAAATGCGTTTGGAAGAAATTTATGAAAGAAGAGCAGAAAATATTATGTTTCGATCAAAAGTAAACAGGGTGGAAGGGGGTGGAGAAAGAAATATTTATTTTTTTGCAGATTTGGAAAAAAGAAAATTTGGAAGGAAAATTATTTCACAATTAGAGGTAAATGGAAAAGACATAACAAACACAAAATAAATCTTAGTCAAAGAAAAACGATATGAAAATCTGTACAAGAAAAAAGATTGTCTGGATTCAGATATAGACTTTTTCACAGACGAATATAGTAATAAACTCAATAATGAAGATAAGCTTAGTTGCGAGGGGTTATTCGAATAGTTGACGTTATTCAGACGATCTATAACAGTTTGGCTGGCATTGGCGGTTCAAGTACATTACAATAATCTAAACAAACAATTTGGGACCGCTTGTATTGTTAACAAATACTGGTTTTATTGGTTCAAAACGTACGCGGGTAGAAGCTCCGTTTATCACCTTGTAAATTCGTCTGTATACATGTAACTCGCGGGAGGTGACGTAAATTGTATGTTGGTAAAATGCACACAAACCACGAGAGATAACGAAATAAACCATAAAACACGGAACTATGAACAGTTCTTCAAGAACCTGTGGGTTTTATTGCTTGTAAAGACAGCGATATTCGTTGTGTAAAGGGGGCATTATTATAATAGTGTGTTCGACTAGTATTGATCCAGGCTATCCTACATATCTGCAGTCTCATCCGGTACTGCATTATTTGCCAGATTCATATTTTGACATTTATCAATTGCAGTCTGATCTCGGTCTACCATGTACGCAGTCTTAATTTGTGCACTATTCATTAAAAAATAAACGCTAAAATAAACCATAGGATCGCACCTCTATAAATAGACATATACATGGAAACAACTAACGACGATCCCTCATTGTTCTGGTAGAAACTTATTCATGTTTTTTGTCGATGACGAGTTGAGAAATAAGCATATTCATACATATTTATCTAATTTTATTTTGCGAACAATGCAGATCGCTATCGGATTATATACGTGTGCGGGCCGGTCTATGGCACCGCTACGTTGATCGTAGACTTCAACAATTACTGTACAGTGGCCAATCAAAGCATATCTTGGCTGCATTACAGTGCAACCTCTCTAAAATAGGGAATAATATATACATGCCAGTGTGTTTGGTTCAGAGACGCCACTGTATACTAATTTGTACAAATATTGGTGCAGGTGTCATCTGATGGATCCTGAACATTTTCTTTCTATCAAAGGTTATTCACAGACACCATCACCCATAGTTTAAAAATTTGGAAACATGTTCTACTTGAGTAGTTTCATGTTTGAGTGAAGAGACATCTCATTGAATTTACACACATGTTTGTTGCTTACACACATATGTGTAGAAACACACTCATATAATTTTTGATGACAAGTTAACCCGTTCACCCCTACGTTGATATGTTCATTTTGTAACCAATCCAATCGTCAGAAAATGATTTTCGGACTAGTCCATTTATGAAAGGGGTTGTTTTTTGTTCTCAAAACGATGAAAATTACTTGCACAATGTGCAGATCCTGGTGGGACAGCTCGTCACGAGCCGGCTCATCTTGATCTACACTGTTTGCCAATATCACTATGCAGGTCTACGGTGTTGAAAATGTTAATCACTCAGATTATTTCATTATTGTGTTGATAGCAGTGCATGCCATGATCAGGCTGCACACATATGCGGTGTGATCCAGGACTACACCTCTTGAAGTATAAATGTTGAAATTTAAAATGGCGGCCATACGGCTCTTATAAAAAATGGAACCAACTGCTGTTTGGTTGTATGTGGTATACGATGTATATATATATACTTGTGTGTTTGCTTGAAATAATATATATATATATATATATATATGATTTCAAGCAAACACACAAGTGTCAATCATAATACCATTTGAAAGAACATAATTACAACACAGAAATACTAGAATGTGTAACAAATATTTGATATGGCGATGTACATATCACACTTAGTTTCGGCGGCCATTTTAAATATGAAGCTTACTGGTAGCATAATACTAGTTAGCAGTAATCTCAGCAGACTATGTTCAAATAAATATTAGTATAGCCAGAACGAAAATACAACATGTTACCACAACATGCAAACATGTACAGTAAAACAATGGATTTCCAAGTTTAAAAGGGCAGCCATTTTGAAAACCAAAATGGCTGGTATCTCAAAATATATTGAACTCATACTTTACTTTTAATATGTCTTGACCATAATAATGTATCTTTGGCTGCAAAACACAACACATAATGAATTTGACCTCGAAATATAACTTTTAATGAAGGCCATTTTGAATTTCAATATGACGGCCATACGGCTTATATAAAAAAATATGAAACAAACCCCAATTTTGTTTTATGTGGTATATAGATGAAAATAAACCTCAGTTCAAACAATGCATCAAACAATTTCACAAGACGGAAAATAACGACATATCAGTATACACTATAATCTGCGGTATGATAAATACGTTATTATGATTCTACACAGTCAGCATGGTGTCATATTGCCCGTCTGAAGCTATATTCTATATACTCTCGGCTGCGCCTCGGCAGAATATAGATTCAGATGGACAATATGACGCCATGTTCGCTGTGCAGAATCACACAATAACAGATAATTAATATACCCTGTTATCACATGACATCCTTGTCATGGCGTGTTTTAACCCATTTCATAAATCTGTTATGACACACAACGTGTAATAAAACATGCAGCGCATTTGATTGGCTGGCCGCCTCACTCTAATGATGTATTCGTATTTTGCGCCAACGGTATGTCAAATAAATAAAATAGAGACGTTCCAAATGACGTCCGTAATGGCAACGATGTTTTGACGTTGACGTGTCATGTTTTAAACGTCATTAGAAGCATCCGTGACTTATTAACACACTGCAAATTACTGCAATTGTCAGAATGGGCTCCCGTTTGGTAGTAGGAAGTGTTTGCAAAGAACAGGAACCTGTTGTATGGCATATTTATAATAATTGTATTGCTAGAATTAAAACTATTTTTCTCTGTGGAAATTTTCAAATATATTCGAAAATAGTCAATGGCGTATAATCACTGAAACGTATTGGCTATCTCCAAGTGTTCTGCTCTTTGGAGGCTGAAGTCATGTGATAAATTGAATCTGAAACTCTTTTCCAGTTGATATTAGATTTATGAAACTCGTCCGCAGCTCGCCAGTTATGCAGCTCGCCAGTGGCTCGGTGCATACATTGTGCGTGACTCGTTTCAACAATCTCATATCAAATGGAAACTCGATTAAGATCCTCTATTTATTACACTCCCATAACATAGTATTAGTATGCATGTGTGTAATGAATAGCACTGTCTGTTCCACGTTTTGTTGCCGACGAATCTGTGGCTATTACATACATTAAATCTAAAACATATTTAAATGTAATTACTTTTTCATCAATAACAAAAAAGTCACCCTCCCCCAAAAAAAATGTTTGATGAATTTCCATCATATATTGATTTTATTGGGATAAAAACGATTTTCCTATGGAAATTTAACATGGGGGCTAAACATAGATTATTTTTTTTATTTTTGGACCGATTTTTAAAAGCTAACTTGTTTTCTTTTTTTTTATTTCTTTTTTATTATAGCTTTTTTTTATTTCCACACACAAACATGTACAAACAATACATATTACTAGTAACATGCATGTGCATATTTACATTCCATTCCATATTTCTACATTACTAAGTACATTGTAAATACATCTTACACATGTTATTACCTGTTTGTATATGTATATGTTTGAAAAACATTTATAAAGAAGAAAAAAAAAAGTTATCAATTAAAAATAGAGTGAAAAAAAAAAAATTAAAAAAATACACCCATAAAAAAATAAGACTTTAATTATATAAGTACGATAAGTACGAGCAGCATGATCATATGTTTGCATTATTTTTGTGTTGGATTAAATATTTTAAGGGAAAGAATGCTAGAATAAAAAAGGTTAGTTTAGCGGTAAACCGTTCCATTTTCTATTGTGTATTTCAGCTTTGTTTCTATGTACTGCTATTTGATGTTCAAGCTCTTTAGTTTTTTTAAAATAGTTCTTAAAGGCTGGGAAAGTCGGTTCAGTATTTCTTAATTTACATCCATAAATAAAGTACTTTCCTAGTATAATACACAAGTTCAAGAATATATTGTCTGTTTCATACTGCCTTAAACTTATTGGATTGCCAATCCAATAACAAATTTCTACCGTTATCATGTAAAAACGTGCTTAGCATAGACCAAAATTGCTGACTTTTTTGGCATTTCCAAAATAAGTGCTTGTTTGTTTCTGGTGCCATACTGCATAAATCGCATAAATTAAAATTTACAATTCCGCATTTATATAAATAATCGTTCGTGGCAATAATTTTCATCCAGCATTTGTACTGGAAATTCCTAAGTTTTGAACATATAGTGCTTCTAAAATACTGTGTATTTACAATTTTCCAATTAATAGTTGTTTCTGAAAACTCTGCATTCCATTTAGTCTGAGCTTTGAAAACAACATTATTAATTTTACTAAGGAAAACAGTATATAACATTGTATTACATTGTTTGGAAGATTGCACTTTTCTTAAAAGGGGTGACTTAATATTTTGGATGTTTATTGTCTCATTCTTTAGTCGTGCACGCCAAGCTTGTGGTATGCTGGAGATAAGTTTAAAATAGTTTAGGTAATCATTATTACCAACATTATATAATTGTTTCATATTTGTAAAGTCATAAAAGGTCGATAATCGTAAATATGTTCTATGTATTTTATTCCCCGTTCATTTCAATCTTTGTAATAAAATGTATTGCCATTACTTTTTAATTTAGAATTGTTCCACATGATATGCTTCGAAATGTTCTCTGGATTTTCAGAATAATTAAGTTTGGCCCATGCTTCAAGTACATTTGATAAAAAAAAACATTTTTTATTAATATTTTTGCATCGAGTTCGTGGAAGTTTCCTTCAAATATATTTGTACCACCAAATTTATGTAAATAATTAGTATACACTATTTTCTATTGCCCATCGTTTGAATCATTTGTAAGACGTTTAACCCAACTTGCTTTTAAAGAATTTATGAAACATACTAGATCGATCATTTTCAGCCCGCCATTTTCATAATTTTGCACAATGACTTTACTGATTTTATCTGGTTTGGAATCCCATAGAAAGTCAAACATCATGTGTGTAATTTGTTTTATAACATCATCTCCAGCAGTATCTAACACGTCAATGGAAATATTAGTTTTAGGAAATGCGAAGCTTTTGAGAACAGTTATTTTACCCATAGTTGTCAGTTTTCTACATTTCCATCTGTCTAAACATTGTTTAAATTCATTTACTTTTGGTAGTAAGTTTATATTATGTATTCTATTTTTGTCATTACAAAAGTTTATACCTAGTGTTATTGCTACGTTGGCAGTCCATACCAAATGTTTGTCTTCACAGAAAGCGAGTGTAGTGTTTTATAAAGAACCTGTCTTAAAAAGTATCGATTTTGAATAGTCTAATCGCAAGCCTGAAATATGTCCAAAATTATCAATGGTAGAAATTAGGGTTTCTAACGATTCTTTTGACCCATCTAAGCAAAAAGTGGCATCGTCAGCGAACATTGTGTTTTTTATTTCTTCTTGATTTATTATTATTCCTTTTATCATGCTATTATTTCGGACACTATGTGATAGTATTTCTATTGCTATAATAAACAAATATGGTGACAAAGAACAGCTCTGTCTTACGCCCCTACCTAAACCGAAAAAATCTGTAAGATAGCCGTTATTTGTTACACAACTAGATATGTTATGATAAAATACTTCAACCCATTTTGTTAGACTGGGACCAAAATTTAAGAATCTTAAAACTTTTAAAATATATTCATGACTAACACTATCAAAGGCTTTTTCAAAATCAGCAAAAAATAACAACCCTGGAATATCTTTTTCATTAACATGGTCAATAGTTTCAAATAATAATCTTATGTTTTCTCCAATATATCTGCCTTTAATAAAGCCCGTTTGAGAGGAATCTATCAACTTGTTTAATACACCCTTTATTCGATTAGCAATAGCCTGTGTAGCAATTTTATAATCAATGTTCCGTAAACTTATTGGCCTCCAATTTGCGAGATTGGTACTGTCTGTACCTTTTTTGGGAATTAAATTTATTATGCTTTGTTTTTGTAGGGTTGTTAATTCACCAATTTCGAGTGAATAATTTAGAGACTTAACTAGGTATGTTTTGATGTCGTTCCAAAAACAATGTGTAGAATTCAGTAGTTATTCCATCTGAACCAGGACTTTTATTATTATTCATCTCCTTTAATGCATTAAAGCATTCAGATTCAGATAACACTCCTTCACATTTTATTTTTTCTTCTTCATTCAATTTATTGTTATATTCCTCTGGAAATATATTTATGTCTGATTCTATACATTCTCTTTTCATATAAAGATTTTGATAAAAGCGTTTCTGTTCTTGCAAAATGTGCTGTTTATCAGTTATCTTTTGTCCATTTACATTTAATTCTGATATAATTTTTCTATCGAATTTTACTTTTTCCAGATCTGCAAAGAATTTTGTATTTTTTTCCCCTCCTTACACCCAATTTACTATTGATCGAAAAATAAAACCCTCTGCCCGTTTTTGATAAATATCTTCTAATCGTATTTTATGGTTATTTATTTCATCTATTGCTTCTGGAGTATGTACATTTGCTTTAACCATTTCATCGAGTTTTTCTTGTAACTTAACCTCTTCTAATTGAATTTTTCTGTTTCGCCTGGTACAATATTTCGTTTCTTATTGTTCCTTTAATTAATTCCCATAAAATATTAGCATTAGCCTCTTTATTGACTTCTGCAATTTCGGAATGCTGTTCTTTATAATAATTTTATATTCGTTGTCCAAAAGTACAGAATTGTTGAGTTTAAAGTATCCCGGTCCTCTTGGTTGGTTATTAATATTTATATCCAGTTTTACAAGTGCATGGTCTGTCTTGATGCTACTTTTTATCTCACATGACTTAATTGTATTAACAATATTAACTGAAAATAAAAAATAGTATAATCTGCATAGAACACGTGGTGTAGAATTTGAATGCCATGTAAATCGCTGCTGGTTTCTGTGCTTAATTCTCAATATGTCAGACAAATCATATTTTTCTATAATATTATTGATTGTTTCTCGATTAACTTTGTTTGTTGTAATTAAACCTCCATTTTTATCCAATTCGTTGTTTAGAGTGACATTAAAATCACCACCAATAACCATGTTTGCGTGTTCATGTTTGGATATAAAGTCGTCTAGTTGTTTAAAAAAAGGGTTTCCTTCTGAGTTAGGCCCATATATATTTAACAGGAGTATGTCTTTACTATTTATTTATATGTGTATTGTTTGGATTCTACCAGGGATAACGTCTATACTATCATGTATGGTATATGCCTGTTTTGAATTAAAAAGTATTCCTACCCCTTCACTATTACTACTGTTACCACTAAATATTGCATCTGATCCCCATTCCGTTTCCCATTCCTTTGCGGTATTATATGTTGTATGAGTTTCTTGTAAAATACAAATGTCATATTCATTATCCTTAAGCCATTGAAAAATGTGTGTCCTTTTTACTTTTGCTCCTAACCCTCTAACATTTAAAGTACATATGCTAAGATCCATTTTTTACTACAGTATGATGCCTAACAATGCATTTAATTAATTCTAGTAAACTTAAGTGTTGTATTGCTGCTCGGATGCTTAGTATAAACGAAAAAATAGATATGTAAGCAAAAGCGAGAAATAATGAGAAAAACACAAACATGCATTACATGAAGTACATGAAAATTCTCATACACAAAAACTTTCATTGCATAAGACGATCTTTCAATTTTACATATGCTAAGATGTGTGAAGTGAAAGGTTACACCATAAAATCCATACACATAATAATGGTGTATTTCCGTAGTATATACAAAAACTATTATGTGTTGCATCTATGCATCAACAATTGGGACTGACCCGGCCATTAATTGCCACCTGTCAACTCTTATCATATTATACATTTCCTTCTCTATAAATAATAAATAACAAGTTTATATCATATATATATACACACACACACACACACGCACGCACGCACGCACGAACACACACACACACGCGCACACACACACATACACACACATATACATATACATATACATATACATACATACATATATATATACATATACATATATATACATATACATATACATATACATATACATATATATACATATACATACATATACTATACATATACATATACATATACATATACATATACATATATATACTACATATATATATCATATACTAATATACATACATACATATACATATACATAATACATATACAAACATATACATATACATATACATATACATATACATATACATACATACATATATATATACATATATATGGTTGTTCACCAATTTCCAAATGTAATGCCATGACCGCAATGGTGATCATAATTATATTGTCATTCGTAAATGCTATGTAAATATACAATGTGCAAACAGTAGATATGAGCTGTGATAAAAACAGGGGAGATAAATAGCTTCCAGGGGGCATAGGAAATAACGGTATAAATGGAATCCCGTCTGTGAAAAAGGACCATACGACACATACAACGGACATAGACCCAGATCAGCCTGCGCATCCGCGCAGTCTGATCAGTGTCTACGCTATTGATAATTCGGTCACTAAAGTATCATTGAGGACGCCAGGAAATCAATTGAATTGCGTGTATGTGCAGATGTTACAAATGCCGTAAGGTCCACTCTCCCCACCGGTTTCCTAATGTAAATGTGTAATAAATGTATGATAAATACGATCCATATCTCCACTTGACTGCTAGTGCACTTCTAACCCAGCTTGTCGCCCCCTGCAATCATGGATTGTAGGAGGATACCTAGGTAGATACACGAGTCTGTATCGCCTTGATACACACAATGGTCCTCTCTCCGTGTTACGAAAGCGAAAGTTCGAGAGAACCATAACAATTGTGTTCACGCATGTGCCTCGCATTGAGAAAAATAACAACAAAAATAAAACACCCCTTCAATAACGGATTGTGTGTCGTGGCTAGCATGATCTTAAATATTGAGTCTATTTCGTTAATATAAAAAAATTATATATCTATATGTATACATGTATATAAATAGTTTATACCCCGATCTGACCGCATGTATTTACTGCCAGATCAGAGTCGACGTCAGGATTAGGTAATTTTCTCATCACGAATCACATACGTGCTAAGTAAAAACTTATAGTGCTTTATTAGTATCAAGCTCCTACTTACATACATGTACTTTGAATGATCCATTAAATACTATGAATGTACAGTTATAAGTAAACAGCCACTGAATGTGGACCCGAGTTAAGGACTATTGTACTCTGTACATGTAACTTAACCATTAGGTATAGGTAGAAACAGCCAGATTCTAAAAATATCCCATACATACATGCAACGATATGCGATAAAAGTGCGATATGCGGAACAGCCACCAGCCACCAGCCTAGCACTCGATGAGACTGCGCTGCTGCGCCGGCTAATCCGGTGCTATGCTGGCTGAGACTGGCTGTGACTGGCTGCTCATACGTAGTGCATTTATTGCTATTTTACTCACATGTATATTCGTGATATACCCAAGTGAATGGCTGAATGTGGCATGAAGACACAAAATATCATAGTTTGTCATGCCTTAGAATAGTAGTGTGCAATTGCGCTAACCAGTGAATATACATGCGCCCGATTAAACGAAAATCGAGATTTACCTTTTAACATTATCATTTCAATACCATTTATATTGAAGCCTTTTACCTTTTATGAAAAGAGACACACTAGGTACCAGTATATGCTATATATACTTGGTTCTTGTAGGCTGTAAACTGAAAGTATCAGTTTAATTTAAATTAGTTATAATTGTCTATATTATAACAATACTAATGTATTGGTACACAAGTGATCTGTTCAAGACACTTGAACTTACCGATAAAACAAACTGCTTCCCCAATATTTCACCATGGTAACATACCTGTGTCTAGGCTATCATATATTATCAAATCGTTTAGTGGCACTACGAGGTCTGTAAATGATGCGGTCACTGTACCAAAGTGTTGATGCATACATACTTATAATGAGTAAATGAAAAAAAGCGCATACATATACATTACTGTTCATACATACACTTTCAAATTGACAGGGTGTCCACATGTCATATAGCTGGCGGTGCCAATGTTTATTATGTTAATTGCAATCATGATTCATAAGTGTAACACAACTACTGTTGATATGTATGTGATATTTGCAGAATACCCGACCACGTGCTAGAAATCGGGTGATCAGATGGAACGAGCCTGAGCATTGTTCCGACTACAACTTGTTTTCTTAGTTACGTTATTTCCAAGCTATCTAACCAGATTTCGGAGTCGTTTTTTTTATCCATCCCCCAGCTCCTCCTCCTTTCCCCATGGTAAATTCCCATTGAAAAATATCAATATTTGATGGAATTTTATCAAATAAACAAATGGGGAGGGTGACCTTTTTGTCATCGATGAAAAGGTACTTGCATTCAAAAAAAATTTAAATGTAATAGTCAAAAGTTCGTCGGCAGAAAAACGTGGAATAGACATTAATTATATATATTATGCCTTGATATCAAGGACGATAACAGCGTTACCTTATATTAACCTATTTACTTATGGACGTTGAATGGTCATACTTTAGAATTAATGTTTCCATAGTGCTTAGTGCATTTTCAATTCGTCTATAAAAATGTGACATAATAATCAGGAATTGTTATGTAACAACACATGGCATAACACCGTCAATATGTTTCTGTGTCACTCGTCTCCAAGTTCAAACTGACAGGTTCTCGGAAACATTCTGTGATAGAACTCTGTTGCCACCCGAATCACGTCGCCTGCATTGCTAGCAGTGTGGTCGATATCATCGTTCACGCAAATATACTTGTTTGGCCTCATGCGGATTCTGTCTAACATTCTCTTTACATCGCCGATGTTGTTTGTTAAGCGGGCAAACTCTGATACCTCGGGGCCTTGTATACGGTACCTGAAAAACAAATGATGACTGAGTAGAGAAATGGTCAATATACTAGAATAATGGGGATTACTATTGCTTTTATTTCAAACCACTTACACATATTTTGAAAGCCGTAAACACATGTATTGACCATGCTATGGAATTTATAGCGAAATTCTGTTCTATTGTTGGTCTATATTCCAAGGTGCATGATCACGTGGTTACAACAAGAACAACAATGGCTCAAAGTGTTGAAAGCGCGCACACTCCAAAGTAAGTATTATTTGATATTGTCCTTAATAGGCAACATATTTTGATAAAGTATGGCGCAGCAAACGCGTGTTCATTAGCTGCATGTTGTTGGTCCCGGGAGTTCGGCACATACTTATGTCGTTTTTTTGCGAAGAATCGATTTCCGTGTCAATATACACGGAAATGTAGTTGTTGTTGTAACTACGTGACCTTGTTCAGCTATTGACATAAAATATGTATCCAACAAACGCATGTTATAACGCATGTAATACTGTTACAATAAGTCATTAACAATAACGATATGAGCGCCGCTGTGTGATTTCCAACGTTAGGCTCAAAATAACGTTACGTCGGAAATCCAGGTTTTCTGACGTCACCATGTGGAGCTGACGAGGACGTTTCAGAATGGGGTCGCTCAAACTCTTACGTCAATTTATGTGACAAACTTAGCTGGGAAACCGAGAGTGGATCATTGATTTTAGTATGACTCATGAGCTCTTGTGTCTTTATATAATTGATGAATACTGACTACGTAACTGAGTTAGCTGCAGCCTGTAACTATGTGACCCTCCCGTACCGTATGTATACCAGACGTACGATACGGGAGGGTCACAGAGTTACAGGCTGTAACTAGTAACTGAGTATGCCTTTCGAATCGTTTCGACGTTTGGCAAACGGTTTGGATTCAGGAAGGAACGTAAACCACGTAGGCACACATAGTGTTTCTGTCACCACATACTTGTTTAGCATTTCTATTTTGCTACAACGTGAAAATAAACTGTTAACTAATTAATATTTCGTCTGAAAATTCAATTTGAGGCGGATCTCACAAGGTTGTTTACACGTTACTACAATAACCGAGAGGAGTTGCTTCCCATAATTATACAATACGAGTTGCTTCCCTAGCCGATTGACAAAAGTAAACAGTTAATTTGGTGCAAAAAACGCGAAAATATGGAGATAAAACGTGTGGTGATATTATCAAACGAACTTAATAAAACATTTATTATATATATAAGCCGCGCTCTGTCAAAACCAGCCTTAATGACAAAATTTTCAATTTGCACTTTTTTACATTTTTTGATGCGGACACCTTTAAAAAACAATATGCTTAAAAGAAAATGCAAATATGTTTCATAGTTTTGTTTTATCTCACTTCTTGTAGCACCATGTCAATCACGCAAGGTCAAAAAAGTAACGTCATCGAGAAAATGACGTTATTGAAACGCTGACGTTTGTACAATGCAACACAACAGCCTACAGTAGAAATGCGTGTTCATAGACTCATTGACTGTGCTTGCTGTAAACTGTATTTGCCAATAAGTTGTACTAAACGTATCTAAACTATCAAACATTGAACATAATAAAACTATGATATGTACATTTAGTGAACAAACCAAACGCGCACCCCTATCAATGTGTTAAATCTATAATTAGCCAACCTGTGACTTCGTAATTTGCTACCATCGCCAGCTATCATAGATTATATTATGCATAGAATAATAGTTTATTGCATCGAGGCAACTGCCTCATGAGCATACATACAGGACTATGGTTCATACATGTAATTACGATGACACTGCTTATAATCACTCTTCGACTTTACTAGTTGTGTTCGATTATAATTTGTATCATCCCTCCTGTATTTATTCAGATTATTGAAAAATATGCGTTTTGCCGATTCAGTAGTTTCGTCTAATTTGTATTTTACTGGTTCCGCTATGTTTTTATTTTGTGCTTTTATCGGTTTTTTAAATAAAGGTTCGCAAACAGATTCAAGCAGATTATTAAAACTAGAAACAGCGTTATCAATATCATTTTCGGACGACTCATTACTTAATGTTTGTGTTAGTCGATCGAGTTGCTCGGTAACGCCAGGTGAGCACAACGTGCTTTTGTAGGCATCTATATTATCATTTTGCCATACAATTTATGCGTTAATTGTTGGCTATTATTCGTGCTTTGATGAACGGAATTCTGCTCTGTACGACTACAACTCATTGAAAAATGTACAATACAATGATCAGATAATATATTTGGATCTTCAACAACAAATGTGGAAAATAAATGTAATAATTGTCCATTTATCAGGACTAGGTCAACGAGACTACTACCTCTGCTGCCCACGTAGGTACATTTGCCCGTCTCACCACACACTCTGCCGTTTACAATACGTAATCCGGAGGATTTACAAAGTTATCAATAATCGCCCGTTTGAATTAATTCTAATATCCTGTAACAATCTCGGTAAATCGTTTATCACATATATAATCATCGGGCAACGTATCTACGTGTTCAGCGTGATCCATCAATACATACTCATGTAATAATCCACATCTGTTATTTAGGTCGCCCAACATCATAACATTACATTCATTTTTTTGTATTATTCTGAATGATACTAATATCATCAAGCACATCATTAAAATGTTCGATTCAACAAAAGCTTGCCGGTTAGAATTCTCAGGAATAATATAGGAAATACACATATACAAATCATGTGGTAGATTGAATAAATTAATATTCAATTTTAGCCACACGTATGCGTCGGAGTGTTCTAAATATAAAGTGACATCATTAGCTAAATAATCCTTCACATAGACTACAATGCCCGCAGAGTTACGTTTCGCATTGCTATGTTTGCAAGACCTGTGTAATGGATAATGGGTAAATGAGTCAACATGTATATCAGATAATGAATCCGTCCAGGTTTCGGTAAACACAATGATATCGTTATGTTTGAATATATCTAAAAGTTCAGGTGAATGTAATTTATTAATTCCCTTCGTGACAAGACCTTTCACATTTAGCAATGCAAACGTAATTGTATTTGGCCTACTCTCCCCGCTGTGCTATTGTGAACCGCCACTGTTTATATCACGTGATCTGCTCACTGACCGAGTCATTGTGTGGCTTGTAACATTACGTGGTACGTTCGCGCCAACTGCACGATTCGCACTATTGGCCGACTGGCTAGCACGTGTCTGGTGATGTTTATGTGACCTTGATCTGTGGGTGCCCGAGTTTACGCTAATGTTTATATTTTCATGAAACATAGTACTATTGTTAGTGTTTACATTTGTGTGCGATTGTCCGGCGACACTTGGTAACAATGACTGCGAATGGTCAGTCTCAGGTGAAAGCGTGACCGACGAGTCGTCTACTGTTGGCGATTGTGACGGTTTTCGCTTGTTTGTATTGTTTATTGGCGTACTGGTGATATATGAGGGACCTGGCACATTCTTAGTAACAGGCACATTGCTGGGCTGTGTCGACAAAACATTGTATGTGGTGTTTGCGCTGGATCCACAATGTATATATACATGTACCGTCAGAAAGATACATTGTAATTATTTGAGAATTTAGTTCAGAATCTATTTGACGTTATTTACGTAACAGTTAATTTAGTCCTGGCGCTGGCCCATACCCCCGCTTACAACCAGAGAGGCAAAATGTTTGACAATTGAAATCAGCTACATACTCCATTACCTATACCCATGTGTATAGGGTCCAGGAACACAATCAACACATTACTAATACTATTGAATCACTTGGTAGATTTTTAAAAATCAAAATGGCCACCACGAAAATATGTTTTTGTCCATATTGCAGTATTATATTCACGCAATGGAATAATTTTAGTGTTTCTTTTACGCATGTTATTAGACCTAACTATCAAATAATAATACTGGCTATAAAAGTGCAAACTTGTAATTTAAATTTCAAAATGGCCACGGATGGATATTGTTGTCAACCCATATATCAGCATTCGGTACCAGAGAACACAATATGAACATTTGTAACAATATTTATTGGCAGCCAATATCTAATTTCAAAATGGCCAGCGAAAAAACTGAATTAAGATAGATTTTCCGGTCATATTTGATCTAAAATTACATGAATATCTCAGTAGGTATCAAAATATAATATAGATACTCATCACTTTGGTTATTGGTGCATGTCAAATCGCCTAGCACTAAGATAATACACACGTTGGTCTGCAGCCCATTAAGAGTGGTGCCCTGAAAAAGATGCGACTACATGTCATCATCATCATCAGCAGCAATAATAACAACAACCTGAGTGAGCGTTTGCTATTGTGCAAGATTTTCAAGATATTACTTACTGTTTACCTACTTATCAGAATGTCAGAGTTAGTTGCTGTTGCGGGTGCGATGCCTACTTGGGGCGGAATCCATGCTCTGATCACACGTGCAGAAGCTCCACTAATGCGAGTAGGTTTCCTTCTAGTCATTCAACACCATTTAACTGAATATGCTACTGAGAGGAAATCCTTTACTAACATTCAGTGTTGCCGTAAGCAACTAAATCAGGAGATCATGCCTGTGGTGTCATATGAAGGCGTGTTCTACATCGTCGTTGATATTGTAATGGCAGAGCCTGAGCAATTTAGTGACCTCTATCCAATGCTTGGTTCCTTTCACATGGCAAATGTTCTGCTTCGCTGGTAGTAACTTTAATGATGCCCTCATTGAGACTGAGAACGGAAAGAAATATCTGCTTTGAGCTCTCTCATGAGGACATTATGTTAGAGCATTCCAAGGCATGCTGATTGTATCTGATATATTGACAGCACTAGCATGGCAGGCATTCTGGAACTCCAGTGAATACGAGAAGCCACAGTTTGTGGTTGAGCTGATTTCTAAATGAGTGTCAGGGAAAGTCTGAGCTTTATCAATATATTGGTGTGTATCAGCAGATTGTCAGTGTAATCACACAGCTCATCACTGCTGATCGGGATGTGAACTGGCGCCTCCATATACAGGTTCTAGCAAATGAATACCCTGCTCTGTATCATAGCTTTCTGAATGTATTCTTGGTGGTACGAGATTGGATTGATGCCGTGTTTTCTGCTGTGTCCGGTGGCATGAAACTGGAGCAGTCAATAAACCGTTTCTCACAAGGTCCAGGCCCCGGCCTTAAATGACCTTAGCTGTTGATAGGCCGTTAAACCCCAACAAACAAACAAACAAACACAAGGTCCAGGTGGTCATGTTATTGTGGTTAGTTCTGGTGATGAAGCAATTGTAGCTGAATTTGATCTGTTGTACCAAGAAAATCCTCGCTATTCACAACCTCCTCCGGCAGCTGACCATTGTTAGAGTTATAGACCACTTAGAGACGACAGTGCCGCATGAGCGTAATGGTCACAAGGGTCTAATCTTCGACAGGACTGTTGTGAAGTTGTTAGATTGTATTCAGACTCGAAGCAACCCATTCTCCATTATGGTCCCACATGTGCCGCTACACAAGTTTGTGAGAACGATTGCTGTTGCTGACATAATCAAGATGAGGATCATTGAGGTCATGGATCATGGAGAGAAGGCATACAAAGTTATGTGACAAAAGCGATATACAGAGAAGGTAAAGAAGAGTGTCACGCTCTCCAAAATCAGTCTTCTTGCATTCAATTCCAAGTGTGACGACTAATCACCACCTCCAGACAATAGTGACATCGAAGGACAATTCCATGGTAGGAAGAGACATAGAAATCGCAGCCTTGCGAGGCATGTCATAAGAGAAAATCTGCTCTCATGATCTCATTCAGGCAAGTCCGCTATTTGATGGTGGCATTACCACTAAGTCAGCTATGTCACAATTAGTAGCTCAGCTGGAGAAGAAAAACCTAGACTGACTATCACTTAAATCAGACTTCTTCTCTTGACACACATGTTTTGGTAGATTTCATGTCAAACCCCGACAGTTAACCAATATGGGGCTATCACTCAGATTGTTCAAGAGTAGTTCCGAGACATGTTCTTCGACCATGACCCATTTGATTTTTGACAGCTATAGAGAAATGTCCATAACAGTTGGTGAATGGATGTGCAGGGCATATGAGGGTGGTAGCATCGACATGACGAAGATATCTGAGTCAGTCCCGATTCCTCAGCAAATGGAGAAGCTTTGGTCATCCAGCCATAACAAGCAGAGGCTTCAATTATTGGTTAGGGACATAGCCATCCGGGATATGAGTATAGGTGTGCTCAGTGGTATGGTTGTGGATGAGGACATTATGTCTGCTGGGACGAAGCATAATGCCGGTTGTCCTATGATTCAAGTACCAGAGTTGAACAGCTACCATAGTTCTTCCTCTTCTTCGCTATGTATCTCACTTGCTCTAGATTGGCGTGTTGGAAGTATGGATACAGTTTGGCACTCACTGGGAGTGCAAAGCGCATGATTCCCCCACATATATTTCATGACAAACTTGGGCAAGCGTTCTGCCATGTCGTCATCAAAGCCCATACAATAACTTGCGATGACAGTCTTAGCAAGATGGGTACCAAACATGCAGCTCTGGTCTCCAGTCCAGTTGGCTACCTCTTCGAGATTTGAGACATGAAACTTGCAGTAAAGTATCTGGTCCGTGTATGGGCAGGCACTCGCAGTAAGACTACCACGTGTACCTTTGACCAACTGCGAGTTGCCACCAACCTTAATTATAAGTGTAATCAGGGGTCATATTAGAAGAGCCTTATTCATTATCCGGAATGCAGTTACTCTTCTCACCGCCAGTCGCATTGTTGATCCACTCGACTATGGCCGGGTGAAGGAAGATGCAGTCTGTTGCCCCAAAAATGCCTAAGACCCATCTCACCAGAAACCTTGTACCAGTGTGGTTGCCATGGTAAATGCCAAACCAATAGGCGCTCATGCAAGAAACGCAATGTTCCGTGTGTTATCTTTTGTCAAAAGAAGGTAAATGGTCCTAAATGTGAGAATACAAAATTAAAGCTGACTGATTAATATGAAATGTTTTACCAGTGTTGGTAGGATTGCCCTCTAACCCATGTGTAAAACATATCTAACTTACCGTTCAATGTTAAACTCATGTAAAATGCAAGCTAACAAACCAAATATGACTTAATAATAAAAGTACAGCAGGGTCAGTAGACATTGCCCTGTCATCTGTAACTAAGCTGTATTTAGCTTACTGATCAATGTATCCTACTGACCAATTATGCCTTTATCTAATTAGTGTATGTTAGGTCGGATGGCCACGTCGGGCTATGAATGTCACCCAAATGTAAAACATTAATTTCATATGCTGTCCAGATGAAAGGTATATGGGTTATTAACTGTATATTTGAAAAGAGATGCATAGACACTGGCTACAGGTAATATAGGTAATTAAAGTGTTCATTGAGCAACCAGTTATGTATATGATATTAATCTCATGGTCGGATTTCAAGTGAGTCACACGTTCTGACAATTTCATACCGGAGCTCCGTCGTCCTCTGTTACCGTAAGTGGTAAGATATATTCTGGTTGCAGTGTAAACATTGTATTGCATTGTAAAGATTGTATGATCCCATATCCTCCCAAAAATTATTGTGTTACTACACTGTCTTAGAATGTATACAATTTTAGCATCACTGGTGCACATTCGCAAATATTCTGAAAATAAAAGTTGTCAAAATCAACACACTGTTCACCTATTAATTTACCTTTGCTTATTAATCTTGTATTATAAAAGGTTCATTACTTTAGTGTGTATTAGTGAGGTGATAATATAGCACAATATTATTCATAAATGGAAGTTTAACTGGATTCCGACAACATGTATGAGCACTGTAAAGCAACAAACCAAGTGGCCAAGTCACTTGAATCGGACATTGACCAACACGATTTTATATTTCGGCCATTTTTAAATTCAATATAGCTGTGCTATCGAAGTCATTACAGTAGCTTGCTGATGTTCTAATTACAATCATTAACATGAAGACATAGACAGCAACATTAAGCTTCCATGTGTATAAAATAGCGTAATTTGGACAAAAACAGCATTTTCTTAGTGGCCATTTTGATTTGCAAGTTGGTTTTCTCTACCAAAGCATCAACCATTAGCAATAAGGTGCTTCTGTTGTACCGTGAACCTATACATATAGGTATATGCATCATATTTATATTTGTATGGGACTCACTGACCAATATAGGAGTAAAAGTACTTTTTGATGGCGGCCATGCATTGTCAGCGCAAAATCCAGACTATCACCTGTGAAAAATTTGATGGGAATGGAACATGTAACTGATTTCAGTTGTCAGAAAGTTTGCCTCTCTGATTGTAAGCGGGGGTATAGGCCAGAGCCTGGACTAATTGTGACGTCATTTATTGTTGTAGACATTACGTCACTCACCAAGGACCAAACACAAACAACTAAACGACATTCCTGGTGTTTGAAATTCAAACAATCTGTGATTGAAACAAATGCACTATTTTCTGTAGAAATGAATGACCTGAATTTGGTTAGAATTTGGATAGGCCTATGGCTGCACATATCAATGACTTCAGCGCCCGATGGTGTCTAGAGGTTAGTCGGACACCCCCGGTGAGTTTTAAACAAATTAAAAATCGACTGTCCATACCCGACTCTCGGAATTAAATTTACATCTCAGAAAGCGAGAGGAACGTTTTCCTGTGTAGCCAATATGACTGACGGACGGTCTATGCGGAAATCCTGCGCTGACCCCCACTCCCTCGGCTGCCCACCGCCGCGCCACTGCCCCCACACCGAGAGGGCAGATATTGTTAGGTGTGTCCGCTTAAAAAAGTTATTGTTTGGGCTACCCGTCTCGATCCTGTCTATGCATTTGCTGCCGGTACTGATTTTTTTATATAAGTTTCTTTAAATTCTATAAATGTACGCATTTATCAAACGTACTTTGCAGATTCCTTCATATGTTTGTATTTACGTGACTGATGCCCGCGCGACAGCATGCGTATTAATTTAGTAAGTGGAATGTATAGTTGTTAAAATCAAAAGTGGCCAACAGAATATTCAGGGCAAAATTATCCATTACTGTTTAAATGTGTGTCGGTTTGAATTTTTGATAATTGGTTTTACCATTTGAAAACAAATATATATACATAAACCTGTCAATGTCGGGAAAATGTGTCGCTGTGACATACATGATTGTATAATTGTTATAAAATGTTCGGATGAAAATACCGGCAGTAAGCATAATAGTACTGATGCATGTATATGTATACACTGTATCCTCTCGTCGGGAATAATTAATTTGAAAACGAAATTTGCAATTTAATTGTGTTGCTTTTCAGAAAAAGTACATTCAACGCCTTTGTAAACAAAGAAATGAGTGGCCAACCAAGCCATGCTAAAAAGCACCGTGGCGTACGTACATGTATTTTGAATTTATGTCTGCACACTATATATAGTGGACGGGCACCTTGAAGAGAAGTGGCTTAAAAACGATTTCTGTTCAACCCAAGAGAGCAAAAGCAACGACTATGCTAGATTGATACCTCATATATTCCTGAACATGCATCCGGTGTCGGTCAATCAAATTAGGTGGGACAATGTCACTTTTGAGGTCATTAAGTGCAAATAGGTCAAATGAGTTCAAAAACATATTTTATATCAGTAGATGGACAGGTACGTGCATATCATGCTTCAAATATCAGATAGAGTTGTTTAAATTGTTGAATATTCTTCCTTAGGACATATATGAGACGCTTCGTTTTTATGGTGGTTCAAACCGGTGAGTATTTTGCGATTTTCAAGATGGCCACCAGGTATCAACATTTTGTCTTAAATTGATTATTATATGGCGTTTGGTACTTACATTATGCGTTTACATACATAGAAATACGCTTTGATAACTTTGCAGTAAATGTGTGTGGAATAACAAAAATATATAGCTATATTTTCATGCACATTTATATTTCAGTTATTTGCCTTTTTTTGTTATTATTGAATGTGTTCTTTGCAAAGATGAATGATTCCATCTAATATACTTATTATTTGACCATGTTGGAATATTCAAGATGGCCGCTAAGTATCGCTTAAGCTCTTAGGCGCTGTTGATCGACAAAGTAGTAAAGAAATGAAACATAATTGGAAATCATATTTGTAATATTTTAAGAGTGCGAGGCTTGTGTTCCAAACTGTACCGAATTATCTGTCGCCGCAAACAAACGTAAATCAAAGATGACCGCCAACATGGATACAATTCTGACACATCTATATTAAGTGGGGTCGGACGACCCCCTCCCCAACCTCATTCGTCGTGCTTTGATGTTCACTCTTTCATGCACTAAAATAAGAATTAGTGTCAATACGTAGTCATTTTATAATATTGATGCAAGCAGGAGAGTCGTATTACATGTATGTGCTCAGTTTTTTCTGAGAATATATAAAATGGTATTTCAGACCATCTGGATTTCACAATTGTCTGGGAGAGCATGACCCCGTAACCACATAGCTGCCTCGGGCCATTCAAGCCATCGAAAAGACTCATTGCTTCATAAATGCCTGGTGACGGGTCTGTTGCATACTTCGAAACCATGAGATACGGTACATTCCATGCAGATGCGGCTATTGTGTCATTTTCCATTATAACGAAGCCTACTATCTATCTATGAAAAACGATAATCAATGTATTAATGCGGTACACGACACGGTAGGCACAGCGATTGACATATCAAAGGGAAGTTGATGAATTCTGAACTTGACTGACTACGTAATAACTACCATTATTCCACATAATGAAAGCAGCGTTCTTTCATAGCGAAGAAGTATGCTTAGCTTTTTGGATATATAAACGAAAACCACGCCATCGCATCTTGAGCTATATTAGTATTATGCTAATGTCCACATTAGTGCGCTATAGAAGACACTGAATTGCATTTGCATACGTTATATTCCCACCATTTATACCTGAAAAGTGTTTATCGACACATTTATTATTTTAACAAAGTCGTAATATTGACGACAGTAACATGAACATGGAATACCAATAACTTGGAAACACTGCACATGGACACTGCGTGTGTGCTTGTCGGTGTAGCAAGAGACATAATCAATTACTTGAAATTGGGGAATTATATAACATATACATATCGTATATATGTAGAGTCAATGGTGTGATCATGGTCATCGAATCTCTGTTTATATACGACATATGATGTTGTTATTGCCCAAAATAAAGTAGTAAGTAGTCATTTAAGTAGTCATATGCCGGTAGCCATGTGCTAGGCCATGTAAGTACATGCATGAATAAATAACCAGTATTTGTGAGCCATATTCACATTACTCTCTATTCTACGAATTCAATGCAAGGTGTCATCCAGACCATTACATCTCAGTTTATAAACGGCATATGCTGTGTTTATTAGCAATAAAATCGCGTTTGGATGACCTATAATATCAAGAAGTCATATACAGGTAGGCATGTACTATGTACATAGGAAGGATGTAATGAGTCAGTATTTGTGAGTGACATAAGTATGGATATAATGCGATCGAGATCAACACGTTGTGAATTCACGATGGGACGTATGTTGAGGTCATTCCTGAGATTGTTTGGTACATAGAAAGAATAAAAGTTATAACAATGTATTATGCTGTGATAATACAATCTACATGTATATTGAATGCATATGAATGTATATGTATCACAATTATGAAGGGAATTGTTTCTGGGGAATACCATACACTGTTATCATATATGTTGTAGTCATATAATGTCCTTACATGGTATGTGTAGGTGTCATAACTGTGTATTGTAATATCACAACCATATGTGTAATTTAATATATTACTTTAAATGCATTAAAATGAACATGGTTAATTATTCTATGCTAATCCAGAATTATATCATAAATTTCCCACCGTCCGTGTCTATACACACCAACATACGACATATCCTTAAGATCGTAAGAGATCAAACAGAGACACGTATTTGGGTAGTTGCAATTGCGATTCATGGATAAATAATGTACACAAATCAACCAAACAACCACTTTTCAGTACAACACCGCAATTCCCGTGACTGGATTTTCAACTAACCGGGTTTGAGCTAACCTGGAAGCGAAACGTGTAAAGCTAAACATTGACACATAGCTGATATTAGGCCTCTAAATCATGAGCATTCGTTACAGCATATTATGTTTTATATATGTGACACGCATATACGCTGTCAATATTGATTGCAGTGCAGGAGACGGGACTTTTGTTGATGAGAATATATGTTAATTGAGAATATATTTCCATTTATCAGCGATGATTATACAAGCAGTCATGCGAAAAGTTTTGCTGAAATAGAATATGCCGATCTGCCTTACAGACGTATGGTTATATGGGACAATTATTAGATATTTCAGTGTAATTTAAGTGTATGCATATGGGTATATCCACTTGTGAATGTATGGATATTCATGGAAATATAAACTGTAATACGTACTATTTGATTAGTGTTGTATTTTACATGAATTGTTTTATCTTGGTTATAATTAAGTCTAACGTGATTGGAATGTCATGGTACGTACTACGTAGCCGCACACCAGCATATAATAGTTCGATATCTGCCTGTAATGCGAACATGGCCGAACTATAGTATATGGACCAATCGCAATACGTAGTGCATACATATATGGCATTACAGTGCAATTTACAACATATATGATTACGTAAGACTCAATAAAATACAATATTTAAAACAAACAGTACATATTTTTTTATATTCTGACCCTACAACGAGTGTAACCTAATGCAAGCATCACTAAGTGGAGTATGGGGCATATACAACCTACTAGTATATATATAGCGATCTACTAGTCTGAACACGTGTGAAACTGTCCTATAAATAAATTTAAAAGTAAATGAAAAGAAATGCCAATTGCCAGTACCACACTATATTAAAATAGCCTAAATGAGGCGACCATTTTGAATAAACACAATTACAAATGACTTCAAAACCAAGTGTGTCCAACTTACTCATTTAACCGCCTAGTAGAATGTAGTAGTATACATAAGTAAAGTAAAAGTAAACATTATATTCAATAACTTTCGAGTTTTTGGAAAATATGGAAGTCATTTTGAATTAAACACGCTCTTTAAGAAGAGCATAAATATTGATCTATATTTTTAATATCGTATCTCAGATGAAAATCAAACTAATATGTTCATATCTAGCTTAGTACCAATTTATGGTCCACCACAGTGTAGATAATGCTGCCTGATCTTGATGAATATTTGGCGTCCATCTTGGATTCATATGGATATGATAGCCTCCATCTAGGTTTAAAATTAATGCATGGTATCCAAAGCGTTTTCTGCGTCCGTCCGATCAAGATCCAAGTGCCTATTTGTTTTCATTCATCAAATAAGTACACATTTCAGGCTAAATATTGATGCTTGGCGGCCATCTTGAATATGTTGATACTCTCAACGATAGAGACGACCGAGCAAACCGATTTGCTTTGTATATGCCCCATAAAACAATAATCACCAATAAAACATACTTTATCGGATTGTTCTGTAATGTTATGCAAGTACATATTGAATTATCAAAATAGAGTGAGCTTTGCACTCATTTGACCCATGTGCACTTAATGACCCCAACAATGAACTTGTCCCACCTGATTTGATTGACCGACACCGGATTCGTGTTCAGGATGATATAATGCTTTGATTTAAAGTAGTCGTTGCTTTTGCTCTCTCGGGTTGAACAGAATTCATTTGTATGGGTGCTTGCCCCCCTACTACTGTAATAATCAAGTCAGTAATTTACACACTAAATTTGTACCGACGACAAAATTGCGACATTTGTTTGAAGCGTCTCGTTTGAATTTAGACGCGTTGAATGCAAATATAGAAGTTGTTTATTCCAGGGCTGGTTCACGTAGGGGAAAACCCGGCGAGCGCCCCCCTAAAATTTGGCGAGTAAAGATATGTTTGCTCTAAAATGCGCTATAACGCAGCAAAATGGGGTGTAGATATCAAAAATATTCCGGAGGGCATACCGCCGGACCCACCTAGCAGTCTCCCGAGCTCTGCTCGGTAGACGAACAAACGGTGCTAGTTCGAAAATAATATTATTTATAGTAAACTGTTTCAATTAAGAAGTCCCGCCCCACCCCCCCCCCCCCCCCTTAACCCCCCTAACCTGAAATCCTGGATCCGCTCCTGGTATTTGCTTTATATTATTTACACGCCTCCGACTAGAACGTCCCTTTGATAAAAAAAAAAATAAAGCACGCAGACATCCAGTGTTTAGTAGTAAGTAAATTAACAACAATCTAAAGTAGGACTTCTTAAATTTGTAAATGTTGGAGACCTGTGCATCTGCGCAGCCTGATCAGGGTCTGCACTGATTGCAAAAATACTAGTAAAATATATGCCATACATTCATATAACCGTATTTACAAGTGGTCAATTAAAATAATATTTAACAGTTATCAAACGGCAATCGTACGGCTGATGTAATGTGATATTTTTGAAAGTCGCTAACATTTACTTGACATTAGAAGGTACATGCAAGTGGTTGCATATACATATACAAATCAGTAGGGCTAAGGCTACGTCCCTGGGGCCCGTTTCACTAGACTTCGTACGACTAAAATGTTCGTAAGTACAAAATTAAGATAGTCTGTAGATTCAACATTAACAACATTTTCCTGTAAACAATTATTGGATTTACAGCAACCTATGCTCAATAAATGTAAATCAATCAATTGAAATTTCCAGACGATCCTAGATTTGCACTTACGAACATTTTAGTCGTACGAAGTTTAGTGAAACGGGCCCCCGGTGGCTACAATTATGTTCGCACTAAATATGCCTGTAACACAATACCAACACACTAAATACTAAATAATAAAACATGTTTGGCCCAGTGTCAACATGATGCGATATGCCAGGAGCCATGTAATTAGCACTACCATATTTTTTATCTGTGATACGATTATTATTCTGACAATATCCAAATTTTATTTTATGTTGATTTTCGAAACATTCGACGGTGAACCAATAAATCAAATGAATTAAGACGTAGGCCCAGTTCTATCCGTGGCTAATATTATCCAGAATACGTGTCACAGTTAATGAGCCAACTGTTTACATTTTCTTTAATAAAAGTAACGGTTGTGGGCACACTTTCACGTAGAGCGGGGCCGAGTCTGACCGGCCGTCGGCACTAACTGCCCCCATCAGTAAACACGTTTAAACCTAAGTTGATATCTTATATTGTGGATGTTCATTTCCCCGTAAGTTTTAAATTTGCGACAAACAGTGCAGAAAGTATTGCCAATACGAGTTAAATCGTTTTCCATAGAACGACATCTGTAAACCAAGACCTTTTCATAAATATGATCATGCAATATGTAGATCTACGTAGACACAGAATTAAGTCATGAATAAATGAATGCAGATTTACCCGAGTGTGTCTATATATTTCGAAAATCGCTTGTCACGTTCAAATGAAAGTTAGCGTTACTCATCAAAATGCGTACTGCAGTGTAATCTATAAATAAATCCCAAAATCGGAACTGGGTTTGTACAGCGTCTACGGTTCCGTCTTAGACGGCCGAAAATACCCGACCCCGTTCTAATCTGAACGGGACCGTATATCATAATTAATAAAGAGCGCACACATGCGCCCCGGGGTCGATCTTAAAGTTGTAAGTACATGTATAGCTGATGGTGGTCGCCAGACAGGATAAGTTTGTTTTCTGTGAGTATTCCGGTTTCAACCCAAATTTAGAAACATGCAGACGCCTCCATCTACGTCGACTACAATTGTTCTCGCGTTTGTTTGTAATTGTTATATAAATATATAAATAAAGTTTAAAAGAAATATTAGCATTATGATTACATAATACTGATTTTGTTATGTGTTATCTAAAAATACCGGTCGTATGGTTATTTAGTTTCAAATGTCATTTCACAAGTTGTCCATATAATATATTATAAAAATCATAAATGCAATATGCCCATTTGTATAAAAATAATCGACAAAATTATTATGTATTTCCTTGAAGGAAACCGAAGAAAAAAAAGACAACTATCTGAACCACTATGAAAACAACTGTACAATTCTGCCACGCATATATCCAACATTAAAATATTTGTGAGCCGTAAAGCGTACGGCTATAAATAGAACAACTTATTGCAATGACGCAAACATTCCAAGTGTCAAAATCCGACGTGACGTTATGCGTAACTTTGCGACGTCATTTTCAGCCTTTCATGACGTTGTGATTAAGGCTGGTTTTCACAGAGCTCGGCCCATATTATATATATTTGTATATATATATATATATATATATACTAAGGGATTTCCAAGATACGGGGCATTTTCCTATATAAAACCTTTATTGTGGGGTATTGGCATATAAAATACCCCACAATTTTAAAGCGTGTACATCTTAGGTACATCACTAGTGTTTCAGATATTCAGTTTTGCACAATTGGGTTTTACGTCGATTTCTATATATAGTGCAGTCAGGATAGTCTCCCCTGCATCATGTGTGCAATTCTGCGAATGCCTAGCGGCCTTAGGAAAATATGGCGTGACGTCAAGCGCACCTGATCCGGGCTACAGAAATGCATAAACAATGGCGGCGATATTGTCACTAGCGAGGAAGCGATGCCGTCTCAATCTACGTTTCAATCTACACATTCTCTAGATGAGAATTTCATTCATGGAGCTGCATTAGGATCCAAGCTTCCAGAGACTCTAACGAAAGCCCAACTTGTACGATGGTTGAAAAGTTGGAACTTGTTCAAAGGTAATGGAAGTGGGTGGGGTAACACAAATATCTGAATATTTTCTCCATTTCCGTCTACTTTTGTCTCCAAATAAAAGTGATATTCTGATGTGCGACTACACAGTATTAAATTGGGAGCAAGTCAAAATGGCCCCTGGTCAATTGGTCAAAACGGCCCCAAAATTTTCAGAAAATAGTCAAAATTGAGGTCAAAACTAGTTGCGGACACCGTAACTCTGAATATCTACCTTTACAGTCCGTTCAGACTCATTTTTTAACGTTTCATGTTCGCGACTAGGTCAAAACTAGACTAACATAACATGGCTCTATATCACTTTTTTCATTTGTTATTTTTGTTGTTATATGAAGTATACAACAATACAGTAACTGTTTATTGGATTATCGAACAGTGTCGTTCCTGATCAGCCTGTGAGATACGGGTCAGATCTGGCGCAACGCTGGTTGCATGTAGCAATTTTATCAGTCGGGCATAATATAGCAGAGCAGACTGTAGGAGTGTGACAATCAAACTATTAAATTCCTATTTGTTCGGGTTTTCATTTGTGCTAACCTTAATGAACGTATACACATTGTGTCCGTTAACAGGTAATTACGATTATTATCAATAAATACACAAGTAGAACACAGTCTGATCAGGGCTTGGACAGTTTGTTATTCTGGAATGCGACCACCCTGTTTATCTGGGTATACACTGTGCTAACCCAAATGATCGACAACAGGTAATCAACAAGAGGAAATACCAACTATGGACGTTAACAGGAAATACCATCAATTAGTCTGATAACACCCAGCGGGGCGACATGCCAAACAAACACACAAGTGACACAGGCTGATCAGGGCTTACACAGTTCGTCATTTATTTTCCAAAACATATATTATAATCATGCTGTGTGAACAAAAGTTATCTTCAATATCGTTCAAGAAATACACAGGAAATGGTGTAAGCAGCGTAGTCCTGTAGTTTGAGATACATGTTTCCACGGCTGATCAGTGCATACACAGTTCGTCATTTATTTTTTCAAACATTGTTATTGATATAAGCAAAATATAAAATAGATGATAGATAAATCATACTGTGTGAACAAACATTATTTTCACAGTTGTCACAACTCACAATGCAACCCGCGTAATTCCAGTTCAACCGAGCATCGACACAGACTGATCAGGGTTTACACAGTTCGTCAATTATGTTTTCAAAAATGGCATAAACAGCGTAGTTCTATACTTTGACATACATGTATACGTTTCCACAGGCTGATCAGGGCATAAAAAGTAAATTATAAAAGTTACAACAAATTGTAATTTCTAGTCCAAAGAACAACACACGTTAATCTAAATGCAAACATAGGTACCATACCGACTTTAACTACCACTTAATTAACTAATAAAATGCTCTTAAAGATATACCTAATAATAACTCAATTCCGTATTTGGCTAAAATACATCACAATTATCTCATTTAATTAGAAATGGCCAATCAACATGGAAGCCATAAAAAAATTGGTAATAACACCTGTTATTTACGAAAATATGCTGTGAATTATCATTTCTACAAAAAATATCATAGAACTATATCGGGGGCCGTTTTGACCAAAACAGGGGCCGTTGGGACCAAAACAGGGGCCGTTATGACTTCTGATTTTTTTGGGAGGGGCCGTTTTGACCAAATTCGGGGGCCGTTTTGACCAATTCGGGGCCGTTTTGACTGTAATCCATTAAATTCTGCATATGTGCACTTTATATGGCGGCTGAAATATCATTGGAATTGTACTTGTTGTTCTATACAGGGATCATACCAGTTTATCGGACAATCAGTTTATCAGACAAATTTAAATACCTAACTCAGCCTAACTGAGCTCTTTCTTTTGATTTGATTTCCCATCGAATACAGCTAAGTCACACAGGTGCTTGTTGTTTCCATCCGAGAGAGAAGAATATCTCGCAAAAGTAAATATTTTAATGAATTTGTTGAAAACAAATCCATCACAGTCAACCGGTTGTTCACAATGTCAAACTTCACGTTCGGGGGCCCATGGTGTCACTGCACAAAATTACTACGGCACAAATACCTACGGTACAGTGTGAATTAAAGCAAAGTCATTAGCAAACTATATCACTGCGGATATATGCTGTGCAATGTTAGATCAAAAGAAAGCGCGTATGCACAGGTATTTTTACGTGTCTAGATAATTCGTATGACCCGTGTACGTTTGTCCGATAAACTGATTGTCAATGTCAATTTTTGGGGGATTTTACGAATGATGTTCTGACCCAATTTTAATGGCGAAATATGGCGAAGTTTGCCAAATTGTTTACATGCCATGAGGCAGCAAGAACCGAGGTGTTCTGTCAAAATTTTATGGCCGTAGCTGTTATTTTAAGGAAAATATCGTGGAAAAACTGCGATTTTTGTCCGATAATATGAAGGATCCCTGTAAACTAGTTATGGTAAAAACGTACCCAAGTCAAAACGTACCCACGTCAAAACGTACACAAATTGCATTATTCGTGAAGGGTATAAGTCTGCTTTTAGATACATTTTGTGTACTTCTAGATACTATTGTAGATACTATTATATTCATTTGGATCCCCGGCTGCGAAAAGGGACCTTACAACATATAGGCAAAATTCCAACTGGATGAGAGAATGTTAATTTATAAATCTTTAGGAGAAACTCGTACTTGTCCCCCTTCTGGATGTCTCCATGGTAAATGGCCAGTTCTACTACAAAAATCCTTTTTACCGAAATGTCCTAAAATTTGTTATATAAATTCAATTTACCGAACTGGCCATTTACCGAAACGTCCGACATCCAATCTTTATGTGCGCGGATGCGCAGTTTGATCTGGGACGGGTATGACTAGATACCGAAATCGGCGAAATGGACTGTTTTTCTGAAATGCACCTGAAATGGACTGTTTTTCTGAAATTCACTTCTGAAATGCACTTTGTATGACTAAATACCGAAATGGACTTCTGAAATGCATGTTTGTATGACTGAACAGCGAAATGGACTTCTGTAATGGAGATATTTCCTGAAATGGAGTGGAAAATGACAATTTCTGAAATGGAGATCTGAAATGGACTTATTGTATGACTAAATACCGAAATGCACTTCTGAAATGGAGATATTTTTTAAATTGAGCTGAAATGAACTTACCGTATTGATGAAATGGAATTACATATTTTATGTAATGTAACTGCAATGGACACGGTAAAACGTACCTTATGATACATGTATGTGCGCCACGAGAAACACGTACATCATGATTGGTGCGCCCACGAGAAACCGTACGTTAAGGAGATTAAATGAACTTATTTCTGAAATTGAGGGGCCGAAGTGGAGTTATATATTTAAGAAATGTAACTAAAATGGACACCACAAAATATACTTTATGATAGGTGTGCCACGAAAAAACATACCTCGCGCAATGTGCGCCGAGAAAACCTACCTATTGTACTTCTGGAATGGAGATGTTTTCTGAAATGGAGAAGCCAAAATGGAGTTACATATTTTATGAAATATATGTAACTGAATTGGACACGATAAAAGTTTTTTATGATAGGTGCGCCACGAGAAAACGTACCTCATGCAATGTGCGTCCATGAGAAAACGTACCTAATGGACTTCTGAAATGGAGATGTTTTCTGAAATGGAGGGGCCAAAATGGACCTATATATTTTATGAAATGTAACTGAAATGGACACGATTAAACGTACCTCATGCAATGTGCGTCCATGAGAAAACGTACCTAACGACTTCTGAAATGGAGATATTTTTTTAAATGGAGGGGCTGAAATGGAGTTATATATTTTATGAGATGTTACTGAAATGGACGCGATAAAACAAACCAACTGTGGGCTGGTCTGATATGGGGCAGGGCTTTTTCCAAGTCACTTATTCCCTTGACGAGACTCATACAGTACTGTATCCAGTCAATAAATGAGCTGAGGCTTTCATGGTATTTGGCGGGACAGTGGTGATCGTCGGCTAATGATCGATTGATTATTGGTGGCTAACGGCATCTCAACAGTCATTTTCGTTAAAACCTGGCCAACGGGAAAGATTATATCCTGCATTCAACCCGCCCACAATGTTGATTTTTCTAAATCTTTGCTTAATATTTACAGAACTATATATTCAGTCCTGGAATCAGAATATCTCGATCTGGTTCCATGTCCATATGCCACACCAGAGTCACTCCACTTTGTCTCAAAGTAATAGGATTAGCTATAAGCGTAATTAGTACTTCTCAATATAGCATAACATGGTTTAGCTCTCAAGTACGGGGGCTTGTGAATAAGGGCCAGTACATGTACATGTAAGTCGGCATTCCGGGAAGTATGGATCACAATTGTTAACTTCGCTGCTCACAACCAATTGCCGTCGACTCTAGGTATGTTTTCTCATGATCGCACATCGCATAATGTACAATTTTATAGCGGCACACCTATCATAACGTACTTTTTATCGTGCCCATTTCAGTAACATTACATAAAATATATAACTCCATTTCACAAATACGTTAATTTCAGCTCCATTTCAGACAACATCTCCATTTCAGAAGTGCATTTCGGTATTTAGTCGTACAATAAGTCCATTTCAGATCTCCATTTCAGACATTAGTCATTTTCAACTTCATTTCAGGAAATATCTCCATTTCAGAAGTCCATTTCGGTATTCAAAATAGAGTAACAAATCCTAAGGGGGGCAATGAGCAGGACTAACATAACAGTAACAATACAACCATAGAAAACTACGGCACGGGTACAGCGGTCATACAAAAGTGCATTTCAGAAGTCCATTTCGGTATTTAGTCATACAAAAGTGCATTTCAGAAAAACAGTCGATCTGGGCCTATGTTGATCGCAAATGTTGTAAGGTCTTTTTTCGCAACCGATGGCCGTTTCAAGGCCTTTCTTACAACCTTGGAGCAGGCTGATCTGTGTCAACACTATTTGATCAGACACTTATGTATCAAATTATCAACACAATATTTTATCTACTTTCAGAGTGAATCACTATATCCGGAATGTCTGGGATAAGAAATATCTGATACACCCGGACCAGCATTCGCTTTGAACTTTACACCAAGGAGACTGTCAATTCCCACCAAGGATTTGTCTCTGCGATATTGGACCATCCCCCACCTGCTGGCTACACCAACAATCTGGAAGGTGTTCCAATTATTAAGGACAGTGACAGCTTCGGCGGATATTGCAAACATGTGGCTGCAATACTCTTCCAAGTAATGGACTTTTAACACGGGGGAAGTAAATTCACACCTGCAGCCAAATCACAAACATCAAAAGTACAGACTTGGATAAGCCAAAAGTAGTGGGCCAGGCATGTATTAAATTTTCTGACATTGAAATCGAGGCTTTCAACTATGAAAGGGTCACTGGAAAGAGAAGCCAAAAGAAACAGAAAGTGGATTATAAAAGCTACGATTCATGTCCTGATGGCCAAAATTGTATTACAAAAGATAAAACTGAGAGGTTTGCGACCGAGTTGAAAAGTTTAGGAGTTGCAGAACAGCTGGTGGATATTCTTGAGGGCAACAATTACGAACCTGTACACTCTTCCACTTCAAACACAAATACATGTATTAATCCAACAGGAGCCACAGAATGTGTTGACACTGAGCATTCCATTGTTTCATTTGAAAAAAACATTTTCAGTAACAGAAGCTGAGTACGAATTTTACGAAAATAGTGTGAAAATTTCCACATCCGAGGAACAACAGGACATATCAAAAAAGACTGTTGGACAGAGTTCAAGTGAATTCTGGGCACATGAACGGTCGAAACGACTGACAGCTTCAAACTTCAGAGAAGTTGCATACAGAACTAAATTTCCGGCTGATAAACTTGTTGAACGGTTGACTAATCCAAAACAATTTACGTCCATACACACAACCTGGGGTAAACAGGCAGAACCCTTGGCTCTTGCTCAGTATAAAACACAAAAAGAGCAAGAAGGTTACATTGTTTCTGGTCAAGACATTGGTTTAATTGTTAATCCAGGCTATCCATACCTGGGAGCAAGTCCAGACTGGTTATAAGTTTCACTTCACAATCCACCCTCGGGAGTTACTGACGTCTGACAATGGTCTCGTTGAAGTGAAATCTCTTAGTAAACATTCAAACTTGCATCCCAGAGAAGCTGCAACCATGGGTGACATGTTCGTGTCCATTGATGAAAAGGGTGAGCTTATAATCAAACAAGATCATACATATTTTTATCAAATTCAGGGACAGCTCAACATTTGCAATGTCAACTGGTACGATTTAGTAGTATGGACACCAAGAGGTATGGAAATTCTTAGAATTAAGAGAGATGTGCAGTTTCGGCATGGGCTAATGACACATTTGTCGAGCTTCTATTTTCAACATATGCTGCCTCATTTAGCAAAATAATGTTAATCCCCTTTCTCCAGTGAGTACAGTCACAGCCACAAGTGTGTTATTACCCCTGTATCAGGGCATGTGGTTATAAAACATATTGACGCTCCATTCTCATGCTCGAAATCAGCAAAGTCAATAGGTCGAACTCAGCTGTGCTCAGACTCTGCCAACAAAATTTGAATTTATACGAGGCTTCATGTCATGGTCATACAGTGCTTTCATTAAGGGGAATTGGACTTGATTTGCTCCCTGAAAATGCTGAAAATGACCATAAAAAATCCTGAAATTGGTACATTTTCTTCTTTGTCTATATAAAAAAATCCTGAAATTTTCAAAAGACTAGGAAAAAATTCCTAGAAATCAGTCTTAATGAAATCACTGGTCATATTCGGTTCAAATCCCCTGCTTTCCTGTACCAAACCTTTGTCCAATGTGGGACTCGACCAATCAAATTGTCTGATTTTGTGTATGAGAATAGAGAACATGCTCAGAGGAAAAGGTTTTAAAGTCATGTACCATAATACCCAGAATTAATGGCTGGGTGTATTTTCATACTCCACCGACTAGTAAAGTATTCATGCTGCTATAATTACACATGGAACACATAAACCTCACATTGTTTAATTTATTATAAAAATATTCCACTGTACATGTACATAACTATATTAAACACAAACAAACCAGCCATTGTTTCCCGAATCGCATACGCCTGCTGACTATTTACGCTAAATATCCATCCAGAAACGGACATACCGTTTCCGGGTGGACATTTCAACATTACAAATAGTCAGCTTGCTTCTGTAACATCGTAGCCCATGACCAGTCTAGCCTAGACCCAAACCAACTGGATTGACTATATGGTGACCCCGTCTAGCATAGACCTAAACCAAATGGATTGATTATATGGTGACCCCGTCTAGCCTAGACCCAAACCAAATATATTGATTATATGGTGACCCTGTCTAGCCTAAAACCAAACCAAATGGGTTGATTATCTGGTGACCCTGCCTAGCCTAGATCCAAACCAAATGGTGACTCCTTCTAGCCTAGGCCCAAACCAAATGGGTTGATTATATGGTGACCCCATCTAGCCTAGACCCAAACCAAATGGATTGATTATATGGAGACCCCGTCTAGCCTAGACCTAAACCAAATGGAGATTATATGGTTACCGTAGCCTGACCCAAACCAAATGGTGACCCCTTCTAGCTGACAAACCAAATGGATGACCCCTATGGTGACCCCTCTAGCATAGACCTCAATCAAATAGATTGATTATATGGTGACCCCGTCTAGCCTAGACCCAAACCAAATAGATTGATTATATGGTGACCCTGTCTAGCTTAGACCCAAACCAAATGGATTGATTATATGGTGACCCTGCCTAGCCTAGACCCAAACCAAATGGTGACCCCTTCTAGCCTAGACCCAAACCAAATGGATTGATTACATGGTGACCCCATCTACCCTAGACCCAAACCAAATGGATTGATTATATGGTGACCCTGTCTAGCATAGACCCAAACCAAATAGTGACCCCTTCTAGCCTAGACCCAAACCAAATGGATTGATTATATGGAGACCCCGTCTAGCCTAGACCCAAACCGATTAATTATATGGTGACCCAGTCTAGCCTAGACCCAAACCAAATGGATTGATTATATGGTGACCCCATCTAGCCATATATGCACAGTTTATGACAATATAAGCACTTTTGGCAGGTATATATGGCTTGAGATTATAAATCTTTTCTCAAATTTCAGACTCGATCTTGAACATGTTGATTGGTTGATACAGAGTGTCTCGTCAGAATCAACCAATCAGCTTGCGTGAGTCTGAGATTGATTAAAAAAGTTCGATCCCAGGCCACATTAGCGGTCTTCAATAAGTGGTGGTTGGAATAATGTTAGCTTTGTGCATACTTTCCAAATATCATTCAGCAGTCTCCACTGACTATATGGGAATGACTCCTTTAAAATTCTGAAGTTTTTTACCCTCTCAATTGCCCGCTCTACATGTATCCTTAATCGTGCAATACGCCTTGTTTCAGTTTCTTGTTGCTCAGACATATGTGTTACCCCCCTTAACATTGGCGGATGATCAACACGCACATTTATTTCATCGAGCAACTTTTGAATCTCAAAACCTTTATCTGCCATAATGTGATCTGTTGGTTGAAGTAGCTTCAAAATGCCACAGTCTTTTGTAATGTCATAGTCAGATGCTGAGCCAACATATAAATCTGAGGCAAAAGTAATGGGTCCATGAGGTGCAATCCCTACCAATCATTTTGCTGTGTGGTGGTTCTTGTATATGCTAAAAAGAACTGACTGAAGCACAAGATTAGACGATGCTTGTTGTATGAAAATTTCTTTCCCATAATGATGAATGCCGATCGATCGTTAGATTACCATTTGCTGCTCTGTTGAACCCTATGTGTCACACAAACGTATTCGTCACATGTGGTGACGAATACGTATGTATTTCTCACACGTTGTGAGGAATACGTTACAACCCCCATTGTTTTCTTCTTCAAAATATCACTTTTCGGTACAGACGTATTCGTCACACATATTATGACTGGTCGGGCTCAAGTCGTTTATGTCTGATTGCATTCAATCTCTATTATTGTTCAAGTATGGCCCAATTTTCAGGCATGAGAGTTATGTCTCCCCCATATATGTTTGGGTATAGTTGTTCGTCCGTCTGTCTGTCGGTCACAGTATTTGTATCGTGTCCCGTGTGTCTGCAAAAGGTATACAGGTATGCGCTAGAGTCGCAATATTTTACAGAACTATCTGCCATCATGTGAAGATCTGGAGATGCGGATTCATCCAGTAACGACGTCATTGGCTCCATGCATGCAGTAACGATGTCGCGGACTCATTACTTTGCATGGCACAACGACGGCACTGGTTCCGTGACATGCTATGTCGTAACGACATCACTGGCTACATAACCTTGCATGTTGCACTACATCAATAATTGTGCATGTCGTAACGACGGTTCTGCCTCCATGGCATTCAGTGTCGTAACGACTTGCACTGTGACAAGTTCACCTAGCTGTAAACACAGGTTGCGTTCCCGGACCTGGAATGTTGAAACATAATGTGGGAAAAATATCGATTTCAAGTTGATGGTCATTTTAGTGAGATTATAATGTAATGATTATTATATATTCTTTATAATCTCACTAACATGACCTTCGAATTGAAATAGGTGTGTGCCCCCATTATTTTTACTTCATTTTTCAACATGCCATGTCCGGGAACGCAACCGGTGGCTGTAAATGGTACCGATAATTCGTACTTGCTCTGTAACTACGTACAAGAGCTGCAACGTTAAACCAAACTCAGCCCCTCGCGGCAGCTTTGATACTATAAAAACGAGTTAACACATTTGCTAAACATAAATACTAAGTACAATGTTGTGACTTTGGGCGTAAGAACCCGGGTACCTATGTAACATTCAATTATGTTTAGGTAAATACTGCTGCCATGTATTATTGAAATCGAAGCAGCAGTTCCAAAGGAACGACTTAAACATATTTGCTTAACACAAATGTTAAACGTAAGATCTAAGTACACTTTTGTGACATTGACCTTGGGTGTAAGATCCCGGATACATAGGTGATACCCTATTATGTTAAGGTAAACTGTGTTGCCAAATATTATTAAAATCCATAAAGAGTTCCAAAGAAACAACTGAAACAGATTTTCTAAACGCAAATGATAAACGCGGAACGTGTTACGCACGCACGGGCGAATTCACGCACGCACGTCCTTGGTTACGTACCTTAGGTGGTTTCTGCTATATACGATCAAAGGAAATACCACATCAGGCTTAGGTGGTTACGGAATGAATTCCATTGTTGTCTTTTGACTTAGGCCACGCCTATAACCACCCGAGACCCTGTACGTGTGCCCGGACGCACGAACGGACAAGGACCAGCCAGTGCCGCCGTTAAATATAGGATATAAACGATAGAATTGCTGTCGGAGTTGCCGACGATGATGCCAACTACGATGCCGGTGATGCCGGAGATGCCGACGACGATACCGAACATGATGCAGACGACGCCGACGATGATGATGATGCGGAGGTGTGTACGATGCTGACGATCCCGGCGATACCGGAGATGCCGACGATGATGTCGGCGATACCGGAGATGCCGAATATGATGCCGAACGTGGTGAAGACGACGCCGGCGATGCCGACGATGATACGGATGATGCTGGTAATAATATCGACAACGATGCCGACGATGATGTCACCGATTCCGTCGATGATACCGACGCATTAGCTCAGTCCTAAGTTCGAATCCCGACACTGGCTGATCCAGCTTGTCCTTTGGCGAGACACCTTCGTGATAGCCTAGTCCGTCCGACGATGACTCAAAAAGTCGGTCTAGACTTACAATGTCATCGAGCCAGTGCCGTCGTTAAATAAAAACATTCAAATTACTGTTCTATTCTGTTTTATTTTAACGCACTTGTACTATCGAATCGAATTTTCGTGTTTATTACAAATATTCCGAGTATTTGTAACATGTGACAAATACGTTTTTGTTGCAGTAGGGCAGTGATTCAAAACGTAAACATCACACAATGTATGTGACATATACGTACGTATTCTTCACAACGTGTGAGAAATACGTACGTATACGTTTGTGTGACAAATAGGGTTCAACACTGCTCCCTCCTACCACCCACAGTATATAAATAAAGTGACTTTATAGAAAAGAACTAAACTATATTCAAATTATGCATAAAGGCACCAAAACATGTGACATAACTCTTACTCTGACAATATATTCGCGGCAAAACTCACAGATGGATAGTAACTATAAACGTAAGTATTACCAAAAACAGAAATGTATAATGCGTATCACATAGCGTCGTCTATTTTCCAATTTATGAGAACAAACTATATTCAAATCAAGTATAAATGCATCAACACTTGTGACATAACTCTCTTTCTGACATAATTATATTGGTTGCAAATACTCGCAGATCAATGACAAATAGAAAGTTGAATATTACCAACAGCAGAACGACATTTATTATACATTTCTATTGCATGCTGGCTATTTATTGAAATGATATTTTTGCACATCGATGATGTTTATATTTTTACGTTACCCATGGTCACATAAATTATACATTGTAATATATGACTGCTATGCAACTGCTTTAATTTATTTTGAACAATATAGGACGGACACGGGACAGACGCAGGGCTCATCGCTATGTCCCCCACTTCGGCCGTGGGATGGGGGGGGGGGGTAAAAATAGGATAAAACATTACGGACATGTTGACATACATGAGTTTGGCCATGCGAGTATACATTGGTGTATATGTACATACACACATTGAGCATATTGAACAAAATGATTGGGATACGTGATAATTATGTTTAGATTTAATGTCTGGTGCCACACCAAATCAGCGTGGTTATTTCACAACATACATTTAAAAATGCAATAATTTGATGAATTCGCATTGCTAAGGTTTGTGGGGTATATATTGTTGTGGGGTATATATATTGTTTAGAATAGTGGGGATATATAGTTATGGGGTATATATAATATATATATCATATATACCACATAATTGGGTTTTAAATTTTTGCCACATAATTAGGTTTTAACTCAGTACCCCGTATCTTGTACAATTCATGTATATATATAGATATATAGTGTTTATAGAAAAAAATAATTTGAGCATATTTGGTGTCATTTTTGCGGTAAAACTATCAAATTAGTGCATAAACTGTAGTAATTTTGAAAAAATATATATTTCTGCCAACCGTTTCTAGACTTAATACCGAAATATGGATAAGATGTTGATAAATAGCTGTTGTTACATGGTTTCCGTTGTTTGCACATATGTGCAAACATATAGCGCGTGCTGTTTGCATATGGCTCTAGGCAATGCTCATTCCGGGGCCGCGTGTAATGGAAGTACCTTCATGACGTCAATACGCGGAAGTGCCTTCATGACGTCACTACTTCATGACGTTCATGACGTGGCCCCGGCATATGAATACCGAATATCTACGTGAATGGGACGATTTATAAAAGTATTGAAAATACTGAATATAATGCTCAAATTACATCAGTTTTTTGTTAGAAATGTAACAAAAATCGAAGACATCTGGTAACGAGAAAGTGGTATTTAAAGTTGGTAAATAAGTACCTAATTTAAATAAAAATGCTGAAAACTGGAAACACGAAGTTTTATTAGATAGACACCAAAACACGTGCTTATATTTACCCATATAACTACAGAAACATGTATGTAAGTCCCCACGACTGTGTTGTAAAACAGCATATAGCGTTACCGCCGCCAAAGTGAGTACGTACGTCACACAAAAAGTAAGGCTCAGCTAAATTTCTTGTAATTTCTTTTTCCCTACACAGATCTGCCTTGGTGGCCGATCGGTTTTGTGCTGGATTAATACACGAACATCTCCGAGTTCAAACTGTGGTAACTGCCAATATTGTTTTCTGTTTATTATCCAATTTAAATGTAACATGAATGTTCACACCTGTAGTTTTAAGAGTTGTGCTTTCTAATTTAAAAATAAAAACAATAAAGTATTTACACAATTCAACATATACATTAAATGGCCGGGAAAATTATCACTCGGACCTGTAGCCTATTTCACCAACATTGCAAAGTATACTTTTCGAGCAAAGTATACTTTGAGGGAGTAATCATTTATTTTTCCTGAAATGCATTATTTCATATAGAACGAACGACTGCCTATATTTGATGATTAAAAGTGTGCAGAATTATTATACTGAATGTATTACATTATCACAGCCAAAATGGCTGTGATAATGTAATAAATTCAGTATAATAAAAATTAATAAATTTATCCTAAAATTGAAAATTTCTCCCTCAAAGCATACTTTGCTAGAAAAGTATACTTTGCAATGTTGGTGAAATATGCTACTGGCATTGACAACAGTGTAGACGCAGACCAGCCGCCGCTGCATTTCCAACGAGACAACACTGTTTGTCACTCATTAGCACCTACAATGTGTTGTCCATTTGGAGGAGTTGAACAATTTATGAAAATTAATGTTGATTTGAAGTATAAAACAGAAGTATACGTACGCCAGTACAAGAGAAAATGTGTCATCAGATATTGCAAGCAGTGTTGACCAAGATCAACTGCGCCGCCTTCAACACGGGAATTTGGTATTTATTCCCCGATATTGCGTAGTAGAGTTAACAGCCAGGCGCGGATCTAGGACTTTGGGTTAGGGGATGGGGGGAGGGGAACTAGTTAATTGAATTTATGATTTCGACCTATTTCCGCCATTTATACATCGGTAATTAATATTAATCCCTCTTAATGGCAAGCATTGATTATTTTTTTATTCTTGGAAAAAATACTCGTGACAGGTTTGAAACTGTTTCATTATGCTGCATTATTAGGGGTCATTTTTTTGGAACAAGTAAAGTACGTACGAATGGCGTAGATCCTGATGAGACGGCTCGTGAATAGCCGGCTCATCGGGATCTACAGTTTGCAAACATTTTGATAAAGGAAAAAGGTACGTCTACCATGTTAAACGCGTTTATCTGCAATCAAAAATAATACAATCAGCATTATGATTTGTCTGTCGCTTCGCAGTTTTTCCGTCTTGCGAAAACTTGCGAATTGTCTCGTAAAGGAATGAGAATTGTCTCGCCTTTTCGCCATCTCGCCTTCCGCTTTTGGAAATACATTTTGATGTAACCCTAATTATAAAACGCAGCTGTGTTACACAGAGCATTCGGGTTAGTTTTGCTCATGCGTGTGGATTCGAGATCGCGAAGCAAAACTGCGAGCCCGCACGGTGAGGTTGCGAAAACGCAAGATTGAATATGATAGAAACGCGTGTTTTCGTCTTGCACTTACACATGGTTGACAGCGCTCCAGAATCATTTCCAATGGAAATGATTCTGAGGTGCTGTCAAAGCATGTTGTAAATGAATCTCGCGATCATCCCATCAACCTATGCGCGAGATTGCAACATGTGCCTAACAGGACACGTAGTCTTAGCATGAAAATCGTCGTCTTAGGAGAATATTCTAATGTGCTACCGATTCATGTTTATTGGGGGAAAATCAGTTATTGGTTACTGCATCGCATCGTCGGTTTTGCATTACCGTTTTTGGGGAGTATTCTGCACCTACTCTCCGACTTGTAACTTTCGACTTCATAAATTTACGGAATAATTATGTGCGAAAGATAATTCCAGAGCCAAATCTTACTAAATAAAGGTTCTGTTTTATTCCATGCGTGATAGAGTCGCGAAATGGATAAATATGTGTTGAGTAATTGGTCGTAAATGTGTGTCTCTGTTGACATCGCGTCGGCATGTATCAAAAAGATCAGATCGGCACTACTTAACATTAGACGCGGTTCTGTAACCTTTGATGTTACTCTCTTACACGTCACAGTCGGTAATGATTACAACCGCACGTGCACATTATGTACGACGTGATCGGACAAAACCGGGCTTATTGGATGTGCGACTAGAGAAGACCAAAATGTGTTCACCATCAGTATTAAAAAAAGCGAGATGTAATCGTCTTAGGAGACGACTCACATATGCCGCCAAAACATGTTTATTAGAATTTAAAAAAAAACAACAACATGAGAATCGCCTCCTATAACATATGAATCGCTCGGTGTCGTGTTAGAGCCATGTTACAATCTTTTTACACATTCTCGACCTATACACGAATGAGATCGCGAAAATGCGGGGGAGGGGTGGGGGCACTAATCGTACCGGCTCTTTCGGGCAGACAGTTACGTCTGGATCGATTGAAGTTCTCAAATTTTAGAAGCCCTGCACCAGATATACCGAAACAACCCATAAAACACCGAAATATGAACCGTTCTTCAAGAACATGTGTCTCATGGTGCTTGAATTGTCAAAGAGCTGATTTATTTAAAAGTTAGCCACTTATTTGAATCGTCAGTTTAAAGTAAGTCGTAACCATCAATGCATGTATTCGAATATTTTATTTATGTATCAAAGTTGCCAACTAAATCTGTTGCTGGTCCACAAATGGCAAGTCCCGAAGCTGACTGGGGCGCACAGATATAAATGGCGACGATGCTGAGTGTGTTCTACAATTTATTTGTTCTGAATAAACGTATATGTACATGTACACATGATCAGACAATATATATGTTGTGGAAATATAATTATTGTTATTTACATACTGTCTTTTGTAGCCACATCACCTCCTCCCCTCGTCATACGATACGGCCGTGTTTAATTCATGGAGGCGGTGGACTTTTTTGTATTAGCGTTAAGCTTTGACTATTACGTTATCTTGTACCAATTTAAAGACAATAATTATATTTCCACAAAATATCTATTGTTTTATCATACTTATATAATACGTTTATTCAGGGTAAAACATTGTAGAAAACGCGATAATTGTCATTTCCATATACAGCCGGGACCACCGCGTACCGCCCGCACACACCCGCGGCCTTTACATCTGGCCCACTGGGACAAAGCTTTCATGATCCGAACTGGCTCCAAAAAAACTAGTTTAATGTCAACTTGCGTACATTACCCTTTGTTTTTCTCACATTTATTGGTACGCTGTTTTATTTTAAATTGCGTTTTTCTATTATTATTTGTTCTACTTACTCCTTATCTGGAGAACTGGATACCATATGCTACATGTGAATTGTGGAATATAATACAGTGTATGTACTTCATCACAAATGAAGGTACTGACATTTGAACCGTTATTTTTCTCTGCAATTTATGATGTCGTCGACGACGTTGCGCCTTCGCATAAAAACGTACGCCAACACGCGTGTTGTTTGTGACGTCATAGCAACTTAACTATATGGAATATTCACAAAATTCAATGTTTTTTAGAAAGTACATTGTATGTGCTGTAAAAAAAACTGTCAACAAGTAAAGTTGTGAAATTCCGACCCTATGTTTGGAAATTGCACAGCAGAGCTCATATATACACATACATCACAAAAGCCAACGACGCATATTTACACATTCATAAGTTCATAATGAAACGCCATTGAACGTATTGTGTGTGTATATCACAATGCATTAAATTAGCCCCACGTGACGTCGCGCGACGTTTTTGATTCGTTAAAGTTTGCTTGACGTCATTAATACACACAACGCTGTCAATAACGGCCCGCTATTGACTGGCACCAGCAACGTCGCTGTTCCATGAATTGCAACAAAATGAATGACGTAAAACAGGTTTATTATTAATTGTAATGCCATATTCTGTTCTGCTCTGTTCTGTTCTGTTGTATAATTTCTTCCTATGTTAGGAACACCTCCTCCTCGGAGTAAAACTTCGTAGGTAGTGATTGCTAGAATTTATTGATATGTACAGTTCCGCCACAGCGATTACAGGACTAAACATCAGTCGGGGTTACCAGCGGATGCGTCAAAATATTTACAGTTCAAAGACATGCTGGCTATATGGTTTCTATGTGTAGGCGTTATTTCTTGTTGCGAGGACGACGAGGAATTAGCGAGAGTTGATTATATCTCTAAACATGCAAAGCGAAGCACACTAGTCTAGGGTGATATTCTAGCTAGACAGTCTGTTCTGTAGCATCTTGACTACGACACTAGGTTTTACTAGCAGTTGCAGCATACTAGAGTCTTTGTTGCTCACACTGGGAAACGTGTTGGTTCATTCATTATTGGTGTTCTATCGTTAGTAAGTGCAGTACACTCGATCAGGAAGTGTTGTAGTGTTTCATCACCGGATTTGCACAGTAGACATTCAGGGTTCATTGCAGTTTGGTTGAATGATGCTCTGTTACTTTGAAGTATGTATGTTTCTGTCGCTATCTTCAGCTTCGTGTAGACACGGAACTTCAGCAACATTTCTTATCGACGATGTATTTTGCCGTATTTGTAACAGTCAATATTTAGGAGCTTTAGACTTGAATATAAGCTTGCAGCATGCCTGACTATCTTGATCCAGTGCGTATGTATGGGGTTGTTTAGTCGCATTTTCCACATGTATTTCGATTCCGGGTTATCCAATATGTAAGATGCGTCATGAAGTCCTTATTTTAACAGTAGTCTTTTAACTTGAGTTGACCAGCTATGGCTATTCATTGATTTAACATTTCTTTGACGTTCTATGACTTCATTCTCTACGGAGCCGTCAAGACTACATCTGTTTCCAAACATTGTTAAAGTTTGTTTGTGTATTTGACATTCAATCGGGAGATTTTTTGTAAGTATGTACAGAGCTGGATTAGCAACTGTCACACGTAATGATAGTATCTGCTTCATAATTTTCTTGTAGATTTTTTCCAGTAGTTCTAAGTTTTTTTGCACTGGGAATTGTAACCTCAAGCCCATATAATAGTACAGTTATTGCATATATTCGTAAGAGGTGCAGCGACCTTTCGGGGCAGAGACAGTTTTGACCGTGGAGACCTGACGCCATCAAGCTATATATGGTACGTCTGTTTTTTCTAATGTTTTCATGGACGGTAGTCTGTTGAGTATCCAACGACCTCATAATATCGACGTGCATCATTTCTGTGACCACAAACATTTCAGTATCATTCAATGTCCATTTAGCAGTTGTTGAATTCACACGTTTTGAAGTAAAGTGTATGAAACACATTTCGTTGGTTGTAGTACATATATATTTCCATATGGTTATAGTCTACGGCAATGTCAATAAGTGAGTGTAGGTTTGTGGGTCGTCAGCGAGTATGGCAACATCGTCTTCAAAATTTGGTGCTACACAGTCTATCTCTCCAATCCGTCCTCAAAGGTGCGAGTCCGACAGTCTCTCTAGTAGGCCATTGACGTAGAATTTGTGGAGGTCAGTACTGAGGATGCCGTCTTGTCGTACTCCTTGCTCGATTACGAAGCTATTCAAGATTGTTCCGCCCCATTTCACAGGTGTTTGCGCGCCGCAATGTAGACTGTCGATTAGCGACCATTGTTGACCACTCATTCCCCAATGAAATAGTTTACGCATAAGGCTAGAATGATTCACCACATCAATAGCAGATTTAGCATCCAGGAATGCAACATATGTAAGAGTGTTATTGTCCTTTCTTTCACGTATAAACTCTTCTATGATTAGCGAACAGTTCATAGATGATGAATTCTCCGTAAAACATCGCTGTAGTCTATTCTGATTCATCTGTAGGTTACGCTCACACAGTACACTTTCAAGTATTGTTGTAATTGCTGATGTGAAAGTTGTACCCCAGTAGTTCTTTGCGTCAATGTTTGATTTTGAATACTGGAGAGAGGAGTCCAATTCATACAGTCTGGTACAGTTCCAAATAGCAGCATTTTGTTTAGTAGTACAACTAAGGTGTTAGTTAGCTGATTTCCGTGGATGAAGTGGTCGGCACTCACACCAAATATGTCTAATTATTTACCTTTATTTAATGAGTTAATAGCACTGGATACCTCATTATGAGATATTGCATAGTGTATGTTCTTCTCATTTGTAATAATTTCTTTATTTTTCATAATTTCCTGACCTACTAGGTGTTTATAAGCTTGATCAAACTGGTATTGATCAATGGGAGATGTTAGTTCTTGAAAATGCGTTCGCCATCCGTTCATGATTTCTTCATCAGTACAGAAGGTATGTTTACCCACATGCAGTTCGTTGACACAATGTTTTAGTTTGCCTCTCGGCTTATTTATTAGTTTGTGAAATAATGCCGTATTTTCGGATCTGGCATCTAAAATGTCCTATTTGTCAGCTCGGTATTTCTTTTCCTTCTCAACTCGACAGACTCGTCGTAATTCTTTTGTAGCAAGTACGTTATGTATGTGCAATCTTGTGATCGTCCGTTTCATTTCCATTCATAAAATGTATCTTTCTTTTGTTTCAGCACACGTCGAACTTCCGGCGCCCAGACCTCGAGCTTCGCTTTCTTTCTCCTCTGCGGTTTCTGGGGAGCAGCAGCTGTTGCAGCATCATTGAGTAGTTCATTAAGTTACATGGTAGTAGGACCGGAAATAGTCAGGTTTCATGTATACCTGCTGGGACGCTAGGTGTTATATTTATGATTAGTGCACGGTCTGCATGATTGCCACAAGTGGTGTGTCCTGTGTTCATGTCATTTGGCGCAGTTCCATCAAGGGTCTCCATATGAGTAATCTGTTTTTCAACCTTATCCATAATGAACCTGGTAACTCTCTCGTGAATACTATGTATCAGTTTGTCAGTACCGCTTTGACTGCTATGATTTTGTGAAATGTGGTCGGTATTGTATGGGATTTGTCAGTAATACATGAATGTGCTGTTTCGATCAAATTGACCCGACGTTGTAGCGTATGTATTGTGTGTTCTAATTCAATATTACGAGCCTACCGGTCCTAAAATAGTTCTCAAGTCGTCAATTTATTTTTCCCTATCAGCAAATTCAGCTTACTTTGGCATTCGGCCGCGGCACATGCTTGACAAATATGTAAAGTGGAGGTGACCATACAGTTCAGATGACACAACGCATTACATTTGCTACCTCAGTTGTGAGAATGTCCATATTGCAGACTCCGCAGTTCGCACCAATTTCATCTTGTAATATGTCACCTGTTACGGTAGTATTTTTTTGTGGACTAATAGTGCATGTGTGGAGACACAGAGCTTTGGTTCCTCGGTGGAGATATGTAGTGTAGTTTAAGTACAGTATGGTCAGAACGACAGGCTTTACAGCTGTATATGTATGCGGCATTATTTATTATCTATTTCATCAGTGGTGAGCTTATCACATATATAATGCACCCAGTGGTTGCCTAGTTCGTATATAGCTGCACGAGTGAGACAATTCATTTTGCATTTAGCGCACTTAATGTTTTCCGGAATTTTCTGGGCGTATCCCGGGGGGCTGACTGTGTGGGGACATTTCTCCACGCCTCTACCGAAGTATATTGTTGAGATGCACAGCAATGATGTTGAGATACACAGCAATGATGTTGTTCAATTGCATCACGCTTTGGTAGTCTCCGTCTCTTATTGGTTCCCACATTATTTGGTGGATTATTGGCAAATATCTTAACATGAATCTCTCCAGGTCACTTCCATATATAAGTAGTCTATTGTTTGTTACATATAGGTTTATTGTATAGCCTAATCTCGAGCCAGGATTGCGTCTGATTGTATGCCTGTTGTACCACTGCTCTATTCTGTTTATCATCACTAATGTCAGTCTGTACACACCCTTCACCATCAGGCACTTTTTCATAAAATGCTGAACAAGCACTACGAAATAGCTCAAAAGTAGCAGTGTCCATTGCACCTGTGATACCACAATTAGTATAGTTATAGTCAACCGCCACCTCACTGCATGTGCTAAAGTTACGCCGGAGGAGTACTCTGTCTATGTTTATTGAGTAATCTCTAGTTGGGTTAACATATAAAACATTGTTGTCAGCTCCTGTAATCTGGATAATATCAGTATTTGCATCATTATTTACATTTTGACTGTGCGCCGCCATCTTGGATCACACGAGACGGCAAGTTGCGAGAGTTGCCTATTTTCGTTCTTTAAATAAAACATATTTTACTTAGATTCATGTAAACTGTAATAAGATCAGACTTTAGTAGTTGAGATACATAAAACACATACAAAACACGCCAATCCGAGCCGAGAAGCATTTTTCTTCTAAACATTTTTTAGGACCAGCGTCTATGACCGAGGTCATCCGAATATCACAATAAAACTAACAAGAGATGTAGGAGAACAGCATAGCTCGACTATGAGGGTTGTCGATGTACACATAGCTTGACAAACAAGGTGGCCGGGGCCTGCATAAAAACCTTAACCAAGGTTGACTAAAAACCTTAACCAAGGGAAATTAAGTAAGTAATTCAAGGTTAAATGTAGGTCAATGTCAGATATAGGTCAGGGGTTATTGATGTACATCACTAGGAGATGAAGTTTTCCAAGTATGGTTGCTATAGGCCCAGGAGTATTCCATATACAAGCTTGACTAACAAACTTAACCAAGGGGAAATAACTAAGTAATCAAGGCTAAAAGTAGGTCAAGGTCAAACATAGGTCATGGATTATTGATGTACATCACTAGGAGATTAAGTTGTCCAAGTATGGTTGCTGTAGGCCCAGGAGTATTTCATATACATGCTTGACTATAAACATTAACCAAGTTTGAGTACAAACCTTAACCAAGGGGAAATAAGTAAGTAATTCAAGGTTAAATGTAGGTGAAGGTAAAATATAGGTCAGGGGTTATTGATGTACATCCCTATGAGAATAAGTTATCCAAGTATGGTGTCTGTATGCACAATAGTATTCCATCTACAAGCTTGACTAAAAACCTTAACCAAGGTTGACTAAAAACCTTAACCAAGGTCAATTAAGTCAGTAATTCAAGGTTAAAATTAGGTCAATGTCAAATATAGATCAGGGGTTATTGATGTACATCACTAGGAGATGAAGTTGTCCAAGTATGGTGGGTGTAGGGCCAGTAGTATTCCATATACAAGCTTGACTAAAAACCTTAACCAAGGTTGACTAAAAACCTTAACCAAGGGGAATTAACTAAGTAATTCAAGAGGAAATGAAGGTCAATGTGAAATATAGATCAGGGGTTATTGATGTTCATCACTAGGATATGAAGTTGTCCAAGTATGGTGGGTGTAGGGCCAGTAGTATTCCATATACAAGCTTGACTAAAAACCTTAACCAAGGCGTGACGCCGACGCCGACGCCGACGCCGACGCCGACGCCGACGCCGACGCAGGGGTGACAACATAAGCTCTAACTATTCTTCGAATAGTCGAGCTAATAAAATGCACAATAAAAATCAATATATTCACACGTTGGCGTTGATTAATTGATTAGCTATAATATAATATGAACACAACACCAACTACAACAGTTCAGGTTACAGTAAAAGTTTATAAAAACATACTTTATCGCATCCGCCGGTCGACCCCTCCCGCCGTTGAGTAAAATTCAGGACATCATTCAACCTGAGACTCACCAAATTCACTTATTCTGCACAGTTTATGCTTTGTAGCTGTTAAACTTATTTATCAATAAAAGTTTTTAGATTAATATGTGTGTTCTACACTACTTCTAAACATACAAATATTTTGGCTATTTACTTTTCGGAAACTATTTCAGAACTTGCAATGTATAAATACTAAAACAATGGGATGTTGCAGTACTGTAACATGACACATGTTGGTCTGTTTAAAGTTTGAAAAGAGTCATGTTCACACACTTTAAACACGCACTTTAAACATACCAAATGTTATTCATACTACAGTAAATCCATTTGCCCATGGTTATTCCTTAATTAAGATGCATTCAATATACATGCTGTGATGTTGTCGTCATGTCTTACTGTATTTGTGTTACTTGTGTTAATGGAATTGAATGCAGAACAATATTAAAAGAACGTTTTTTCTCCGTAAGTCATTATTTCAACCAATTAGTTCTCTTCCATGAAACTGAACACGGAAAAACATAACAGTAATAAATATTGTCTTGCAATTATCAGACAATATAGACGAATGCAGTTCCAAATAAACGTTTGTAATGGCTAATAGTGTAGTATCCGCTGCTGCCAGTATATCTAGTCAATGCAGGATATGACACTGTTGTCATTCAGTATGTATCAGACCAATACAGTGCTCGTTGCCTGATAAAAGACAGCCAGTTTACTAGATGTACCTGTATTTGGGCATTGCGGGATATCGCCGCTCTACCAGTGACGCCATCTCGGGACAGTTGACGAACAGATAACGAGGAATCTCGGGTGGTACCGATTGCCCCTGGTGGTCAGTTTGTGACACCAGACGGTGATGGTTTCTGAGATATAGCGACTCTTGACATTCCGTACACAGTTTCCGTATCTCGGTGACACCCTTTACGTATGATGCACCAAACATGTTCTTGGCCAGAGACACAAGTTCTGTGGCCGACAGTGAACTACAAGTAAAAATGAACACAAGTGTGAGCTGGCGTGTTTAACCATTTCAACCGTAACTAACTGGAATGGAATGTGCTATGTTAAGTTTCCGACCGATCCAATCATCACAAACGGTTTTCGGACTAGTCCATTCATGAAAAGGGGGGTGTTTGTTGTAAACAATATGAAAATTACTTACAAAAGACTGCAGATCTGATTAGACGGCTCGTTACGAGCCGGCTCGTGTGGATCTATACTGTTTGCAAACACCACAAAAGAGATATGTAGTGTTAAAAGGGTTTGATGTACACTCGGACAAAGGTTAAAAGCACAATCATCATACTATCATCATGGTATAGGACACAGGAATCAGATGTATTATTCAATTTTTATATAATAATTCACCGGTGTGACGTTGTTCGCTATACTCAGTATGTATGTCGGGGAAATAGACCAATGAGTGCTGAGCTTTTCAATGTAGATCCGGTATATCATCAGGAGAAACCTATCAAAACTCCACATGAATCCCACAGGAGCAATATGCAGAATTCGAGTTGACGACAAAGTTAGATATATTATACTTATTGAATTATATATTGAACGCCTGAATGTGTTCCCAATGAACACATTCTCTCACAATATCACTTCAAAGGGAGCAAATTCAGACCACTTCTCTGTAAAACGCAACTATTATGTACGTAAGACATGGATATGCTCCCATGGCATACTGGACTCTAAGTAGAGTTTGTATATAACAAGAGCTCCGCGGAGCAAGATGTCCCGCATGGCGCAGTTTAATAGTACATAAGGAGCTTGTAATAACCTTGGGGTTAGTGAGCACCGTGGGCTTTCTGTACAATGATGTGAGATTAAAAATACACCTATGAAATATTTAAGCATTCCATTGAAGGAAACAGAAGTTATAATGAAGTGTAACGTTTTCGAAACAAGACAAGTTCTAAGTCCTTGACCTTGGGATTAACGGGCGCCATATGCTTTCTGTAGAATGATGCAGGATGATGTTAAAAATGCACCTATGAAATATTAAAGCATTCCATCAATGGAAACAGAAGTTATTGCAGATTAACACCAATGTTAATTTTTGTGATGGACAGACGGACAGACGGACGAACAGACAACGTTTGTATCCATATATCCCTTTTTCGCTACTCGAGGGGATAATAAACTGAAACCAAAACACTTATTTTCCAACAAACACAGTTAAACGCAAACAAGAATGCCGCCAACGACATGTATCTCCTGGCACCGATGCTAACTTGACCTTGGGGTTACCGGACACCATGAACTTTCTGCAGATGATGTGGAATGTTCTTACAAATGCATGTATGAAAGATTGAAACATTCCATCAAAGGAAACATAAGTTACAATAAATTAACCCAAGAGTAAGTTTTCAAAACTGAGCATTTTCTAAGGCCGTGACCTTGACCATAGGGTTAGCGGGCACCATGGGCTTTCTGTAGAATCATGCCGGATGTTGCTATTGTTTACATCTCATAAGTATTAAAGCATTCCATCAAGGGAAACAGAAGTTGTAATAAATTAAACCGAGCGTTAAGTTTTCAAACCCGGAATGTTCTAAACCCGTGACCTTCACCTTTGGGGCTAGCGGGCACCATGGGCTTTTTGTAGAATGATGCGGGTTGTTGTTTACAAATGCATGTATGTAATATTAAAGATTTCCATTGAGAGAAACAGAAGTTACAGCGAATTAACCTGAGCGTTAAGTTTTAGAGACATAGCCAAACGCAAACATTTAACATTGAATGCATGTGAAAAGAAAACTAGGCCACGGTCACATGTGCTCCCTCTGTGTGAGATGTTACACCACAGTGTTGATGTATACCAGTTTGGAGGTTGTAGGACTTATAGTTTTCCGGAAACTGAGCTAAATGCAAAAACTTAACACTGAATGCATGTGAAATGTAGGTCAATAAACCATGAAAACTAGGTCAAGGTGACATGGGCTCCCTCTGTGTGAGATGGTTAGACAACGGTGTCGATGTATACCGAAGTTTCCATCAAACCAAACAGAAGTTGTAATAAATTAAACCGAGCGTTAAGTTTTCCAAACCTGGAAATTTCTAAGTCAGTGACCTTGACCTTTGGGGTTAGCGGGCACCATGGGCTTTCTGTAGAATGATGCGGGATGTGGTTACAAATGCATGTATGGAATATTAAAGCATTCCATTGAGGGAAACAGAAGTTATAATGAATTAACCTGAGCGTTAAGTTTTAGAAACAGAGCTAAGCGCAAAAACTTAACGTTGAATGCATGTGAAAATTAGGTCAATGAACCATGAACACTAGGTCAAGGTCACATGGGCTCTCTCTGTGTGAGATGGTTACACCACATTGTTGATGTATGCTGTAAAATCCATATTTTACACGAGTTTTACCAACTAGGCTATGTACAAACAGTTACGGTCAGAATTATTAACTACGATTGAGACAAAAATCACAACTGTCATTTATTTATTTCCCTTTTTAATTTCTTCAAATATCTGCTCAAGATACTTAAAATTTGCTATCATAACGTAACACTTATGACAAGTTCAGTTAGCAACATATCTTAGTTATACAATTCATTGATGAAATGGTGAATACAGCGAAGATGGATATGATGGGATCTAATCTAGCTTAAACATGTTAAAAGGAAATGTGTTCAGGTTCTTCATTCAAACGTTCGGCGAACAGCTGATCTTATTGCCAAGAAGACAGCTGTTCATCTACCCTGACAGATAAGTGTTAATTAGTGTTGTCACTTGGTTTCTTTAGTTGTTTCTTGAAATATTGAAGGTATCTAAAGGGTTGAAGTTGAAATTTTGAATATAGTTTCCGGAATTTGAATTTCTGCGGTAAAATAACTTGGTGTTGTTTATACGAGGTTTCTATGTTAGATCCCGTCCAACGGCCGTGTGTTCCTATGTATAGGCATTTTCGTAACCACCATGTGACCTGTTTCAGCCAATGGCTGAGCACGAAATCACCATGACCTAACTGTCAGGCTAAACATATCACGAAACATATGACAAGTTAAACAGAACTACATAGAAGCATGAAGGTCCATTTGAGTATTAGTATAAATGGATGTCAGAAATACAAGAGACAAGACAAAAGACTCTCTTCTAAACGAAAAGACTCTTAAATTACGAAATCGGTGTTTGGCACAAGAATTAACAGCTTGTACTTCGGCTGCGCATTTGACAAAAACAAAGTAACACGTCAATAATGATAAAATAATATCCCTAACGGTCTTTTGCAATAATAGTGCGGTCTTTTTATCAATAATCTGATAACTATTTAATATAAACCACAATTTGCTATGATACCGATTTGTAAACCTGTCCGTTTGTTGCTTTACACTTAGCCCATTTTCGGTCAAAGGTCAAACACTCTCTGTGAAAGTTGACATGTTTCCGTGTGTACAGACATTACACAGTCTCTCGAACTGTGGATAAACTATGGATTATTCTCATTAAATGGTGACTGATGAGTATGAAACATAATGAAACTAGTGATTTAGTGTGCACATGAACCAGCTATGAAGTGTATCTGTCTATGTGCAATAAACTTATCAACACTCAGAAAATGGCGACCAAATGGCATGCAGATTGCAATTATGACACTGGCACTGCTGACAGACAGTTGATATTTGCCTGGTAAGATACATCTATATCAGACTGCCTAATTTAGTGTACTGTCTAACAGTATTCAAACACAGTGAATATAGTGGGTGGGGTAATAGTTTCCACCACATAATTCATTCATTGTAGTGGTACCACACTATAATACCTCACGTGAAATGTTGACGCCGCCGCCTACGCCGTATACGCCGACGCCGACGGAAAAGCTATGCATAAACTTAAATTATACATAACTTTAAATTTACACAAATTTCAAAGTTATTTGAGAAAGTCTTACACACTTTTTGACATTAGAAAATGGCTAAGTGTTTCAGCACGGTTTGGAAGGTCAGGGTCATGTGATTTGTGGTGTGAGTGCGTCACACATGCTCAGGTGAATGACCTATCCAAATATTCCTAATGTTGAAGATATTACGTGATGGAGAAACTCTTACAAACTTTTCGACTTTCCGACGTAAATGTAGAAAGACAGACGGACGAACGCACGCACGCACGCACGCACGCACGCACGCACGCACGCACGCACGCACGCACGCACGCACGCACGCACGCACGCACGCACGTTCACACGAATGGATCTATGTTGGATTTTTACTGTATAACAAGTACCCAACAAAACAACTAACCCTAACCCTAACCCTACCCAATAAGAGCCGTACAAAAGCTCCCAACACACAGAAGAGCATTTGTTGGGTACTTTTGTACCGATTTTGTTTAAAGGTACTGTGTCTCATATGAGGTTGGAAAGTGAGGTATGAGTTAGGAAAAACACCTTCAACTGAAGATTTGTATTGGTTTCCAGAATATGTTTGCCCCTGTGAGTGATCTGAAAATGTAAAAAAAAATGAAAAAAAAAATATTTATTATCAAAAAAATAACAAGCGTTACTAACGCTAGTTTTGCTAAATATAGAATTCATATTTCCAACTGATGTGCTCACACTTTGTAGACACGTACCTTGCTTTGACTAGACACTATGTAACCAACTATGTCACCGATAACATTCAGTTCTCGCATTTGTATGACCATGCGCATACATCGTGTGTTAAGGTATTACATTGTTATTATGCCGATTATATAGAGTTGTGCAATACTGACCATTTCTTGTAATAACAACTGTTGAAGCATTTAAAACAAGTTTGTCTGTTTGCCTTATCTGGATTGAAGCGAGAGTCAGTGGTAACACGAGGAATGACGTCACTGCTTGCGGGTTCTTCGATAGCTCGGAGACAGAATTGCGTCACAACTTGCCAATGACCTATCCTGCAGATTAAATTGAACATGTACAAAGCCTACAATTGAAGTTTACGAACCGTTTAAATCACGCCATCGTACGGAAGCCTCACCTTGAATAATCTGCATCAGCCTCATCAAATGCTTCCGCTGGGCTCAACTTGTGTTTCATGTTCATTATATAGTGGAAATACGCAAATTCTAAAACCATATCCTTGGAATTCCTCACTCTATGGCTTGATGTAGCCTCCCACTGTTTTGGATATGCTGCCTGTACCTCACGCATGATGGATTTGTTTATCACATATGGTGCATGTGATGGGACGCGCCTTTGTGTGCTACCGAATGCTTTTATATACAAAATGTTAACATGGATTAGACCGTCAGTAAATAAATCTAGCAATTTCCGACCGCGTACCGGGTATGTTTCATATATCTCATCAACATCATGTGTACGTAATTTATCGATGTTTTTCATCCATGTTCTGTGTAGCAAATAGAACATTTTCAACAAATGCGTGCTGTTTTCTAGCCGCGCACTCTGATTGCCATTTATATTGTCGTTAACGGTATCATCTGACTCGTATGCACTCAAAAGCTTTCTTCGCTGATTATCGAACGGTGCCACGTCTTCGTTTCCTATTGGTTTTCTGCTCTCATTGTTGCAATCTCCGGCGTCCCATTCACACTCCACGATGTTACACGGTCCGTCGCATTTACCATTCCTCAGCATATCGGGCGTGCACCCTTTCTTGCAATCGGGAACATTCCAATACGACAAAAACACCTGGAAGAATGTTTCACGATGTCAGCAATCACCGAAAGTACTACATCTGGCATAAACCATCAGAAAACAATGAACACGTAAATTTCCAGATGAAAATCTAAGTTGGCTCTACATGAATTAATATAATAGAAAGTGTTATACCCACAGCAGGCGAGTAGTCCAGGTAAGCAAAACACAACACAACACAACTACTGTCTGTTCAACATTTTTCTGCAGACAAACTTTTCGCTATTGTACAAATTAAATCTAAGTATTTTCATCAATAACAAAAAAGTCACCCTCCCAATTTGTTTTAATTAATGCCATTCCATCAAATATTGTTTTTCATCAAATAAAAAAAATAGAGAGACGACATGTTTGTTATGGATGAAAAAGTACTTACATTTAAGTAGTTTTAAGATTTAATGCGTTTAAAAGCCAAAAGAACGTCGCCAGCAAAATGTGAAACTTGTAACCTTTTACTACATGTACCGGTATATATTTTTGGATGTGGTTTTCAACATTCGATTTATCTTATGAAAGTGTGAAGACATCTGAAATCAGTTATTTCCTTTACATGGGATTGGTTTCACATTTAACCAAGCATGACACAGGGATTCTTGTATAATATTGATTTGTGTATACTTGTGTATTTGTGGCATGATGTACTGTAATGTAACGTGAAGTGTTGTATTGTATTCAGTGTGTCCGTTTCAGCGGTGTTCCACGGTAACATATTGAATGTCACGTACCAGTGAATTCGCCTATGTACGAATTACGTGTAATAACCTGGCTTATGGTGTACTTGTGGAAATGCCCTCATTCGTATCCTATGCAGAGTTTATTACGTGTCCACTTTATTAGCGGTGTAATACCGGTTTTCCGTCATAGTGGTCATGCGCTCACCACGTAGACACTGCGCGACATATCGATCAATGCAGGACTGATTAGCTATCAGGATGAACCACTTTCCATGCGAGAGGGAAATTATCGGCCGACATTAGCTCGCGTGTTGGTTGTTCCCCAAGAGAATAGGTCTTCGTGTGTTTGAGGCCAGTTTATAACTAATATATTAGCGTCGTCGGCGCTGTTCTAGATAGTATGGCTTATTGTTCTGCGTAGTCGGGAACTAACAATCGTGACAAGATAAGATCATTTAATGTTCGTTGCTGCGTCTACTTTACGCAGTTGGGGTAGATCTATTGTTTGATTTGATCTATTTTTTAGCAGAATATAGCCAACGAGTAGGATTTCGGAAGCCACATGTTGCTACTACTTGTACTAGTATATCGCACGATGTTGTCGAAATCGTGTGGACTTTTTTTTCGTGGGCTTTTTCCACAAAGTCTGTATGTCAGCAGTTGTGTATAATTCAATATTGAGATTCTAATTCTGGAAACGGAAAGGACAGTCTTGTGGTTCCAGCTTTCATAGGGGATGTTGGTATGTACCGTACGCTATTTGTTTCAGCCGTGATTTGCCGTTGTCGAATTTCTATTTTTCATTTGTGTCCTTTGTCCGTTGTGCACCCTGTCTGTCCGTCTGTTCGTATTCGTCCAGTAATTGGAGGCTGTATTTTTAGCCTCTCGAGAACGCCCCAGGGAAACGCATTGGGCAATTGGTCCACTCATTGAGGTATCCCCAGTGCAGAGTTCACCAGATACGTCTGTCTGACGTAGAGTGGTGTAGCAGCTCCGGTTTTGGGCCTGTATAGAGCAATGTGATGTAGCTACGTCGCGCACAGTAGATAGTCACAACCATTATGTAGAAGACAAGTGATGCACCATATATGTCTACATATTATACTACACTGAGTTGAATGTCATCCATGTGCATCCTTCCGGCGTCTTAGCCAACGTGATAGCCGTCATCTTTATTCCATTGGAACTTTACATCCGGTTCACCATTTCCAGTATACTTCATCACATTGATATACTATCGGAACTTTACATCCGGTCCACCACTTCCGGGAATAACTCTTCCAGTTATTCTACCTTGGGAACTTTACTTCCGGTACTCACTTCCAGTGTTACAACTTCCTGAACTCCACTTCCTGATAACCACTTTCGGAATATTATCGTCGACTACTAAGTGATGTGACTACATACGGCTTTGACTTTGACATTCTATCAGCTTCTAATTCTGGTCCGGGAATTTTGACATTCATACTTAGTGATCTTATAGCATTGGCAATACTGGGTGTATACTTTGTTATTGTATTGCAACACTTCTATCATGGCTCATCATGGTTAAGTGATTGTATTAAGACTCCTTATTCGTTTATTGATTATCCCATAGAAGGTGGGACTATAGCCATAGATAGTTGACTAGACCTCATATTGCTGGTGAGGCTGACCTCGAAACCTTACTACTCAGTCAGTACCATTATCTATTGAGATACGCCAGCACTGGGGTAGCTCAAATGTTTGTCAGTTGTCCTCAGTTCATCATTCTGTCATGTCATACTTGCATGTTATTTCACTTTGATTAGCGATCACCAAAGTACTTGTACACCCATACTAGTGTCCACTACGGGACCATTGATATACTATATATGAAGTTAATTCGTCTATAACTCATAAGTTGCAGTAGAGTATAACAGTCGATTGGCTTACGATCTTTATGTAATTGAATAGTATCTGTTTATCGTACAGAGAGGTTCGCATACCAATGTATCATGTATTCATGTGTGTCCCCTATGTATTATATTGTAAATAATAAGTGATTAACATATCCTAGTCTACTCTAGCCTATCCCTTGCACTCCAACTACTTGTTACCCCTTTTCGTATGTCATGCCCATGTATACTTGCCACAACGTTATACCATTTGAACTAGACTTGATCCATACAACAACAGGGGAGACAAGTTGTCTCGATCATTCACTGACCTTGGTAATGACATTGACATACACATTATGCACACTTGGAGAGACGGCAACTGTAACTGTAGCTCAAAACCTGAACAGCCAATTATATAGACTAGGATACGGGACCTGTGACAGATGTATACAATGTGCGAACAGCAGCCCAACTGCACAAGGAACATGTAGAAATGTTATGCTAGATAATGTAAATAGTCCGCTAATTGAAACGTATTCCGTATTGATTTTGTGTTACCGTTGGTCCAGTATCATCGCTGTATAAATCACTTTGCAGGATTGGTGTCCCAAACATGAAGTCGTCATTCATGTATACAAAGATCTCCGACAAACCGGGTATGTGGTGAATATTGCTCTCAATAGCTTCGTTATTAAATGTTGGAAGATGGCCAGCGTTCTGGAAAATCTCCTACAAAAGATGATATATCAGGAGTTATGCCATGCTTTGAGATGGTTACAGTTGTAGACCAACACTATACAATGGTAGGCAAATATATTTTCTAATGTTGTCATACAGCCATATAAAAATGTTATGAAAAATGAAAAACAAATAGTAAATTGAGAGCATATTGATTAACATTGGTGCATGCTCTGTTACCTGATGCATATAATATAAACAATAAATGACAAAGTGTCGTCTGCGTAATGATAATCAAACACACATCATGAGATGTTAGAAGCAGATAACGTAATGTTCATCAATTAAGTGACAGTCTGTAAACGGTAAAGAAAACATGTGAAATAACTAAGTGTCAGAATGAAAATGTCTAAGACAGAAATCAGATGATCATGGCAATTTGATTCAGATTGCTTGATTTCTATAAATATCAGTTAAATTGTTGAACAATATTAGTGCCTACATACGATGGTCTAAGTAACACCAGTGTGTGTAACGTGTACGTGTGACCTAGTGTCTGGAATTGGCAATGTCCAACACAAGGCAATAGATGCATGATGGTCACCTAACACGACTACCATAAACTATACATTACAAGTGCTGTTTTATTGCACTACTAGTTCATTTGTGGTGTAGTCGAGTCGCTGGAAAATGAAATTGCAAAGGTAGAGACTTTCCTGACGTTTTATTTTCATATAACGTTGGAGATAAATTGCAATTACATGTAAGCCAGTCAACATTAAACACATTCACTAAACACCCTTGTCCGTATATGTTTAGCGGTATATTTTTAAGTACTCGGTAAGTACTCGGTAAGAAACTTATCCAGATGTTTTAGGCCATCTATTTTTATTTGGTTTCTGGATATCCAGTTACCTGATGTGTCACGATGCTGATACGTGGGTTCGTCAAATTCAGCCAACAGGGAACCTGTCCATTGGTGACCACAAACACGTGCCGCACCCACGGGGCGAATTTATCGATAGACCGCAAGGAGTGTCGAAGTTGGCCATAGTCTGCAAACCGACTAGGAATGGCGCCCGCTTTATTTATCAAATTGCTGCAAAAATATTGCGGCTTTATACATGTGTATGGTGGCTCGTTAGGACATTTCGCCTCTTCGTTTGTGCCACGCGTAGAAGCGAAACTTAAGATTATTGGTATTCGTGCCTACGCAGCGTATACATGTGGAACAATAGATCAGGTTCTTAATCTCCGCTTCTATTCGGGAAAGGAACAACCAGTCACGGGCATTCGCCATACGCAAAACATAAATGATTATATTAGGCGACAACAATAATGATATGAGATCAGAAAACAATAGACCATCGCTCATTTGCTTTAGATAAAGTTTAGATAATATATTTTGCGACATCATATCAAAACTGTCCAATAATTCAATATCCAAGACGGTGTCATTACATTATTAGAATAAAACGAATCAAAGCAAACCACAGATAACTAACGTAACTAATGAGGAATATGCAGTAACTAATTTTGCTGAACGATATATAGTTCTATGAGGTTTTCGGTACAATGTGAGTTTGTGGCAATTACGTTTACCTAGTATTCTCCAGATAATGCATTAGACTCGTTACCAGCTTTGGATCACTTCCATTCACCCAGGTGTACACAATGTCAATCGGCACGACGGTAGGTGCTGGTGCCGGTCTGAAACAAAATAGCATGTGCTACACACATGTCCGCGTGTCTGTACGGGCGTGCGTTACAGACAGAACATTCGGTTAATGTATGCATAACTTTATTTCCTCCATCTTAGGAGAGTACAGAACATGAAATATAACAAAAGAACAACAGAAATGTACATTCCCTTCATAAAACCAGACAGGTCCAGTGTGGGTCCTGGCCAGACTGAGCAACTGGGCATGCTTATCAGGGAACATGCCGTTCGCAAATTTATGCCACCGTCATTTCCACCATAGTGTGTCGCATGCATGTTAGGAATGTATGTCTATATGTGCTAAACACGTATACAGTTGTAACCGGAATTTCCCATTGAGGTTATTCCAAAATGTGCAAACGGCTGCTCTAACGCACGGATCGCTGCATTCACTAAAATAATGTACCAGTTCAGCATCGTCAACATTTATCACGGAGTTTGTGAAAATCGTGTTAGTATGTCACTTTCACAGTACATAGTCGTGCAGCAAACGTACACGCGATTAAACTGGGCGGAATTCTGAGAGCTAAACGCCACAGATTTGACGTTTCAAATAATGTTGAATGTTTCTAAACCGCCGAAAGCGGAAGTTTTTGCCAGTCTTGCGTTCCAGTGCAATTCCTCGACAGACGCTACAACTAATGTGTATTTACGTTTCCAGAGCTCTTTCGGGTGGAATTGGCTAGTCTCTGAATAGGAATATAGGCAATCAGACAATCAGACAAATACTATTTCTCGAGCACTCGAAATATATATCTGCAATGTAACCGAATTGCATTGGTCAGCTTTTTGTCAAAAACTGAAACAATGTGAGTGTGAACAGATATTTCACAAGATACGTGCTATCACATCTACAGAACGTCCCAACGTAACGTCATCAAACAGTATGCGACCCACTGCCATTGTAACATTATATAGAGAATAGTAGGTTAGTGCCGTCAAAAGGAAAACATATCTGGCAAGGCTTAGGAAACGGGATGGGCGAGCCTCTGCCGAGCACATCCCGTTTCCGTGCCGCGCCAGAGATTTGTTCCAATGGGCAATTCACGGCACTAACCTACTATTCTATTTATCCCTTCAACACCTACAAATAAGCTTAAGAACGTAATCTCTTCCATTCGCACACAATTATTCCAAGCATGATTCTGCATCAGTATACGTAAATATCGTTTCATTGTTTCCCAAATTCCGTTTGGCCCAGTCACAACCGACACGTACACGTCAATAGTGTTCATGTCGCGGTCTTCCAAAACGCATATAATATTATACAAAATTACATTATTTGGGACGACATCCGAAACATGGTGTTTAACATAGCTATTAACTTTGTAATGCGATAAAAACAAAATTACAGAAATACTTGGTATTTACCACCCTTCGTACGTACGTGTCGTCCGATGGTCTGTCATATACATTTCCGCTCGGGGAATCCGTTGTCGGGCGAGCTTTCCAAACGACGACATGCTGTCAGGATAAAAATGTAAAATAAGTGGAGATGCATGTATGTAATTGATATATGAAAGTACAATTAGAACATTCACCGATTGAAGAACTTATCTTAATATATGCATTTTGGGACTACGGTACGCATACAGCGAAAGAATAGACCACATTTAATAGGTAACTTACTCAAAAAATCATGAGTAACTTCCCTTAGAACTATTTCCCGGGCATCTCCAGCATCAACATAGTTTGTCAATATGATGCAACTGCCCACTATTCACACTATGTCCTATTACGTGATACAGTATGAAGTTTAGGGTCAAAACCGTCAGTAGTTCTCGCACAATGACGCCACAGTAATGAATCCAGATCTCAGTGTGCAACACGACACCAGAACAATCGTGTTCCTAGAATCGTGCTACAATTTGCGTTGCTAAAACAATCAGTGGCAACAAAGCCACCGTTATGCTCGTTTACCAATTACAATCCGACACCGGAAACACGGATATACGTGTTTCTCGTATCGGGTTATACAGGAATGTGCATTAATAAGTTAATGTATTATACTTGGTTTGATACATCTTGCATATATGTCGCATTCAGTGTAAGGAGAAATACAGATGGTTCTATGAGCCATTTGCATTCATGAGTTTTCCTGCATGCAACTCAATACTAAGTACGTACTGGATAATAATTATATACTTTATTTATTTTTTTGTAATGTTTAGACATAACATTTTACTACAAATAGCATTATTATAAGATGATTTGCTAAAACGCATTATAGTCTCTGGTTATACGACGCTGGAGTGTGCTGAGTTGGGGGCACCAACCTATCTGTAGGTAACATGGGGATATCATAACACATTTACTATGCAACGGATGACGTTCACCTCGACTACGGGTGTTGATATGTTAAGCAGGATGAGTCTAATCATGTGCTTATTCGTGGGACATCATGATTGATATACACACACGTCCACAGCGAACACTATATATTGCATAGTATCAATAACAACAGGAATCAATCAGCCGCAATAGCTCAGTGGTAGAGCATCGGACTACGGATCGAAAGGTCCTGAGTTCCAATCCCGACACTGGCCAATTCGGCGTGTCCTTGGGCAAGACACCTTCGTGATAGCCTAGTCCTATCGAATGGGACTTAAATAGTCGGTCCCGATATGCAAGGTCATCGAGCCAGTGCCGTCGTTAAATCAAAGCATTTAACTTTTACAACAGGAATACAGTTTGGAAGTAATGGCCGCGACTTTTATTTATTATTAGCATAACAGACTGCGGGTGGGAGTGTATCCGCTGAGATAAGAGAAACAGGACATACTTGTTTATTTGTATCTACTGGATACGAAAACTAGGACATATTTAGCCAATTGGTATCCGCCTGGATACCTTTTCCGGAAATATCCAGGTAACACTAAGCTTGGTAGCTTTGTCAACGATACAATTGTCCAATGGCATTTGTATCCACTGGATACGAGTACTAGGACATATTTAGCCAATTATATCCGCTGTACCTATGCTTTCCAGAACTATCCAGGTAACACTAAGCTTGGCAGCTTTTGCGTATATGCATACATGAAATACGCTGGTATTTCGAATATGCACCACCCGCAGCATTCCACCACAAAACTTTCCGAGCCGAAACAAATTTCCGCCAATTATGAGTTGTTATGCTGAATGATTATTAGCGTTAGTCCTAATAGTTCGGCTATGCTATGGGGACGAGTTTGGTTGCATGCATCGGCATGCACTGGTCTGGCATAGTATCAGTATGTCTCGCTTGCTGCGTAAATCCATGAATGAAAATATAATTACAAATATTAATGATGTGGTTAATATGAGCACCAAACAGAGTTTCAATATCAAGATTTGTGTTTGATATGACACAGCCCTCTTCACTACATGCAGCTCAGTGACCAATGCAGAGGCAAGTCCGGCGTGAGGGTGTAATACGAGAGTCCCAGTGTATACGTGGCAACACCTCTAACCACATAGGAGGCTAAATCTGATGCAGTGTCAATACGATAGTGCTGTGCGCAGCGCGTACATTGCCCACATAATTTCTATATTTCACGGAAGATTACTAGTGTGAGCGACGCTGGGGTTCCATCTGTACGAAACGTAGCAAGACAGTCCCAGGTATAACAAGCAATGACACAATATTGCTCGAAGAAAAAGAATATTATAATAAATTATATACACAAAATGAGATTCAACATACACATCACAATTTCTTTGCAGATAATAACAACGTAAATAAGCTATCAGAAGACATTAACAAACTATATGAAGGCAACCTATCTGAATACGAATGTAGTATGTCCTTAAAAGAAATGAATAACAATAAAATCCCGGGTTCAGATGGTCTAACTGTTGAGTTCTATAAGATCTTTTGGAATGACATAAAACGATATTATATCGATTCTTTTAACTATTTTTTAGCACATGGAACACTAAGTGAAATGCAAAAGCAGGGAATAATCACATTAATACCAAAAAAAAACACTTATAAACTGGAGACCAATATCATTACTCATTGTAGACTGCAAAATTGCATCCAAAGCCATAGCAAATAGAAACAAGTATTACCATCCATGATTGATTATTTCTTAAGGGTAGGTACATAGGGGAAAATATTAGAACACTTTATGAATCAATGGACTATTTAAACGAAACTGACACACCAGGCTTATTCTTTTTCGCCGACTTTGAAAAGGCAATTGATACTGTGGAACATCCATTTCTTTTGAAAGTTATGGACCAATTTTATTTTGTAACGATATTTTGAAATGGATTAAATTGTTTTATTCTGATTCAAAAAGCTGTGTTACAAACAATGGTTACTTATCAGACTTATTTTCAATACGTAGAGGCGTGCGCCAAGGCTGAATATTATCACCTTACCTCTTCATTATTGCCATTGAAATATTATCTAGGGAAATTCTTAACGAAAAAGATATAACTGGAGTAAAAATCGGTGATATAGAATTGAAAAACACGATGTTTGCTGTGATGCAACTTTTATGACAGATAGCACACAGAAATATTTTGAAAAGTTAATTTACATAATAGACGAATTCAGTAAAATATCAAGCCTCAAGCTTAACACAAAAAAAATATATTGTAATGCGAGTGGGTGCTTTAAAAAATATAAATGTGTCATACTGACCCCATACAGTGCCTTGAGAAATGGAAACAAATAAAATTAAGTTTACTTGGAAAAATTATTGTCATTAAAACATTTGCTGCTCCAAAATTTATATACCCTTTAACAATGTTACACGACCCTCCTGACAATATGATTAAACGAATTAAAAATAATTTATTTAACTTTTTATGGGACAATAAGCCAGATAAATTTAAAAGAAACACCATAATTCAACAATGTGAAAAAGGAAGTTTAAAAATGCTGGACATAGATAGTTTTATAACTTCAATAAGAGCATCTTGGGTGAAACGGATATGTGACTCAACAAACATAGGTAAATGGAAATCAATTTATGAAAAAATACTTGGAAGATATGGTGGAACTTTATCTTTGAATGTAATTTAAAACCAGAAGATGTTAAACATATCGCAGAATAAAATACGTTTTTAAATAATATCATGAAAGCGTGGGCACATGTTAACTATTCCCAAAACAATGAAACAGTTTCGAAGGAAATAATTTGGAACAAGTTAAATTTAAAACTCCAAAATAAAACAATAATTTTTAAGGATTTGTATGATAAGGGCATAAAGTACATTGAACATATATATGATTATCGTGTAAATAAATTACTACGCTCTTCTAAACACTAATTTCTAATACATTGTGTATGTAACTTGTCTAGTATAATTAGATACTATTATCATCATTATGTTCAATTTGCTATACAATGTACATGATGTATTGAACAAAAAATTGAAAATAAAACCGGCTGGCTACTAATTGTAAGAGTGGACATTAATTTAAATTACAATAAATGTAGTGTGCACATTGTGGCGAGTATCTTTGACTACAGTATCAGGCTAAGTTCAATAACTTTTATTATGGAAAGGATTATCGTGTATGTAATAAGACTATTGACACATACTAGGCTGTTTATATATACATGCATATGTATCTTCTACGCTAGCGTGAAGAAAGCGTATAGTATATCATAATTGTGCGTGTACGTTCAGCTAGGATGTGGAGGTGTGAAGCTACATGTAAGTATGGACGCTGAAAACCACAAGTACTGATAAGATAATGTTTCGAAGTACGATGCACACAAATACAAGTACAAGCGTGGCAACCAGAAAAAAGTGTCTGCAGTAAGCGTATATGAAGAATGAATTACAGCCGATGGAAAATGTATACAAATATGGACTGAGGGCATCACATTTCCGTCTACATTGTTTCTGAATACGAGCCACCTACGGCAGCTTAAAAGAGACCAGCGCAATTTGTTTTCTATGTCGTTCCCACGACATAGCATCTTGTTACCACGACATTGCATCTCGTTCCCACGAGATAGCATCTCGTTCCCTCGAGATAGGATCTAGTTCCCACGAGATAGCATCTCGTTGCCACGAGTTAGCTATGTCGTTCCCACGACATAGCATCTCGTTCCCACGACATAGCATCTCGTTCCCTCGAGATGGGATCTCGTTCCCACGAGATAGGATCTCGTTACCACGAGTTAGCTATGTCGTTTCCACGAGATAGCATCTCGTTACCACGACATAGCATCTCGTTCCCACGAGATAGCATCTCGTTACCACGAGTTAGCTATGTTGTTCGCACGACATGGCATCTCGTTCCCTCGAGATAGGTAGCCAATAAAGATGAAGCATAATTACCATCATATTAGCCGACAGCCGGGAGCTTAACCTTGTTTTGATTGACATAGATTTTTGTATTGGCGATTTTGCTTGTCCATGCCATCCACATCCAGAATCCGGCTAATGACACTCTGTCATCCTTGAGCGTTTTGAGAAATTTGCATAAATTCAAAATGGCCGCCAAACAGTTATAGTATGCCGTGTGAGGCATTGAAGTAATTTAAGAGTGTAAAGTGGATTTACTTCACTTATCAGATAAGCGGTCAACATTTTGAATATTCAATTCAATTCCCTGTGACATGGAAAAATTCCAAAATGGCCGCAAAATGTGACATATGTTATATATAACTACTCTCACATTCTATATCAAAGCAAACATGATACTGATATTGGATATATTGACACAATAAACACTTTCAGTACGTTCGATATTTTCATAGACAAGTTGTTGAAAAGGGAAAGTCCAAGATGGCCGCCACATATAAATATAGTATCATATAACAATAATGTAAACGACTGATAATTATGTATATAACTGTATATTAGCGCCTTATCGTAGTGAATTGGTATATATGTATTGGATTTAGGTATACACTGAACTTTTCAGTAACTTAAAAATATAATTAAATAACTGTGCCAATAGCAGAAGTCACAAATGGCCGCCATATATATTAAAAAGAAAATTCACGTTGCCTTATACTGCGCAAATTGCATAATAATTACTGGGGCTATTGATTAATTTAAGTATATTAGTATACATATCTCAGGTTTATAGACACATTGAACGTTTTATGTAATTTTCAAATGCAATATTAGACAATTGTGTCAATAGAAGACGCTTTAGATGGCCGCCAGATATAAATTACTTTGCAATGACAATCATATAAATGTGTAATGATTAAAACATGAAATGTCACTTTGACCTATTTCAAAGAAAATACACATATTTATGTCAATCTTGTGTTCTTTTGTAACCTTATCATGTAACTAGACACGTGTTCCAATAGCAGAAGTCCAAGACGGATGCCAAAATTAATAATTCAGTCATATAATTAAGTTCAGTCCAGCTCCACTGTTATAGCACACTGTTATAGCAATAGTTTACTTGTGAATAAAGTAACATGTTCTATGACTTCCTTTATACATGTACGCTCACACATGTGTCACTATATGCAGCAGACTTCCAAGTTGGTCTTCCAATATAACTAGATTACCTTATAGTAACAGTGAAAGCGTTTATAATAGCTATTTTTCTTTTTATCATTTTTGTTTTTGCAAATAATGCTGTTCTTAAGCAAATATGTAGTCAGCCAATATAACCATGTAATTTCATACGTTAACTATCAAAAATGCGTTATTTTATAAAAAAAATATAAAATTGAACAAATTGTGTAATGTTATCTGCTAACACAGGCATTGACAAATAAATTTTCAAATGGAGTGATTTCATAATGCTTGTGTTCCACTGTTCTGGCGAACACCACATGCATCCACTCAATTGGTGCAATGAATTCACTTAGCCAAGATGTTATTAATGTATGTACCCGATGTATGTACGTACAACTGCGTATGAAGCGCTAACCTATGGTTAGCTGTTGTGTGGTTTAATGTGTAACATATGGCTATCATGTCCAGATTGCAACATTTCTACAAATGTATGTCAATGACGATCGCATGATGACATGATTATTAAAATAGAGAACACAGTAGAAAAGTGAGACCCATAAACCCATGAAAAGAAGAAACCAACGCAATACGGTCCCAAAACGAAAGCAACAGCGCATGCACTACATAAACAGTATAACAAAAGCATAGGAAGCACAACAACAACTATTCCCCCAATGAACTACTGGTAAAGTAACAGGAAAATAAAATCCCAATGAAGTACAGTACATGGAGACATGACAAAAGGATGCCACCTTGGACAGGACAGTGCATAAAACAGAACACATGGATGGTTCAACCTGAACTGTTTAGCAAACCTCCCGCTTACCTCGCCATCATGCTTCAAAAGGAAATAAACATACAAGGCAATCAAAAACGAATAATATATCATACGATAACGGCAAACTAATTACAACGAAATACACAGTATACATGAAATGAAAGTTAATATTGTAGATATAACTATAAGAAAAGAAGAAGATATAATGGCACAAAAACTCTAGCCGCAAGGGATGACAGCTACGTTGTTTAGCATTGTCATATTAGTATATTAAATTTCGTGATTACTGCATTCCTTATATCTATTGCATGGTACCTTGAATGCTGTCATGTTGTATATATCGGTGTGTACTATGTGTATTGAAGTCTGCAATGACTATGACAGTTATTGTTACCGTTATTTAGTAGTGGCTCAACTGGAATGACTGTCGTATTATCATTCCAATGTGTATTAGTTGTGTCCATCCACACTATAATATTTATTCTACATTATCTCAGTGTTTTTCTCAGAATTATTGAATTTGTGATTAAATTTGAGTTCGTTGTTCAGCATTTACGTATCTTAACCAGGGTTGGCCGGGAAATACCGGGGGCGGGAATTCCGATACCGGTATTTCCCGTCCCGGGAAATACTCCACAAAGTGGGAAATACCGGGAAATACCGGGAAATATGAATTTTGATGTTATTATTTGATAATTAAAGTTATTTAAATTAAGTTTTAAGCTCAGTAATAGTTAATTAAACAATCAACAACTTAATAATTGGATATAGGGGTTAATTACAATGTATAGATCTGTTTCATTCCCAACTAGGGGTACTCATCAGGTGGAATATTTGGCAACCATGACATTTATATTTTGGTTGTATTATTTTTTTGTAAATTACTTCTTCATTTTTTAGGAAGCATCTGAGTGTCTGCTAGATACAATTCACAAGGGTAACGTCATCATGATCAGACTATGTTTAGACAACAGGCTGTTAATTATCAACCTTCTCCCACACTAATATTCGGTATCAAGAAATGAGAATAAATTATCTTAGCATGCATGATGTGCATACACATAGTCTCTTATGACTGACAATGTACTGTTGTTTTATGCTTTTCATTTGTATTACTTATTTGCATTATTATTATGAGATTTATTTAATGTGAAGACTATGGGCCACGATGGTACATATGAGATACAGTACCTAAAATCGTTAAAATTAGCCAAAATCCTACTAATGTCTACTTATTTGCATGTACATTGATGAGACTTTAATATACTTTAATAAACCATATCAGACTATGACAACAGGCTGTTAATTGGCAGCCTTCTCTCACACCTTTTGTGTCATAATGTATAATAAGAACCCATGTGGTCTGTATATCGTCTGTATAGGGACCGGGTATGGAAGGTGTCCGAGCCAATTCCCAACCTTAAATATGAGCCGAATGAATGTATATGGTCATGTCAAGTTGTAAAACAATTACACTTACACTGTACATGGATTATCCCTGTTATCAACAGGGATTTTCTCAAAATTCTAAAAGCAGCTTTTATTAGTGGCAGGTTACTATAGTAATGAGGGGTGTTCTCATATACAATAAAATAGACAGTTGGCAAATACTACATAGACTTGTATATAGGGAAGAAAATTGTCTAGAAAATAATTATGTTTTTTTTCCCTAAATAAACTTATTATTTCTTTTTTCATTGCAGAATGTTTTACCTGTAGGCTTATAGATATAGGGGAATATAGAGAATCATCTTGACATTTTGGAATGAAAAAGACCACCAAGATTCATATTTCCCGGTATTTCCCAGTATTTCCTGGTATTTCCCAGTATTTCCCGGTATTTCCCGGTATTTCCCGCCGTCCTGGGAAATACTCTTATTTCCGGGAAATTGCCAACCCTGATCTTAACATGTCATATGCATGCACTCCATATCGAGTTGTATGTACTAAAATCAACTGCACATGCGTGTCAGACGTTGGATTCCGACTTGTCATTGAAAACAAGAATGTTATAGAAATATTACATTATCTCATCATACACATATAATTTGCTGTACATAATCAGTAACAATCTGAATATATATCAATTACTTGCAGTTTACCAAATGATAAGTGATATTAAAAGGTTGTACATAATATCAGCATGTACATACCGCCCTTTAGTGGAAAGTATGTACCTTTCGCAGAAAAAATAACTTGTCAGAATGTAATAATATCAGTGGGAGTCCCTAGTTGCTATGGGAATAACGCTAATGGGACCGTGGAAATATATAGATGTGTTCTCCATTTGTACTAGCCAGGTTAGCCAATTCGCGTGATTTCACAGTGAACTTGTTGAGCATTGAAGCGTTTGGAACCAATGGTATGAAAGAAAACCTCTTGTATTCATTCAAATTAGGAAGTAATTAAAGTTTACAGTAAAGTTCCACACTACATCTTCTTGCCAACGCCCACTATATAAGCTTTAATTACATAATTTGGTAGCCATATTGGATTTGGTTTCAGAATATTGTCAGCATGAATGTTGATGTGGAATGGCAAGACAAGAAGGCTTTCCAAAATAAACTGAATAAGCCAACGTATATAACCAAGTGTACTATTTATAAGTATATGATTTGATTACTCGTAGAATGTACTATATTATTATCCGGCGCCCATTTTATACTTCTGTTATTGAACGTTGTCTAATGGTGTACATTAAGTTAAGAATATAAATGATCATCTTGACTTAATACCAGTATTTGGTATAATTACATTCTTAGACGTGACATCCGTGTGTAATTATATAAGCTAATTGCTACAATAATATCAAAACAGTTGGTGGCCATCTTGGACTAATGTTGTTGAAACAATGATCTAATTGCGTACGTAAGGTATTACAATCATTGTGTATCTAAATACAATATTGCACATTTGCTCTGATATAGAGTCTGAGTGCAATTATATATGTTTTCTTATGTAGACATACGATTGCACGTATAATGTAATATACTTATAATTGGCGGCCATCTTTGGAGTACTGCTATTTAGACTATTATTCAATTTCACAGCAAAGTTACAAAAATAAACATTCATTGTTTCAATAAACCCAAGATTTTAAAAATCATACTCTTTGTTGTGACGAACTAGTGAAATTACGTCAAATGGTCACATTTGGTGGCCATCTTGGATTTTTCCCATAGTGCAGTTAAGGAATTTAATTTTAACGTTGCCAATTTGTATCACTATGTCAAATACACACAGTTTACGCTCTTAAATTGCTGAATTTCCTCATGTTAATGCAACTATATGGCACACTATATCTATTTTACAGCCATCTTGAATGTGTGCAAATTTCTAAAAACGCTCAAGGGTGACAGCTTGTCATCGGTTGGATTTCAAAACTAAAAGGTCTGGACATGCAAAGTCAGTAATAAAAAAAAACATGTTATTCAACACAAAGTAAAGCCCAAAATCGGCCTTTGGCTGCCGGACTATATTCAACTATGGCTGAAAGAAATAATGGTGGTAATTATGCTGCATTTTCATTGGCTACCTATGTCATGGGAACGAGATGCTATGTCGTGGTAACGAGATGCTATCTCGTGGGAACGACATAGCTAACTCGTGGTAACGAGATCCTACCTCATGGGAACGAGATGCTATCTCGTGGGAACGAGATGCTATCTTGAGGGAACGTGATGCTATGTCGTGGGAACGACATATCTAAGTTGTGGTAACGAGATGCTATCGCGTGGGAACGAGATAGAAAAAGAATTGCGCATGTCCCTTTTAAGCTGCCGTAGCAACCAGTTCTAAACGAATGACATTAATTTTCTTTCCAGCCACAGGAAGTAAAAACCGCAAGCATTTCGATAGTACATTGGTAAATTGAAAGCGGGTCAATGGGTTGCCGCTACATTTAATAGCTACATGTAGTTTGAAATGCTGGGTCGCATATGTATTGTATTACCACTTGTAAAGTAAGAACGGGGTACATAGAACTAATGTTATACATTTGTACTTATTTATATTTACGATTTCCAAGACACCCTTCTGATCGCATTTGATCCACGACATCTAGAATCGGTGTTTGTGATGTGTGATCATGCGAGGTTAATACCGAGTTGCTAATTCGGACCAAAAAACATGTGACCATGTAAACTCGTATATCTTTGTTCAGAAAATCAAAATGTGTCAGTCAGAGCCGGTTTGTTATGTGAGTTGTGATGGTAACCAATTGTTTGGACAGATATTATCCGGGGACGCCTCCCTCGTGATTACCAGATATAAAACGTGAGACAGTTAATGGGAACTGGTCAAAAGAGCGGAATATATAGTCTGCGACGAAATAACAGACAATGTCGCCGTGTCTTCACTCATTCCACCCTAGCCTCTGCTAGCCAATTCCATCCTACAGGTATCTGCTAGGCTACCTCCTAGCAGCAGCAGTGGGCTTATCAGCCCTGTATCCCTGAGACGTATTGAGAAAATAATTCAAGTGTAAAACTCAAGAACTAGGTTTGTTACAACAATAGCTTATAATTCCTATGAATACATATCAATAAACATAAAAATGTGCTAAACAATGGTATTATTATAAGTAAGTCAATACTTGTTCCATTCGAACCAGATAAGCAGCATATTTACATAAAACATACAAGCTGTGGAGTCATGTTAGAATTATTTTTTGAATTGTCTTATGAGACGATCCGAAAGAACTCTCAATTTACATTACATGTTTCCTGGCTAATATATTGAAAACTGTGGTGCGGGGCATCAGATAAGCAGCGTATATTGACTACAGTTACATATATCTCCATAAAACATACAATCTGCACATTTTTAGAAAGGTCGTATCATGTTTATGAAACTGTTCTAAAGACCTCCCAGTTATGTACATGTGTCATGATGAAATATGAAGAAATTTTTTATTTAGAATTTACCATATTTGTACACACCATCCAAATACGCTGTGCATCTTGAGCACTGATTTTGCATGCGGATAATTAAGATTGACTTACTTGATAAATGATTGTGTACGTACAGTATACATCATGTACACATTAATTCCAAATCCATTTCCTGACAAATAATCTACTTAACCATGTTCACAAATATTGTTATAAACACCATTTTCTTTATAATTACACTATTTTTGTAACATCCATTATAAGGTAACACATTCACAGAAACTTGATCGAGATCGAGTCGTCGATTTGCCATAATTTACCAATGTTTGATGCACTTTAGCTGTATATAACTTCTAAACACGTGGGATAATTCGTTCAATTCAAGCGCCCTTTGTTTACAAAATCATTCTATGGTATATATAACGCGAACTCTGATTGGCAGGAATCCCAGATATTGCGGCTCGAAACAACCTATCAAATGCGACGACATATCGTGGCGTGCCTCAAATTCGTGGCTCGCGGGACTGGAATAAGATAAATACCGACCCCATATCGTGGCACGCGGGAATCGGAGCACTGCTAGAGCGACGCGTTATCGGGGCGCTAGGGTGGAATGAGTTAAGCCATGTGTGTACTGACTATTAATGACGCGTCAATAAGCGTGTCTAAGTTACGTTGGAAATGGATTAAAGGTGCGATAGCACTGGTTGTGGGTATCAGTCGGCATTAGTCTAGTCTATGGTCCTTCTGAAAATGTGTATTGATTACACAAGTATGTTCCGCCTCCTTAAAAAGTATATTGTAACGAACCAGGGGTGCGACAGCACTGGCTGTGGGACCCGATTGTCCATATGGTAGTCAAGGGGGCTTCTGAAAATTCACATAATTCCACAAATACGTTCCGCCTTAACCCATGCGTTATACTTCAGGCATTGCAAAAACAAACTCGCGGACTGGTAACATTACATTATCAAATTTTCTCGTGGAAGCATTAATAAAGTGAGAAGACTACCAGATTATCTGTCTTCTAAAACATTTTTAATTATTGCGTAGTACAATAAGCTAGCTACTTAGGTCACTCTCCACGGAGTAGAAAGTAAACAAAGAACGCTTCAAACGCACATTTGGAAAGACTACTCCGTCATAGCGCTTAATAATATGTAATTCAGTGTAATGAAATGTAAAAAGAGTTATGTACTCAGAACTACATGGACCCATACACCAAGTCGTACTTCAAGAGAAAAATCGAGCCTTTGTGCACATGTGGTCTTTATTTGCAGGGCCATTTATGTAATACTTGAGCAACAGGTAAAACAGAAGCGTTTTTGCTATAGACAGGGAATTGCTATTCCGAGATGGTCTTCAGCACAAGTTCGATTTTATGCATATACTACGTTGTTACATTCATGGAAAAATTTGTATTATTCCATGTAATTATATATAGTTTACTAACTTTCGTAATGCATGGGATGGCATCACCTATAGCATTACGTTAAGTACCGTAGTTGCATTGCTAAACGTTCTAAGCACATTCCCCGGATGGATATAAACACGCCATTTAAAGACATGACGCTAGCATGGTGTCTGTGATGGCAAGTCAAAGTTGTGAGAAATTGTCAGACAATGACGTCATCATGTTAGAAGTTACGAAATGTCTCGCTCGGGTGGATGACCATGGTTATTCTGGTTACCACGAGTAGAATACACAATGGGGGTTCTGGACCACATATCTTTTTGACGACTGGGCTCGCGATGCAATCGTTGGGGAGTAGTATAGACGATGGGACCACTTTTCTTTTTGGTGACCGCGCGCGGCGTACGACGTCTCTGTTTACCCCTTGGAGCCCGCCCCACCCCCATGAGAGGGCCCAAAGCAATGATACCCATACGCCAGTCCCCTTTTCCGCGCTCGGAGAGCCAGCGGTGAACCGACGAGGCGGGACCATGTCCCGTCCCTCAGCCTGGTGTGCTTGGAACGGGACCGAAAGCTTTACGCTTCGTAAGGTGGCGCCGACGGAGCTGCCGGGCAGTATGGCGGCGGGACTTGCGGCGGAGTCGCTTGCTGCTGCAGACACGCGAATAAGCATATCACGTCCCGAGGCGGGCTAGGAGAGTCCTTCTCTTGTCGGCCTGCCCCTCCGTGACGAGTTTGTTTACGTCTTCGTCTGCACAAATATGTGGTCGGGCCTTGGACCGGATCGCGCCCTTTAACTCCTGGCACCTGGTCATCTCTTCGACGACCAGTTGGAACTCACTATCTGATATATCGTTGTCGGCTATTGCTTTCGAAACGATAACGTCGATACAGTTTTTCTTCGACCTCGCGAGAACTGCTATTCGGTCTTGCTTGCGACTCTTGGACTCGAGCTTGCGGGTCACCAGTCTGCTCGTCATGCAAAACAGGCCTGCCCCTGCCGCGACCGCACTCAAGGCCACCGCGATCGGTGCGGCAACGACTGTTGACAATAAAGACGCGTGGTTTTCACCCCATCGACGACATTGACTGCCCGCCTATATTGTTTTGCATGACCCGTCCGCGTATCTCCATCATGCTGGATAATCTGTTGTATCTCGACAATACTGGTCATCCTAAATGATGCCGGGTCATCATCTAGAATAGAGATCTTTAATTCGTGGATGTGTCCCGATTCCAAAGTTTCATCTCGGGGTTTGGGAAGTCTAAGGTCAGGGTCTCACCATAGAAGCAGTCGCTGGCGTGCACAGTCTTGAGGAGAGTACTGGACCCCCGTCTAACGCGTTGTATGATGTGTTCAGTTGATACAGGTGCACCCTGAGCGTTTTCGTGAAGGCGAAGCCCTCGGGACCGTCGCCGACGTGCTTGCCTGGGTCAAAACATCCCCTATTGTCAGAGTATGTTGTTGTAAAACCGAGCCGCACGGCCGACGCCGGGGTGATCCTTACCCGGTTGGCGGGCTCGACGGTCAAGGTCGCGAGTCCGGTGGCTTTCGAGATTGTGACGCTGGTTCGGCCATCAATCTCCGACGCGACAAAAGCTTGGAAGGCTCTCGAACTCCAAAGACCGGGGGTCAGCTTTACGCCTACTGGGGGCCGTTCTCCATGTAGCCGAACCCTTCGTTCTCGACCTCCCCGTTTCACCATCCGACCGTGAAGGTGATTGATCTGAGGCCGGCGCGGTGTTCCCCGCAAGAGTTGTCGATCGGCTGCTGAAGAGTGAAAGCCCCGATTTGAACATTGGTGAGCGTAGCAAACATGATAATATATTTTTGATATCCATGGATACCAAGGTGTTTGGCTTTAATTATGATGCGACATATCGGGCAGGCGGGGTCTACGCCGCTAAGGCGGGCGCTCCCCAGCTGGCCCACCCCACTATCCAAGTTCGCATATCCCCAGCTGGGACAAGCTTTCAAACAAACTTCCCCGACATCTTTGAAACCTATAGTCTGCCCAAGATCGAGACTAACGATACCGTGAACGGGTGGAAAGCGACGCCGATGTAGTTTTCACAGAATCAGCTCCACTTCGCCGTATGGTGGGCAACAGCCGGATGCGGGGTTTCCTCTCAGGACCATCTGGCCGCGGAGGATCCCATCTTGAGGGCCGTCTACGACTTTCACGTGTACTACACTATTATGCAGATTCTCAAAGAACAGAAAGACGACGGCTGGAATCCCATTTCCAACGCTTACGACCGTAGGACGTTTGAAAGACTTTGTAACGCATTTGATGTCTCAAAAGACACGGACTGACGCCAGAAAACATTTCCGAGCAGCACCGGCCTTGTGACGTTCTCATTCGGGGCCACGGGGCTTGGATGCAGACGGATTTTAGGCACGATCACTCCGGCGACCACATCGTCTGTCGGAACGCTGGAAATTTTGACCCCGCAACGATGACCTTCGGGCCGGAAGTGTCCGGCGGCCGGCACTGCGGTGTCTCATCCTGCGATTGGCTACCTCCGGTTGAAAGGGTTAAATGTGCTTGTTAGGAAAATGTTCCTGCTTGGAAAGGTCAGTCAGAAAAAAATATCTTTATTGTCAGAAAATGCTACTATATTTATAAGTATAAATTACAATGCATTTAAAGTTGTATGTTTTATTCACTAAAACTCAACCAGTTTCACTACTTCGTAGATATTCAGTAGTACTAATGTAAACAACGCTATAACGTTAACATAGCAACGTACATCATATTACGTTACGTCACAAAATGTGTCTATGGGATGTCCCCCTTTAAAAAGAATAAGGGGCATAAGTATTTACATAGCTAATTTTCTGTAAACCAATGGCAGACGTTATTTGTTTATTCATGCTTTAGTACTCAGACTTGGCTTCAGTGTTTCAATGAAGTGGCTTTCTTTAAGTTTTCGGGCATGCTTGTTTTCTGCTGTACCCCATTTCATAAAAGTGATATGACACACGTGTATAATAACACCTGGAAAGAATTTGATTGGCTAGTCGCATCAACCTAATTACGTATTCGTATTATGCGCTAACGTTATGCCAAACGAACAAAATGAACACGTTCCAAATGACGTCCCTGATGGCACAATAAAGTATTGTTGTTTTGACATTGGCGTCATCGTGTTGTAAACGTCATTATAAGCGACCGTGGCTAAGTAAAATTACTGCAATTGTTAGAAAGTGCTCCCGTATAGTAATATGAAGAGCTTACCTGTAATATGGTATATATTTATAACATGTGTATTGCTAGTATTAAAACTATTTGCCTCTGTCGAGATGTTCTGCTACTAAAACAAGTAGATACGAGAATGCGATGGGTAATTTAACGATCGGGTTCATCATTGCCGGAATTCCGACTGGAGACCTGGTTTGGTCCTCACATACGTCTGGCATTTGGTATGTGACAGTCGAATCTGGTTATACCCCTTATGAGTATTACGATTATTCGTAATCCTATTTTAGGGAAGGGGCCAAGTGACTTTGGTGTGGTATGGACCTGGCACCAGGCCAGGTCATTCTAATTTCAGGCCTGAATATATTTTTTCTCGATGTAAATATTCCGTTCTGATTTTGGGGTTTTCTCACCAATGCAGCAGGTTAAAACGGGATCGAACCCGTTTGCCCGGCCTTACATAACCATAGCTGTTGATAGGCCGTTAAACATTAATAAACAAACAAACAAACACTGAAGCTAGCTACAATAATTCGACTACGACATGATCTACGGCTACTATTTGACCCATTAAAAATGTGAGACCGAAGTGCGTAAAGGTCATTAATTAATCATTTATTGATACAGTCTTGACAGTTTTATATCGCTAACATATCAAACACGCCGGATAACCGATTGAAAAAATCACGCTTTCATGTGGTACATTAAATGATGGGGTTAAATTGCTATCCTCGCGAGAGGTATGGAGTGGGGTAGCAATGTTGTTTATAACTGAAGCAGATCGCTGATACCTCCAAGTTTTCTCCTATTTGAAGCATGACGTCGTGTGATAAATAGAATCTCCAACGCGTTTCCATTTGATATGATAGTTATGAAACTCGTCAGCAATGTATTGCACCGAGCCACTGGCGAGGTGCATAAATTGTGCGTGACTCGTTTCAGAAATCTCACATCAATGGAAACTCGTTTGAGATCCTCTATGTATGTTCTACCGTATCGACGATTGGCTTTAAACTTTATATGATGATCCATATTTTCACCCATCCGTACCCACTGCCACACACCCCACGTGCCGCTATCGTTACATGTATTAACAATAAACTAACACGTTCGCTTTAAATTACATTATAGTAGACACATGTTGAACATGTTTTTCAGATCTTTTCTACTGAAATGTATATGTAGGTTTAAATATACGAGTAGTGTGTAGTATAAGTCAATGTGCACAAATACTTGTAAATACCAATGCTCTCAACAACAATATGTGCATAAAGCGTGTTTTATACAACGCAATACATCTTTCCGTCAATACCATAGTTGAAACCCTCTAGTTGTGGAGTATCCGTGCCACTATTAATAAATACGTTATTTTACTAGATAAATATTTGTTATAGCTTAGACCAAATAAAAAATGCTGTGTTTCCGGTAGGTAGGTACGCTTTTTTATTTTATTTGTTTTTAGTATATATGTTCCACTGTCTGTATTTGAGAAATATTACATGCTACCCAGTGACTTACCGTGATTCTGGTGTGATTTATTTCCTTAAGGAAATATTTCCTCCTAGCCTTTCGCCAGACGTAGTTGACGTCACGTTTTGAAACAATTCATTCGCTAACGTCAAAATTTATTCAACTAAAATTTTGACATCTATAAATCCGACAAGGAAACTCGTGCTCCACATTCGTTTCTTTATCGGATTTCCAGATGTCTCGGGGAAATAAATCCTGTATTTCAAAATGGTAGTTGAATAAACTCTATATATCACGTTTGTGTGACAGAACGACTAATTTTTTGTAATGTTGAAGATATTACATGTACCAGATCTGACAAGTGTTCCAACTGACTTCTGTTATAGAATAGTTTTAACTGTTTATTCTGCTTCATTTTAATACCAATGGAATCCCATGATGGACAATATTAATTAATATACGGGCTGGTCATACCCAAGTAAACATATGGCATGTGTATTGGAAAGCGGTATTAAATGGTATTAAAAGTAAACAGTATTTTAAATCAGATGGTTCATTTAACATGTTTAATAAAACTAAACCACAAACAAAATGCAACTGGAATGCCGGTAAAAACATCACTTCACATGTAGGCTGCCCAACTTCCCTATATTTTTCGGATATCTGGAAATTAATAGCGAAATTTTAGTATTGTTCTCACATTTGGAGTAATTTATACAAACTTCTGTGTGTTGCCATAAAACAGTTTGTTAAGAAAGTAATTGTGGATAAACCATCACTTTTGAAATATTACATCTTTGGCAACCATTGCAGACCCTGGTCTGATGCACAGGCTGAAATGGATCTATGATGGTTGCTATCGCCAATGAAATATGCCATATAGTTTTGAACTTATACTTCGGACACAATTTCGGAGCAGAAAAACAAGAAACTGCAATAATACTAAAAATTAGCGACGCGAGAGTTGTTGAAGTTTCGTTAAACTATAATTCCATACGGTTGGAAATGTATGGCCCGGATACGATAAATAGAAATAACAAACTGTAAATCCGACAAAGAAACTCGTGCTCCGTACTCGTTTCTTTATCTGATTCCCAGATGTCTCGGGAAATAAATCCGGTACATGTGTATTTCAAAACAATAGTTGTATAGTAATATAATATAAAATAGTATGTTTCTCACATTTGAAGTAATTTGTGTTGCCATAAAACAGTTGTTAAAAAAGAAATATTGATAAACCATCACTTTTGAAATATTACATCATTGGAAAACAGTACAGACCCTCGTCTGACTGCGGATGCACATGCTGAAATGGATCTATGCTGGTTGAGAACGTTGTATGTACAGCTGAGCCGGCTCTGAACAAGCATGCCCATGCGAATCTACTTTTGTTTCTATTTCTCACCTAACATTCCAAAGAAATAACAAGAGTGCCGTAAATATCCCCGTCAAAGACGTACCAGGCTTGCTGTCACCAAGGCAAGAACCTCAATGTAAATTTTAAAATCTATGGCATTATTTCTTAATCTTGTTGTGATCAACAGGTATACTAATTTAGGTAGAGATGTGTAAAGCATAAATTATATAGAATTGCATACAAAAATGTGATAAAAAATGGATTAGTTAAAAAGTCTATATTTTTGTTTAAAAAAAAAGGTTTCGGCGTACAAACACCAAGGTGCACTTGTATAATATGTTTAGAAGACGAGTGTAAATTTTCAGACCAATTTATATAACTGTTTTAGAGTAGTTTGCACAAACTATGCACCCTATATAGAATTGCATACAAAAAGGTAGAACAAATGTCTAAGTTAAAAAGGTAATATTTTTGTTTAAAAAGAATTTTCGACCAAAGTGCACATCGTCAACATATGTAAAGTGTGTATAGTTTCATATCGATTGACTGAACGGTTTTTAGAGGAATATTGTACACAAATTATGCATTGTTTCTGTCCGCCGCCCGTCCGCGGTAAAACATAATACGTACCGTTTTTAAACGGTCGTATAAAAAAAGATTATGAAAACAAATCTAGAACAGCCATCTGAATGAATAATGAGATAAAAATGGTGTTAACTATGTTACAATTACATTAGATTGCATACATGTATGATACAAATATATACTTATGTTAATATGTATATACATGTACACAATTGTACGGTTTGTAGGAGATGTTTCTCCAACCCACCACAAACTTATTATGGGGAGAATAAAAAACATATCCAAACTGAAGAAAATAAAAATAATATATTTTTAAATACAAACAAATTACTGTCGATACTATTTCGACGGCACTAATCATGTATTTAATTTATTCTGCATACTAAACATAATTTTTTGAACGTGCGTGACGTCATAATTTGACGTCATTCCCTCGCCATATGTCACAAATCTAGCGACGTCATTCAAAGCAAAATGGCGGCGCCCACGCTAGGTAGATTCGGTATTGTATCCGATTAAATCTCCGATTTTTGTTTGCGATGAGCTTCAATATTGGCTTGTTTCAGACACCGCAGTTGTCATAATAAGCATTACAATCATAATGGACATGTCTGTGTCGTTGGTCGCATATGCTGTAAAAATTGTACAAAATTCAGCTGAATCGACAGCGATTTCGATTTTAAAATTCTCCGCCATCTTGAATTTGCTGTTGAGACAATTAGGGGTCGAAGGTGAAAAAATAAAGGCAAAAAAAACCAGCATTTATTCAACCCCCTTTATTATGCTACATGGAGCAATGGTTGCGGCATAAATAGTAAATGCATGGTTAATGCCGTCGAATATAAAATATATTCGGTTGAGCCTTAGACAGCTTTATTGGGGCGCCCCTATAAAGTTGTTGGTGCGAAACCGAATATATTTTATATTCGACGGCACTAATCATGTATTTAATTTATACTGCATACTAAACATAATTTTTTTAACGTGCGTGACGTCATAATTTGACGTCATTCCCTCGCCATATGTCACAAATCTAGCGACGTCATTCAAAGCAAAATGGCGGCGCCCACGCTAGGTAGATTCGGTATTGTATCCGATTAAATCTCCGATTTTTGTTTGCGATGAGCTTCAATATTGGCTTGTTGCAGACACCGCAGTTGTCATAATAAGCATTGCAATCATAATGGACATGTCCGTGTCGTTGGTCGCATATGCTGTAAAAATTGTACAAAATTCAGCTGAATCGACAGCGATTTCGATTTTAAAATTCTCCGCCATCTTGAATTTGCTGTTGAGACAATTAGGGGTCAAAGGTGAAAAAATAAAGGCAAAAAAAAACAGCATTTATTCAACCCCCTTTATTATGCTACATGGAGCAATGGTTGCGGTATAAATAGTAAATGCATGGTTAATGCCGTCGAATATAAAATATATTCGGTTGAGCCTTAGACAGCTTTATTGGGGCGCCCCTATAAAGTTGTTGGTGCGAAACCGAATATATTTTATATTCGACAGCACTAATCATGTATTTAATTTATACCGCAGACTAAACATAATTGTCTGAACGTGCGTGACGTCATGTTTTGACGTCATTCCCTCGCTATACGTCACAAATCTAGCGACATCATTCAAAGCAAAATGGCGGCGTCCACGCTAGGTAGATTCGGTATAGTATCTGATTAAATCTCCGATTTATTTACCATAATCTTCAATATTGGCTGGTTTTAGACTACACAGTTGTCATAATAAGCATTGCAATCATAATGGACATATCCATGTCGTAGGTTACGTCGCATAATTATACTGTACAAATGTACAAAATTCAGCTGAACCGACAGCGATTTCGATTTTAAAATTCGCCGACATCTTGAATTTGCTGTTGAGACTAACCAATGAGAGGCCACGATAAGGGGACAAAGGTGAACAAATAAAGGCAAAAACGGCACTTCATGTATATTAGGCTACTTCAGGAATATTAGGTTACTTCATATATAAACAGCATTTATTCAACCCCCTTTATTATGCTACATGGTGCAATGACTGCGGTATAAAATTATATACAGTACATGTATCTAAGACCCAGATCAGGGTCAGTCCCATAACGGGGGCCAACCCCAGAACGCGGCTCGAAAACAGTGACGTCAATCCATTTTTGCAATCACACCCACATTTACCCAAACGTTGGTAGTTTATAGCAACAACGCTTCTGTTTTACCTGTTGCTCAAGTATTACATAAATGGCCCTGCAAATAAAGACCACATGTGCACAAAGGCTCGATTTTTCTCTTGAAGTACGACTTGGTGTATGGGTCCATGTAGTTCTGAGTACATAACTCTTTTTACATTTCATTACACTGAATTACATATTATTAAGCGCTATGACGGAGTAGTCTTTCCAAATGTGCGTTTGAAGCGTTCTTTGTTTACTTTCTACTCCGTGGAGAGTGACCTAAGTAGCTAGCTTATTGTACTACGCAATAATTAAAAACGTTTTAGAAGACAGATAATCTGGTAGTCTTCTCACTTTATTAATGCTTCCACGAGCAAATTTGATAATGTAATGTTACCAGTCCGCGAGTTTGTTTTTGCAATGCCTGAAGTATAACGCATGGGTTAAGGCGGAACGTATTTGTGGAATTATGTGAATTTTCAGAAGCCCCCTTGACTACCATATGGACAATCGGGTCCCACAGCCAGTGCTGTCGCACCCCTGGTTCGTTACAACATACTTTTTAAGGAGGCGGAACATACTTGTGGAATCAATACACATTTTCAGAAGGACCATAGACTAGACTAATGCCAACTGATACCCACAACCAGTGCTATCGCACCTTTAATCCATTTCCAACGTAACTTAGACACGCTTATTGACGCGTCATTAATAGTCAGTACACACATGGCTTAACTCATTCCACCCTAGCGCCCCGATAACGCGTCGCTCTAGCAGTGCTCCGATTCCCGCGTGCCACGATATGGGGTCGGTATTTATCTTATTCCAGTCCCGCGAGCCACGAATTTGAGGCACGCCACGATATGTCGTCGCATTTGATAGGTTGTTTCGAGCCGCAATATCTGGGATTCCTGCCAATCAGAGTTCGCGTTATATATACCATAGAATGATTTTGTAAACAAAGGGCGCTTGAATTGAACGAATTATCCCACGTGTTTAGAAGTTATTTACAGCTAAATTGCATCAAACATTGGTAAATTATGGCAAATCGACGACTCGATCTCGATCAAGTTTCTGTGAATGTGTTACCTTATAATGGATGTTACAAAAATAGTGTAATTATAAAGAAAATGGTGTTTATAACAATATTTGTGAACATGGTTAAGTAGATTATTTGTCAGGAAATGGATTTGGAATTAATGTGTACATGATGTATACTGTACGTACACAATCATTTATCAAGTAAGTCAATCTTAATTATCCGCATGCAAAATCAGTGCTCAAGATGCACAGCGTATTTGGATCGTGTGTACAAATATGGTAAATTCTAAATAAAAAATTTCTTCATATTTCATCATGACACATGTACATAACTGGGAGGTCTTTAGAACAGTTTCATAAACATGATAAGACCTTTCTAAAAATGTGCAGATTGTATGTTTTATGGAGATATATGAAACTGTAGTCAATATACGCTGCTTATCTGATGCCCCGCACCACAGTTTTAAATATATTAGCCAGGAAACATGTAATGTAAATTGAGAGTTCTTTCGGATCGTCTCATAAGACAATTCAAAAAATAATTCTAACATGACTCCACAGCTTGTATGTTTTATGTAAATATGCTGCTTATCTGGTGCGAATGGAACAAGTATTGACTTACTTATAATAATACCATTTTTAGCACATTTTTAATTCTACATGTGTCCAGAATTTCATGTTTATTGATATGTATTCATAGGAATTATAAGCTATTGTTGTAACAAACCTAGTTTTACACTTGAATTATTTTCTCAATACGTCTCAGGGATACAGGGCTGATAAGCCCACTGCTGCTGCTAGGAGGTAGCCTAGCAGATACCTGTAGGATGGAATTTGCTAGCAGGGGCTAGGGTGGAATGAGTTAAGACACGGCGACATTGTCTGTTATTTCATCGCAGACTATATATTCCGCTCTGTTGGCCAGTTCCCATTAACTGTCTCACGTTTTATATCTGGTAATCACGAGGGAGGCGTCCCCGGATAATATCTGTCCAAACAATTGGTTACCATCACAACTCACATAACAAACCGGCTCTGACTGACACATTTTGATTTTCTGAACAAAGATATACGAGTTTACATGGTCACATGTTTTTTGGTCCGAATTAGCAACTCGGTATTAACCTCGCATGATCACACATCACAAACACCGATTCTAGATGTCGTGGATCAAATGCGATCAGAAGGGTGTCTTGGAAATCGTAAACATAAATAAGTACAAATGTATAACATTAGTTCTATGTACCCCGTTCTTACTTTACAAGTGGTAATACAATACATATGCGACCCAGCATTTCAAACTACATGTAGCTATTAAATGTAGCGGCAACCCATTGACCCGCTTTCAATTTACCAATGTACTATCGAAATGCTTGCGGTTTTTACTTCCTGTGGCTGGACAGAAAATTAATGTCGTTCCCACGACATAGCATCTCGTTCCCACGCGATAGCATCTCGTTACCACGACTTAGATATGTCGTTCCCACGACATAGCATCACGTTCCCTCGAGATAGCAAAAACAAGTCCAATATAGCGTTCTACTGAATATCAGAATAATACCAAAACAAAAAAAAAGCCAAACAAAAAGCCGACGATTAAAAAGTCTACAGCACCCGGTATTCCCAGGCGGTCACCCATCCAAGTACTAACCGGGCTCGACGTTGCTTAACTTCGGTGATCGGACGAGAACCGGTGTTTTCAACTTCGGTGATCGGACGAGAACCGGTGTTTTCAACGTGATATGGCCGTAGACATTTTTCAAACACAGTATGTGCCTTTTAAACGTTCCACCAGGTCGAGTATTATATCCTTCCCGCCAATGAAACGGCGTTGTCGATTTTTCCAAATTACTTATATGTTTCGGTATCATGGCGACACGGGTAATAATTTCTCCCAAACACGATGTCTGCCATGCGCAGAATGTGTTAATTTCCTCTGGAACTTTTCTTGGACACGGCCGGCCGGCTGCCCAGCGACAACACACCCGGGTTACGGTCGCCAACATTCACATGCTCACGCCACCATCCTTGCCACCCCACCATCACTGCGGTGTCCACATCCCACCCGTAGATTCAAATGCTGTTTACTTGGCGTACATGTGCAGATGCACACGATGAGGTCGGTGGAAGAAGGGGGACTAACACATCGAAGGCCATAGCCCCCTTCTTCCACGGATCATTTCATCTTCTAGTTAGCTCTACAGTTCTGTTTCTCATTGCACAGTGTACACTATATGTGTAGCAGTTTGTGATCCATGAACTCTATCCATACGAAGCCGAACAGCAGCATGCGTACACATCGGAGATGCATTTATGCTGAGCATTATTTTTTAAAGCAAGGTAACGTCATGACGGCTTCCTTCGAATACCTATATAGTATGTGGGTACCAGGATTATCGCCCCTCTTAAGAAGATTAAATCTACAAGGAGAGAAGACTGGGCGTAATTTATAAAATCACGATGGTTCCATCGTCAGGCCGCACTCCATTATGTACGCTTGAAAACATGCTAGATAATGGTGTGCGTATTCGATTTTTATTCAGAAAAATATGACGAAACGCGAAATTCGGCATTGCATGCATTGTATTGTCCGTGTTGTAATACCTTGTATGCTACCACTGTGAGTTGGTGAATTGAAATTCAGCCCGAGTTACGTAATACCGAATTATTGAAATGTGTCAGCATTCATTGCCAAGAGAGATAACTGATCCGAGGGCCAGCATATAACCCAGTGGTTGCCGTACATACAATACACGTGGCTCTCGTAATTGTGAAAGAATTGCAATGTATGTAGGTCATAGTCATTATGTCACACCGGATAACACAGTGGAACATTCGGTGCATGTAATAGCGACCAGTGTAACCACAAATCAGTCTGCTCACCCGCGCAGTCTCATCTTGGCCAACGTTGTTACATATCAGAATGTGTAGAATATACACGTTAGTCCGGGGGACATTACAAAGACCAACAAAAAAACTGTACATCATATCAAACCGTCACTCACGTGAAATCGTCTATATATTTTTAGGCTAGCAACTAAACACTGGTTGGCAGTTTATAGTAGACTAAGCAAGATAAACGTTTCATTATTGTATCCCCCGGACTCCGTCGGGGGATACTATGGATTTGACAGCGCGCCGCGTCCGCGTCCGCGTCCGCGTCCGCGTCCGCGTCCGCGTCCGCGTCCGCGTCCGCGTCCGCGTCCGCGTCCACGGTCCGCGGTCGCGTACGCGTCCGCCGCAGACACTTCTTGTCCGGAGCATAACTCGAACACCCTTTGGAATATTTTCATGAAACTTCACACATGCATAGACCACGACCCGGAGGTGTGTCGCGCACAAGAATGACAACTCTTGCGTAGCTAATTTTTCAGTTATCTCCCTTTTTTGTTTTGCGCACTCTACAAACTGGACAATAATGCATGAAGACCTGTTTTCTCGTCTGCTCTGTACACCTTACCTGTAGAGAGAACAATAGAAACTGGGAGAACCATGTGCTAGCATGGGCTAGCATGTGCAGATGTCCAGTGCTTGACCTCTGCTGACCAGGTAATTTATACAGGTAAATTACTACATTGGGTACTGTGTTGAAAATATTGTGGCATTATGTGGACCTGTGCAGATATATGTAGATAAATATAGGACTATTAAAAAAAAATCTGGTCTCCAATAGCAAGCATTATTATTTTTAAACTTTTTTTTTTTCATTTTTTTTTTTTTTTTTTTCATTTTTTTTTTTCATTTTTCTTTTCAAATTATTTTTCAATTTTACTAAAAAAAAAATCTGGGCTCCAGTAGCAAGCATTATTATTTTCAAATTTTTTTTTTCCATTTTTTTTTTTTTATCTTTTTTTTCAAATTATTTTTTAATTTTTGTCCAGTAGCATAAGGTCGTAAGTGCTATATACAGACTATTCACCTGTGCATGTGCTAGCATGTGCAACTGACCACTGACCACTTACAGGTAATTTATACAGGTAAATGATTATATTACATTTCCGTAAACTGTGTTGAAAATATTGTGGCATTATGTGGACCTGTGCAGATATATGTAGATAAATATAGGACTATTAAAAAAAATTCTGGGCCCCAGTAGCAAGCATTATTATTTTTAATTTTTAAACTTTTTTTCCATTTTTATTTTTCATTTTTTTTTTCAAATTCTTTTTCCATTTTTGTCTAGTAGCATAAGGTCGTAAGTGCTATATACAGACTATTATCATATAATAAAACAATTATTGACTAGTGAGCCATAGAATATAATCTGATATTCTATGGTTCACTAGTCAATAATTGTATAATATGTTCGGGCCAGTGAAAATTGCTTTCGGGCCCAGGCTCGAGGTCAAGGCGGGACAAGGCGAGGCATCTGATTCCGCGGAATTCTTGTTTACTTATCTCCCTTTGTTGTTTCGTGCTCTGTGTTTCGTGCATAACTCGAACACGCATATACGCATTGCTCTAATGGTCCTCTACCGCCCTGTGCCAAATCCACGTTCGTTCTGCCCCCGTCAAGCCCAGGGTCAAGGTCACATACTTAGTGCTTCAAAAACATTAACGCTTGGGTAAATATCTTATACTTTCTGTTTTCTTTCATGGATCATGGATCAACTTCATATTTTATATACGCATTGCTCTAATGGTCCTCTACCGCCCTGTGCCAAATCCACGTTCGTCCTGCCCCACCAATCCCATGGCTCAAGGTCACATACTTGGTGCTTCAAAAACTTTAACGCTCAGGTAAATATCTTATAATTTTTATTTCCATTCACGGATCAACTTCATATTTCATATACGCGTTGCTCTAATGGTCGTCTACGCCCTGTGCCAAATCCACGTTCGTCCTGCCCCCGCCAAGCCCAGGTTCAAGGTCACATACTTAGTGCTTCAAAAACTTTAACGCTCGGGTAAATATCTTATAATTTCTGTTTTCTTTCATGGATCATCTTCATATTTCATATACGCATTGCTCTAATGGTCCTCTACCGCCCTGTGCCAAATCCACGTTCGTCCTGCCCCCGCCAATCCCAGGGTCAAGGTCACATACTTGGTGCTTCAAAAACTTTAATGCTCAGGTAAATATCTTATAATTTTTCTTTCCATTCACGGATCAACTTCATATTTCATATATGCGTTGCTCTAATGGTCCTCTACCGCCCTGTGCCAAATCCACGTTCGTCCCGCCCCCGCCAAGCCCAGGGTTAACATCATACGCTCAGGTAAATATCTTATAATTTCTGTTTTCTTTCACGGATCAGCTTCATATTTCATATATGCATTGCTCTAATGGTCCTCTACCGCCCTGTGCCAAATCCACGTTTGTCCTGCCCCCGCCAAGCCCAGGGTCAAGGTCACATACTGGTGCTTCAAAAACTTTAACGCTGAGGTAAAAGAAAATTTTGACTTGCAATTTGGCCTCATTTATTATCAAAGCGATATGTGGGACATCCGTGTTCTATGAACACATTTTCTAGTTTATTAAACTTCACACATGCATAGAAGACGACCCAAAGGTGTGTCTCACGTAAGAATGACAACTCTTGCGTCGTTAATTTCTTAGTTATCTCCCTTTGTTGTTTCGTGCACTGATTTCGTGTCTGGAGCATAACTCGAACACCCTTTGGAATATTTTCATGAAACTTCACACATGCATAGACCACGACCCTAAAGGTGTGTCCCGCAAGAATGACAACTCTTGCATGACTAATTCTTTAGTTATCTCCCTTTGTTTTTCCGTCACTGATTTTGTCTCCGGAGCATAACTCGAACACCCTTTTTTCAAACTACTTGTGTATCTGGGGAGGGGGATACACATGCGCTTGTCGACAAGCGTCCATTTCTAGTTTAATTAGTAATGATCAGGATGGCATCCTCAAGTAGTTACTTCAAGGACTAGTCTAATACATAAGGTAGATAATTAATGTAGTACTAACTGAGTAATAGCAGTTTATAACAGAGTAGTGTCCCTTAGACTAAGGCAAATGGCTGTCGGTAGACTGGCGAATTTTGATTCTGACAAACGCGATTCGTCTGCTGTCACTGGGTGACCGAGGTGCTAAAATGAGCCAGTTTTATATAGACACTGGGTCTGACAGTCAGCCAATCGGTGGCCAGGACATTCTGACAGTCAGCCATTTCATTGGTTGGAATTAGAGCGCTTATCTTGAAATGGAAAGTTACATGTTTGACTAGAAATACAGCGTAGATAGCTAGCATATCGTGACTGTCAGATGTCCAGACGATTATACATGCAAAATACATCAGGTAAGTGTAAAACTATGAAGATAAACATGCATTTAATGAGTGACCGCCAGCCAGTAAGGCTGCGTGAATCGACAGTCAAATAATGGCGGTCACGAAACATTGCGAGCACCGCCGAACAAATAATTAGAATAATGGAGCTATACTGGAGGTATTATCACCTTAGGAGGAGTGTTGAGCTACCAAAACATATCGGTATGATACCATGGTAATTAATATCCAGCCCAAACTGGCATAATAAAGGTGGTCACGTGACCTCCAGCGAAGTGTCAAATCACTGACAGTCGACAATGGCCATTCCACGGCATTCTGTTGTGATTCACACAGCAGAATGTGAATAGTATGGCTTATATAGCAGCACTATTCATCTGATCTGGTAAATCAGTCATTAAATAAATTTGTTAAGGTTTTTATGACAGCTGGGGAATGGAACGCTCAATTTGACATCTAAAGTAAGGATCATTGCCTTACACTCCCCCTACCTCAAGTCACAGACTTACATTACAATGCCTGTATGGACAAACTCAGATGATCCCCTTTTTTTCAGAACATATCAAAAGAAATTGATGAAATGAATAACGATAAATATATTTTATGCGGAGATTTTAACCTTGTTTTGGACCCAGAGTTAGACTATCATAACTATAAAAATATAAATAATAAAAAATCTAGAGAAAAATTATTAGAAATTATTCAAGAAAAATATTTAATCGACCCTTTTAGAGAAAATCACCCCCTAATGAGAAGGTTCACATGGAGACGACGACAGCCTTTTCAGCAAGCAAGACTAGATTTCTTCCTCATCTCTGAAAATACTTTACCTTCAATTAAAAGCTGCATCATTGAAAATAGCTACAGATCTGATCATTCACCTGTATTGTTAAGTTTATGTTTCAACAATTTTATAAAGGGAAAACCACTATGGAAACATAATAATTCAATGCTGAAAGACATAAATTACATAAACATGATTAATGAAAAAATAGAAGAAATAAAAAATCAATATGCTATTCCAATATATAACCGAGAAAACTTGCATGAAATACCAAACAACGAATTGCAATTCACAATTAACGATCAACTTTTTCTAGAAACACTTATGATGGAACTACGTGGAAAATCTATTTCTTATTCTTCCTTTATAAAAAAAGAAACCAATCAAAAAGAAAAATCATTAACACAACAAATATTAGACATGGAAAAACAATTAAAGAAAAAAGACATGAATAAAATTGAAATTTTAAAATTAGAACTCCAGGAAATTCGTAGAATTAAAGTAAATGGTTCAGTTATTCGACCAAGGGCTCTAAATATAAATGAAGGAGAAAAACCAACAAAATATTTCTGTGCACTCGAATCTCATAACTTTATAAGTAAAATAATACCAAAACTTGAAACAGAAAATGGAAAAATAATTACAAACCAGTCAGAGATATTAAAAGAAACTATTTTACACCAAACTGTATAGCAATAAAGACACAGATACTTATAAAGAATTAGATTTGGATATTTTTTTGGAAAATGCGCATGTACCAAAATTAAATGAAGCAGAATCTGAAAAACTAGAAGGATTAATCACAAAAACTGAACTAGCCTTTGCACTAAAAAACATGACGAACAACCGTAGCCCAGGTACAAGCGGATTTGCATGCGAATTTTATAAAATGTTTTGGCATAAACTGGGTGATTTCATTTGTAGGGCAATAAATTATAGCTATCAGAAGGGTGAACTATCTATAACTCAACGGCAGGGTATAATAACACTAATCCCAAAAGAAAATAAATCTCGAAATTTTCTAAAAAATTATAGACCTATTTCATTATTAAACACAATTTACAAAATGGCATCAGCATCTATCGCAAATAGAATAAAAACAGTATTAGACAAATTAATAAATGGGGACCAAACAGGATTTATTTCAGGAAGATACATGGGGGAAAACACTAGGCAGGTATACGACATTATGCAATATAGAGAAAAAAATGATATCCCAGGACTTCTTCTTCTTATAGACTTTGAGAAAGCATTTGACTCTATATCGTGGAACTTTATTCATAAAGTACTTCGCTACTTTAAATTCGGACCAAATATTAGGCAATGGATTCCATTATTCTACAAAAATGCTCAACTATCAGTTAAAATCACATTGTAACCTCTCACCTTTTTTTTCAATACATCGAGGCTGTCGTCAGGGGGACCCACTCTCACCGTACATATTTATCTTATGCGCAGAAATACTTGCAATCAGAATACGCAAAAATCATAAAATTAAAGGAATTAAAATAAATGGAACAGAATATAAACTAACACAGTTTGCAGATGACACTAGTGCCTTCTTGGATGGATCAAGTGAATCACTAAATGAAACACTTAATGAACTGGAAATGTATGCCCATATGTCAGGACTTAAAGTTAATTTTGATAAAACACAAGTTATTTGGATTGGGGCAAAATTTTTTAGCCAAGACTCAATTAAAACAAAATGGAAACTAAAGTGGGGAAGTAACAGATTTAAATTGCTTGGAATTACTTTTGATACAGATTTAGAAAAAATTGTGGACATAAATTTCTCGGAAAAAATGAAGATCATAAAAGAAAAAATCAACAGCTGGAACAAAAGGTACTTAACACCATTAGGCCGAATCACAGTCATAAAGTCTCTTCTTCTCCCATCTTTAAATCACCTGTTTATATCCCTTCCTAACCCCAGTTAAAGATGTGTTAAAGATATTAGCAGCATTATGTATAATTTTTTATGGCAAGGTAAATCACGAGTAAAAGGCACTATCACATGCAAAAAATATGAGGATGGCGGATTAAAAATGCCAAATATTGAGGACTATATATCATCTTTAAAAACAACATGGGTAAGAAGAATAGTGTGCAACAAATATAAATTTATAAACATTTTAAATACAGAAATTGATACAGATAATATTTTTAAATTGGGAGATATGTACATCGAACAAAAAATAGGAAAAATTTCAAACCTTTTTTGGCGGGATGTTCTAAAAGCTCATCTAAAATTACAAAATAAGCTTAAGCCAATAAACATGGATGCATTTCTTTCTAGCCCATTATTTTTTTAATAAGGACATAAAATGTGGGACAACCTTCTTCAATAAGGCATGGTTTGATAAGGGAATATGTTTTATAAATGACATTATCAAAATTGATGGAACATTTGCCTCTCAAAATCAACTTAAAAACAATTTCAACATAAATATAAACTTTCTTCAATATTATGGCCTTGTCAAAGCAATAAAAGATTGGGGTAAAAGCTTGAAACTTAACATAATCGAAAAAAAGTTAGAAATGCCATTTACTCCATACAAACTAAAAATATACCTAAAAAACAAAACCGGGACAAAAGATATGTATCTCGCATTAAACTCCAATTCTGAAACTTTAGCTGGTAAAATTAAATGGAACTCCACCTATAATTTTAACAATGAAACATGGAAGAAAATATATTTATGGCCGCATATCATAACAAAAGACACAACTCGAAAATGGTTCCAGTACCGAATAAACCACAATATTCTGGCCACAAATGATTTCCTAAATAAGATTAAAATTGCAAGTGGTCCATTATGTACATTCTGTAAAAAGTTTTCGGAAACAATAAAACATTTGTTTTGGGATTGTGAGGCTACAAAAAGCATATTTAAGGAACTTCAAGAATGGTTAGCGACAAAAGATATAACTTTTACAATTAACGAAAAATCATTCATCTTTGGGATTTACGAAAAAACAATAAGTATCTTCAAACAATTAATACTATTAGAAACTAAATACTATCTCTATTATTGCCGATGTTCAAAAGTAGTTCCAAGTCTCAGTGTACTGAAGCCACGAATTCAATTAATGTATGAAACATCTAGGAAGGCAGCAATAATGGACAACAAATTTGAAAACTTTACAACAATTTGGGAAGAATTTATCATTTCACAAGCTTAATTTATATAACAAAAATACCAAAATAAGATTTCATCTTCAGTTGAGCTAGTTGCGGGTGCTATAATAAATCTCTGCTTTTGTGCTTATTTTTCTTTCTTCGTTTTAACGCCTTCCCCACCCCCACCCCACCCCCCATTCCATCTCATATTATAGGTTTGGGAAATAAAGCAATTATAATATGAATCTAGTAGAAGAATATAATGTACACGGAGATATACAGGTTCAAGCAAAGACCATGACCGACGGAACCAGTCGTGTTTTGTTTTTATAACCAGTGTGGTGATCGAAACAGATTGTTTATTGGCTTGTCAATATATAATGTTAACAACAACTTTAACAGTGAACCCTTTCAGCCGTAAATAACATTTTCGGTCAAGTCCATTCATCACAAAATACTTTTCAAATAATCGATTTATAAAATGTTTTTGTTTTTTTTTAACAAATATGAAAATTACTTGCAAACAGTGCAGATCCTGATGATACAGTTCATCATGAGCCGGCTTGTCTTAGTCTACACTGTTTAAAAACACCTAAATGGCTGTAGTGTTGAAAGGGTTAACACATGGTTTAAGCATGTAGATGTGCAGTAGGATTGAACTTCACTTTTTGAAGAATGGGGCTGGTTCAGTCGGATCATGGTAAAAAAAAAAAATTATAATCAATTACATGCATTACATATGCTAAATCAAACTTTGGCTCTTGCAGTGCTGGAGAGTGACATTGTCATCTGCGGGTATATTATAAGTATTACTGTCTTATTTTAATAACATGGGCAAGTTTTTATCGAAAATTCAGGTCTCTCATTAGTGACGATTCTAATGTACCACTCAACCATGAAGTCTTTAAAAAATACTAGAACAGTGATTTCTACCCAGTACTGCAAGAGTAAAAGAGGGTGAATATCTGTAATTGTATATTTTGTAGTTGTACCTGATTATTGCATGTATATTATGTACGGTTTGTGGGGGATGGCCCCGACCCACCACAAACCTATTACGGGGAAAATAAACATTTAAAAAAAAAAAAAAAACGTTAAAAAAAAAAAAAAAGACTTACATTACAATGAAATTAAGTATGTGTATATTCATTAGAGGAAATAGTGCGAGCTATGCACCTAGAAAATGAATGACTATATGTTTTAAGTACGGTATTACTTGGCAGCGATCAACCTTTGATATTACCATTCACCAGGATTCACAGTGCACACGGTGAGTAAAATATGTAAGTACCCATATATTTGAATGGTCAGGCTCTCTGGTGACCTTTTGTGAAAAAGTAGGAAAAAAAGTAGGAAAAAAATGTAGGAATTTTTTTCGCAAAAAGTAGGAAAAAAGTAGGAAAAAGTAGGAATTTATGATAAAAAAGTAGGAACATTTGTTCATATTTTCTTACCTTTGACTTTTACTTTGAACAATTGTTGTACTCACGGTTACTCGGAACATGGTGTTTCAGTGATGTCTTCTTGTTGTGGCCTTGTGTCTTCAACATTTCGGATGCTGCCAGTCTGAAATAAAAAAAATTATTCTTTGAACTAACATTTTACAGCAATATGGACACCAACTAAGAGCATGACTTTTATGGTTTTCAACCAGCATATCAGCATGTATGAGCAGGCGCGGATACAGAAATAATTGCAGGGGGTGGGGTCTGTAATTAAAATTTGGCGTACCTAACATGCGCGCGCGCGAAATTGTAAAGTCGGGGGGGGTCTGGGTGTCCTCCCCCAGGAAATTTTCAAATGCCAGATCGCCGCAGATGCGATTTCCTGGCACCTAGGCCACGAAAAAAGTCATCCAACTATTCGAGTATTGTAGATTTTCTTCTTTTTTTTCTTTTTTTTGCCGGGAGCAGGGCGGGGGGGGGGGCCCGGACCCCCTGGACCCCCCCCCCCCCTGTATCCGCGCCTGATGAGGTTATGAGGTCTGATCTCAGTGTACACTGTTTGGCATGCCATTACACGGCGCTAAGATATGGGTCTGGCAAGCAGTGTTGAGTCTGATCAAACTACACATGTGTATGCTCAGCTGGATGGAAAAGTTATAAGGTCCATTTTCTCAGTTGATGGCCCAATTTACTTAATATACTAATGTGTAGCCTATGACGACTAGAAATATATCAATGTGCCGTGTATTTAAAGGACAAAATACATTTCCCATAGACTATCAAGTATTTTCATATTTTGTTTTTAATTTATACCAATGGGACTGTGCAAGGTAGCTTCAGAAATGTAGTTGCAACTGCTGAATAATTTGAGCTATCTCGTCTTGTTCGACTCATCCATTCAGGAGATGTGCCAGTCCCTAAACATGGATTTTCAATCGATGTCAATGGCGATGTCATATGAAAAGTGACGCAAAATGCCAACATCAAGTTCAAACATGTGCATATTATAAACTACTTCAGAAAACTTCAATGTAAAAAACTGTTTTAAATTGCATAAATTGATTGCCCATTTAACTTGGTTGTTTAATTCAAATCAATTTAGTATTGAAACAGCAGCAGTTTGAAATATATGCACGTCTATTTGAAATATAATTTGTTCCTCAATATACTGAATCAAAATTCCCAATGCAACACTCATATAAACATCACAGTGTTTACCTTTTACACACAGATTTTAATTCCTAATTAGAAAGTATACAATACAATATACAATATTATGTATTAGCATTAAACATTAAACAAAGAAAAGGCTGTACCTGGGGGTAAAATCACTTAGCAAGAGTATATTACAACACTCACCTGAGAATACTGTATGCTGTTCCGAACTGGCAGGCATCTGAGGTATCACGAACATCAAGGCCACAAGAAGAAGACACCCGAGAGCACTCTATATAACATGCACAGCTTTTTTCTGTAAATAAATCTCATAACAGATCAGAACAGCATAGTTTTTAATTTTTTAGTAGGAAAAAGTAGGAATTTTGGGAATTTTGATGAAATAGTAGGAAAAAGTAGGAATAAAAAAAAAAGTAGGAAAAAGTAGGAAAAAGTAGGAACGCTTGAAAAGCCTGAATGGTGTATCTTACTGTTTCACAGATGTAATATATATATGTAATAATTATTTCCATAGTTTAAATGGCCAAGTGTGTCAGCACCAGTTTGAAGGTCACGAAGGTTAAGGTCTTGTCCAAATGTTAAAGGTACATGCCCACTCAGTAAGCCCAAAATGTTCTTTATAGGAGTGTCGATGTGATGTTGCACAATATTTGCTACGCTCACTCGTTGCTTACGCGGAAGCCGACGCACACTCGTGTACTATTTCCCGTTATTCAAAATGTACGATGGAATATCCTCTATGTAATGTATACCAACTTTGGTTACAATATTTTAAGTAGAACTCTAGTTATGCATGGACAAGCTATGTCCGCCCGCCAAATGCCCGCCAGCCTGTACAAGGTGAATACATAATATGTTCTGTATTTTCAACTGGGCGTATACAAATGTTAAACCAACATATACAAATAATTTTATTGACAAATGTAAGTTTCTTGACCATATGAGTGGACTATAGAATGAACACAGGGACGATGATAAACAAGCATATGTATGCAATTTAAAGGTATATGCCCACTCAGAAGGCACACAAATGTTCTTTATACGAAGTAAATAAGTGTATAATTCTGTCACTATTCCACCAGTTCTAAAAGTTACGAGTGCCCGCTGTACAGATATAATCATTTAGTAATGTTTATTTTACTGATAGTGACGTGATACATGTAGGTGGCATCAGGCTATTTTCATATGCAAATGAGGCATGATATTTATTTAGTTGTTTATACTAATTAAATGCGTCGCCTGAAAAAATAATATTATCGACAGATTATAAAGTATGATCATTGCACTTCAGAAAATAAATGCAGATAATAAATAGTATTGTCCGTTAACATTTTAAGGAAACACGCTTATCGCCCCTGATATCAGTGTGGAAATTTACGTCTGATATAAAATGTATAATAATGCCAATCCATACGTGGGGTAATGGTGAATTAATGTTAATTTGCCAGAAAAAGCCTCAGGTGATGTCACTTATGTACTGAGTAGGCATGTACCTTTAAATTGCATTGTACATTATTTTAGACACATGTGAATATTCTTTCAGAACTTTTCCACTGTAAAATGCAACTAGATGTATGTTGAAATATACGAATAGTATATACGATAAATCATTGTGCACATAATTACCGCAGCAATTATCCAAATACTTGTAAATACCAATCCTGTCAACAATGGTATTTTCACGCGTCTTGTGTAAATCAAGCGTGTTTTACACACCGCAATACATCTTTTCGTAAATACCATATTTGAAACCCTCTAGTTGTGGAGAATCTGTGCCACTATTAGTAAATACGTTATTTTACGAGATGAATACTTGTATAGCTTATTCAACTATTAAAAGGGCATATCAGGATGTTTTTAAAAAATACTATAAAAAAATAAAAACGCGTTTTCATCATGTCCCTGTGTAAGGTGGTTACTAGTCCAGCCAGACCCGTGTCTAAGATTGTTTTGTGGTGATAAATTGAAGATAAAAAAAACACACAAAAAGATATACACGTATTAACTGAAATAGAGAAGCACGTTAGCGGAAGTACGTACAAGTCATGTATATCTGAAAACGATGGAAACATAAATAGAGGATCTCAAAGGAGTTCCCAATTGATATGAGATTTATGAAACGAGTCACGCACAGTTTATGCACCGAGCCTCTGTGTTTGCCCCGTGTTAAATTCCCATAGGAAAATCTTTTGTTTCGCTATAAATTAATATATGATGCATTTTCATAGTGCAACACCTTTAACCAAGAGTTGCATGCATAATATGATTCAATGTGTACGTAACACATTGTTTTATACATGAATGCGGATTTATCTGATTGTGCCTACATGTTTGGAAAACCGATATTGTAAGTTGAGGCTTGTCACATTCAAATGAAGATTAGCGTGACATAGACAGCAAACATACAGGTGTCCGAGTACAGCAGACATGAAAAATACCTAGTCGGCTGTATTCGGCCGACAAACCCCACCCATATTTTCTTTTAATTTGAAGAAGCGTGATGTCAGATCAACGGTTTTCCGGAGAAAAAAAACAAATATTTGCCGATTCGTCTTAGACAGATTACATTCAATTACATTCTCTGTACATTCTATGTGAAGGAATATAGTTTTATTTCGTCCGTCCGTATGTGTATGCATTTTGTGTCTCGCCCACTTTAGATATTGGAAAGGGAAACATAGCGGTTTCCCGCGGTATCTGCAATTCAGCGATTCAAAATTGCTTCAGTAGTAGATGAGATAGTTAGGAAAATGTAATAGAAAGTGGGCTTAATTGGCAGGTACACTTTACGTATTTTACCCAGCCCTGACCGTGCTTTAATCTTGCACCTCCGATGAATAAAATGGACTACGATCTGACAAAACATACTTGACAAAACAGACTTATTTAACATAAAATCTACTGAGATTGTACATTCATGCGGAATAATCCATATCGTTCCTTGTAGAGGTGCTAGTAGTTTTGCCGACCGGATGCATACCGAATACTGGTCAGACTTCGGATGCTCAGACAGAACTGGCCATTCTGGGTCTTCACTGACAACAAATACATAACTATTGTATAAGATTAGTATATTAACATAGATCTTACGATCTAATGTATGTAAATTTTGTTCACACAAACAATATTTAATTAATTGTTAAAAATACCGAGGTGGCCGAGTTACCCCCAACAAAACGGCCGAGCACAGTCGAAAACGGCCGAATTGACACGACTCTACCCAAGCCTGATAACGTTGGTATAAACATATTTTATTAAATAGTAATTACATCATTGTTCGGTATACAAACAGTGTAAAGAGGATTGGAACGAAAGATTGCTATCTTATAGAGTTCCTCTCCTTGAACAAGGTAAGTATGGTCCCAGGCGGACATAACTCTTGCAAATCTAAAAAAGCGCAATGGTCTCACATGTCAGCCTGATGCCCATTCGATGCAATAATAGCAGATACAATTCAAGTGTGTATTATGTTTACGGATTTTTGGTAATATTATAAAAAATATAGAAAAGGGGGTTTGAGCTAAATTTTAGCTAAAAAAAACAGCAGAAAAAAGAATTACAAGCATGAGAAAGATAACAACACCTAACTAAAACGATAGAAAAAACAAAAATGAACATAGAAAAGAATATAAACATGAAAAGTAAATAACAATCATAAAGATATTGTAAATATACGCATTTTCCACGTCGTCTGATCATGGGATTGTGAAATAACCATATATACATGTACAATGATTTCTGAAAAACACATCAAACATAGCAATATATACGTGCTTGATTCACAAAAATATTTTACTTCGGAGGATATATGTTTGCACAGCGTGAAAGACGTTAACGTTATCTTCGTGGGATAAGTCATTATTGTCAAACAGTAAGATGTCTAAGGTTCCATGTATCAATAATTGAAGATTTACATCGGGTATGTGTGTAATGGTTAGAAACTGCTCTTAAATCATGATAGTATCGACAGTTAACATGGTTAAGGCGGAAATGTTGTACATTTTCTATACTACCACAACGGCATATTGGAGAATCTGAAATATTTTTCTGGTTGAGATCATAATTTGCGCGCAATCTGGTATGTAGAATTTGTGCTTTTCTTATCCCATGGTAGTAGTGTTTTGGCACTGTCTTTGAAGGACTATAAAGAAATGTTTTGAATTTCGCAAGTGACGATGCCTCTCGGACGTGTTATGGTAACTTATTCCATTCTCTAATGACTGAAGGTAAGAACGAATTAGAGTACAGTGTAGTTCGTGAGTGAGGTGGATGGAAGTTGCTATTGTTCTGTAAATTATATCGAGTGGTGCTTCCAACAGCGACGAGTGATGACAGATACTCAGGTGTTAAACCATTTACCATTTTGTAATTTCAAATTAATTTTTGTTTTCGTGTGCGTTCTCCTAAGCTTTCCCATCATACCAATTTCGTGGCACCTGTTACGATTCTTGCTGCTTCATGTTGTATTTTATCAAGTTCATGTTTTTCACTTATTGAACAATTATCCCAAATAACTTTGCCGTATTCTAGAACAGGGCGTATGAATGCAATATAAATGGTTTGAAATGTTTTTCTTGAGAGTTTGAACTTCTAGCTCCTCATAATATTAATTCTGATATATGACATCTGGTGTTGCCAAGTACAAGAGTTTGTTAAAACTATACCAAGGTGTTTATGACAAGCAACTTCATTTAATGGTTGATTAAACATATTCATTGGGGATGTTGTGGCTTAATAATCTTGCCGGATATGAGCAGTGATTCAGTTTTTGTGGGGTTAAACGTAACAAGCCATTGTGTTGCCCAATTAGTAATTTTATCTATATCCGTTTGCAACATTTCCCCCTGCTTCATTAGGATCGTCTATAACAATGTACAGGCTGGTATCGTCCGCAAACAAACGTATATTCGAGTTTATGCTGTCTATAATACCATTAATATAGATACTAAACAATAGTGGTCCGATGATAGAGCCCTAGGTAGCTGGGGCATATCTGCATTTATTATATTCCAATCAGATTTGGTACCAGGGATAACTACACGCTGACGTCTATTTTTTTAAGATAAATTTCAAACCAGTTGAGTATATTTCCTATTAACCCTATCGATCTTAATTTTGCTATTAGTCCTTTGTGTCACACTCTATCAAACGCTTTACTAATATCAAAGAATAATACTTGTACCTCTTTACCATCATCGAGTGCGTGGCAGAATGCATTGTATGTAATAGTTACTTCCCTAATCAATGTGTTCATGTGTTTGAACAAACTACATGTGCCCATGGAACACCGAGCCGCGAAGCGTCAATGTGTTTCATGGGCACATGTAGGTTGTTTAAACACATGGACACCTCGATTAGGACAGTAACTGACTTACACATCGACTTACCGACTACAGTTGGCTACTATTCAGTGGAAATTTTTAATTTCCATTGACATTAAAGGAACGGTTTCTCAAGCTAGGACAGCCGATCACTAACATCCATGTACGCATGCTGTCAGTGGGAGTATACATGTCACATTGACACATTTCTCATTATTATTTGCGTTTGATGTCTAGTGTATACGTATACGAAGTACGCACTCAATATGCTGTATATTATACATTGGAACATGCTTGCATACATAATACTCATTCACAGAGAATACCAGGCTAGTGTATGTTGATATCAAGATTATCAGGCAATTAGAGGCCGTTTCCGAGCCGAGCCTCGTTATCGTGATATCTAGAGACACTAGACTAGTATTCTATGTATCAGGTAACGTTTTATGCTAGCCGATGATCAAATATAAACAGTTTTCGTTGAAAATAATGCGTACTTGTTTACGTTACGTGATCATACTGACGTCCTTCTTCCAATAGAACGTCACCTTTCAATTCGTTGTAACCCAGATATTATTAGCAGGTCAATTCTTATACAGTATTATGTTGTCAGTCAGTACGTATTGGGTCAATACAAAGCTCGTTTCCCGATAAAATTAATTATATAATACTATAGTACAGTGGAACCTCTCTAAAACGGTCACCATTGAAGGTGCACAGGGTGTCCAGTTTAAATAGGTACCACTGTCATTAAACAGTCCATGCGGATTTGTTATCATTTTCAACTATGAACAGACACGGCAATCAACTAACTTAAAGTCAATGCCATCTAAATAAAACACAACGGGGTCCCCAAGATATCCGGTTAAGACGTATATACATAGCACATCACGTTTACGTTCAGCAGTTCTCTGTCAAAACATCGACAGATTGATAAGCACCCGGCCATATATAATTTATTTTTAATTGAAGGGCCTCTCATCGCCTGGTGCAGTGTGTACAACTGTACATGCACGTGCAGCAAATGTATGCATATATCTATTATATTGGATGCTCAATTATAAAAGTCATTTACGAGGGGTGTTCAATAATTAATTTACCAACACATACATCATGCAGTATGTACACTTGTACACGTGTACATGTACATGCACTTTATTATTTTAATGCATAAACGTGACTTTCGTAGGTAGCGTATTAACATAATTATGTCCTATTTGTGTATAACTGATATCCAGTGAACAATGTTCTCGAGCCATAACAGCGACATTACGGAGCCCCGCAGGGGACATGGATTATTTTTATTAATTCGTTCTCACGAAATAACAATTTGTTCCCTCAGTTTAACAATTCGTTCCCTCGAATTAACAATTCATTCCCACGATATAACAATTCGTTCCCACGAAATGACAATTCGTTCCCACGAAATGACAATTCGTTCCCTTAATTTAACAATTCATTCCCTCGATATAACAATTCGTTCCCACGAATTAACAATTTGTTCTATTGGGAACGAATTGTTATTTCGTGGGAACGAATTGTTAAATTGAGGGAACGAATTGTTAATTCGTGGGAACGAATCGTTAATTCGTGGGAACAAATTGTTAAATTGAGGGAACGAATTGTTATTTCGTGGAAACGAATTAATAAAACAAGAGAATTCTACGTCCCCTGCGGGGCTCCGTACGTTACAGTTATTTGTATTGTATATTAAATGTGCACTGATCACCCGTTATCAATAAGAATACGCATATGTTCGAAAAAGCGGGCACTAGTGTATTCAATATGATAATATACTAGAATAATAACTGTTCAAATCATACGGGTACAGAAAACACATTTGGTGACAAGCATATGTTTAGTATGATGATATACTCATGCAATCAAGCAAATATAGCATTTGTGTTGATGTAATATTATATGTATTTAAGCTCATCGACTGATTTCTGAAGAAACTCCGCATAGGCTGGTTTCTTATCACATCCGTAAACTAGTTAATAAATAGCATAGTAGTTCATCGCGCATGTAAGATTTTCGCTCTATACATTGTATATACTGGCTGTTTTCGAGACCTGATGAAATATGCCACTTCACGAGTAGGTGTATGTGTATAGGACTGTTCTGTTATTTACTGAACGCCCCTCATGTATGTCCTATTTTTGTCGGTGACATTTGTCTTTCCACGTGCTAAACTATACGTAAACAGAATTACACTGCAGACTACATGTGGGAGATCAGGTAAGATTTAATATAAATTATTTCAACAATGTTCTACATTATTGTCTCGCCCGCGAAAGCGGAAAGCGAGACATAGGTTTTGCTTTTCCGGAGTCGTCGTCGTCGTCGGATGGCGGCGTCGTCATCATTCAATGTTAAGTTTTCGTGTTACGGTCATTACTTCAACACCTTATCAGCTACAGTCATAAAACTTTATACATACCTTTACTATGATATGTAGATGAATATAGGACTATACTCGGGGCCCCAGGGTCAAGGTCAAGGCGAAATTCCGCGGAATTCTTGTAGTTTATACATTTCTGCCGTCCGTCTGTATATATATATGTTTTATGTATACATCTGTGCACGGCATTGACACGACTTGTGATAAACTGGCACAGAACTAAGGGCGACCAACATATGCAATGATCAAACTGCACGGATGCGCAGAATGGTCTTGGCTACGCAAGCCATCGTAAGGCAGGTTTTCTTATGCGGTGGTCCATGTGTCAAGCTATCACTTCACACACTGACCATAGAGACACAGCGTGTGTGGTTTACCGTGAAGCAAGACTGTTTCGTGCCCAGGTTTGCATATAGATGCAAACTTTTCTATTGTCTACAGAGGTGTTCAAATTGCTTACCATCCTCTGACAAACGATAGAGTTGATGTGTAAAAATATTGTTACGCGCCGGCCGTGGGGCGTGTACTGAATACTATTTTGACCCGCTATCTCGTTGTGTTGAGCCTACGACCCTTAGCACCAGCTTCTCTAGAATGCCCACCTTGGCTACTAGACTATGGACCTCCTGGAGGGGTTTGTTCTTGCGGATCTGCCAGCAAGGCACGCGTTGTGGGCTCTGTGTGTCTGTTTGCTATACTATGTGTAGGTAGCGTGCATATTCTGTCTAGCAATCAGACTCTAGCCTGCAACCTGTGCGTTGAATAACTCAGATTATCGCCACTGTGGTTCTCTACGGGATGAACACAGGATGAGACACCACTCTGTAGACTTCAGGGAATGTAGAAGTAGCCAGTTCAATTTAACAATTTAATTAGCAGTTAATCGATGGTGTACGACAAATGTACAATAATAATGGTTCACACGGGTGGTCACAGCACATCATAAACTGTATTACTGTCAACTTGTTATATAAACATGTTAATATGGTTAAAATGCGAGTTTAAAATGCTGTATTAAAGCAATATAATTAATTGCTCCGCTCAAATGAGAGCGAAATTGTCAGACGATGACAATGCGTGGTGTTAACATAACATCACTAAATACGCATGTAAACACTTAATTTGTAGTTACCGAACGAAGTCACATAATACGTCACGATAAGGTAATGTCGATAATTATAACTTCCAATAGTCTTCCGATTTAAACGAAAAGTTTAACAGGCTACTACCGTTGTTCGTGGCTCATACACGTATCGATAATTGTATCCCCCGGACTCCGTCGGGGGATACTATGGATTTGACAGCGCGCCGCGTCCGCGTCCGCGTCCGCGTCCGCGTCCGCGTCCGCATCCGCGGTCCGCGTCCGCGTCCGTATGCCGTGCCATGTGATGCAAAACTTTCGTTGCGCGCAAAAGATATATTTTTTGCGCGCAAAAGAAGTTTTGCAACACATGGCACCTGACGTGCGAAACGTTTCAAAACTTTCATTGCGCGCAAAATATATATCTTTTACGCGCAAAAGATTCAATATGGCCAATGTTTTGCGCGCAACGAATATTTTGAAACGTTCGGCACACTAGACGTGCGGATTGTTTCAAAAATCTTTTACGCGCAAAAAATATATCTTTTGCGCGCAACGAAAGTTTTGCATCACTTGGCACGCTATATAGACGTGCCGAACGTTTCAAAACATTCATTGCGCGCAAAAGATTTGACCGTAAAACTTTCACATATCAGACTGTTCAGTATAGACCCGTATCAGACTGCTCAGTATAGACCCTACTCAGACTGTTCAGTATAGACCCGTATCAGACTGTTCAGTATATAGATCCTACTCAGACTGTTCAGTATAGACCCGTATCAGACTGCTCAGTATAGATCCTACTCAGACTGCTCAGTATAGATCCTTATCAGACTGCTCAGTATAGACCCTTATCAGACTGCTCAGCATAGATCCTTATCAGACTGCTCAGTATAGACCCGTATCAGACTGCTCAGTATAGACCCTTATCAGACTGCTCAGCATAGACCCTTATCAGACTGCTCAGTATAGACCCTTGTCAGACTGCTCAGTATAGACCCTTATCAGACTGCTCAGAATAGACCCTTGTCAGGACTGCTCAGTATAGACCCGTATCAGACTGTTCAGTATAGACCCGTAGCAGACGCTCAGTATAGACCCTTATCAGGACTGCTCAGTATATACCCTTATCAGACTGTCTCAGTATAGATCCTTATCAGACTGCTCAGTATAGACCCTTATCAGACTGCAAAGTACAGTATAGACCCGTATCAGACTGTTCAGTATAGACCCGTAGCAGACTGCTCAGTATAGACCCTTATCAGACTGCTCAGTATAGACCCTTATCAGACAGCTCAGTATAGATCCTTATCAGACTGCTCAGTATAGACCCTTATCAGACTGCTCAGTACAGTATAGACCCTTATCAGACTGCTCAGTATAGACCCGTATCAGACTGCTCAGTATAGACCCTTATCAGACTGCTCAGTATAGACCCGTATCAGACTGCTCAGTATATATCCTTATCAGACAGCTCAGTATAGACCCTTATCAGATTGCTCAGTATAGACCCGTAGCAGACTGCTCAGTATAGACCCTTATCAGACTGCTCAGTATAGACCCTTATCAGACTGCTCAGTATAGATCCTTATTAGACTGCTCAGTATAGATCCTTCTCAGACTGTCAGTTATAGACCCGTATCAGACTGTTCAGTAATGACGTAGCAGACGCTCAGTATAGACCCTATCAGGATGCTAGTATAGACCCTATCTAGATCGTATAGATCCTTATCAGATGCTCAGTATAGACCCTTATCAGACTGCTCAGTACAGTATAGACCCGTATCAGATGTTCAGTAGGACGTAGCAGACTGCTCAGTATAGACCCTTATCAGACTGCTCAGTATAGACCCTTATCAGACAGCTCAGATAGATCCTTATCAGACTGCTCAGTATTGACCCTTACAGACTGTCAGTAGAATTCCTTATCAGGACTGCTTCAGTATTAGACCTTATCAGACTTTGTCAGTACAGATAGTCCTTATCAGATGCTCAGTATAGACCCTTATCAGACTGCTCAGGTACAGTTATAGACCCTTATCAGACTGGTCAAGTTATGGACACCGTATCAGACTGACTCAGTTATAGACCCATTATCAGACTGCCTCAGTATAGACCCTAGCAGACCCTTTTGATCAGATAGATCCTACTCAGACTGCTCAGTATAGACCCTTATCAGTATAGACCCTTATCAGACTGCTCAGCATAGACCCTTATCAGACTGCTCAGCATAGACCCTTATCAGACTGCTCAGTATAGACCCTTATTAGTTGCGCGCAAAAGATTGTCTCGCCAAATGTTTCAAAAGTAAAAAGAAATATAACGGGGAGTAGCATACAGAAACTACTAAACTGGCAAGTTATGTACATTTATTATCCCATCGCGTAGCGAAGATGGGATATAGGTATGAAAAAGTCGTCCGTCCGTCTGTCTGTCTGTCTGCGAGTCTGTCACACACGGTTTGAACAGTAGCTTGCCCACGTTTCTCCATTCACATATAACTGCTTTACGGTAATTCATTATACACCAACCCAAGGTCAATGTCAACTGATTTCGAAAATTCTCGGTTCAGTAGATTGTATCCACGTTTCTCCATCAAACACCACAGCGATGGGATACATGCCGTTGGTGGCATTCTTGTCTATGCACCGATTACTGTAATCCCCGCCCCCAGGATAGCGGGGGATAACGGGGCTAAATCCCTGTGCATTGACATAGCATATATAGCACCTGGTTGTTCGGCATAGACATCATCATTATTCTACTGTTTTGTCGCTAATAACATTACAATTTCCATGCATATACCTCGTACATATAAACACAAGATTATGCCACATACTGGATAATTATGCAAGCTGTATATGTACATGCTGTTGTAATCAATATCGCCCTATTTAGAGCATCCTCTGCGGCTGGTGATGTAAGCGCCATCTACTGTTCACCCACAGCTACTGTAACCTCATGCACTAGGTCCTGTCATATACTCGTATATCGTGATATATGAGCAGTCTGATAGTCTATACTGAGCAGTCTGATAAGGGTCTATACTGACAGTGATAGGTCTATACTGAGCAGTCTGATAAGGTCTATGAGCAGTCTGATAAGGGTCTATCTGAGCAGTCTGAGTAGGTCTATACTGAGCAGTCTGAGTAGGATCTATACTGAGCTGTCTGAGTAGGAATCTATACTGATGCAGTCTGATAAGGGTCTATACTGAGCTGTCTGAGTGGATCTATACTGAGCAGTGTCTGATTAAGTGGGTCTATACTGAGCAGCTGATAAGGGTTATACTGAGCAGTCATGGATAGGGTCTATACTGAGCAGTCTATGAGCAGTTGATAAGGTACTATATGAGCAGTGAGTCTATACGAGTAGTACTGAGCATGATAAGGGTCTATATGAGCAGTCTTTAAGGGTCTATATGAGCAGTCTTATTTACTGTGCAGTCAGGTGATAAGGTACTATACTGAGCAGTTGATAGTCTATACTGAAAGCAGTCCGAATATAGGGTCTATACTGCAGCGAGTTAAGGGTCTATACTGAGAGTCTGATAGGGTCTATACTGAACAGTCTGATAGGGTCTATACTTGTAGCAGGGTCTTTAACTGAGCAGTCTGATAAGGTTATACAATAATGAGCAGTCTGATAAGGGTCTATACTGAAGCAGTCTGATAAGGGTCTATACTGAACAGTTCTTGATTTAAGGGTGATAAGGGTACTGAGCAGTCTGATAAGGGTGCGGGTCTTATCTGAGCAGTTCTGTAAGGGGTCTATACTGGATGGGCAAAGTCTGATAAGGGTCTATACTGAGCAGGGTCTATATGAGCAGTCTGATAAGGTTCTATATTCTAAGCAGTCTATTTAATGGGGGTCTATACTGAACAGTTGATAAGGTCTTATTTAAATCAGGTCTGATATGCGCAAGTTATATTATGGCAGTGATAAGGGTCTATTTACTGAGCAGTCTGAGTAGGATCTATACTGAACAATTGATAAGGGTCTATACTGAGCGTCTGATAAGGGTCTATACTGGGCAGTCTGATACGGGTCTATACTGAACAGTCTGATAAGGATCTATTCTAAGCAGTCTGATCCGGGTACATACTGCGCAGTCTGATCAGGGTCTATACTGAGCAATCTGACCAGGTTCTATACTAAGCAGTCTGATCCGAGTCGAAACTGCGCAGTCGGATCAGATTCAACACTGAGCAGTCTGATCAGAGCCTATACTGATACTGAGCTGTCTGATCGGGGTCTGTATTGCGCGGGCTGATCCGGGTCTATACTGAGCCACGTACTGTGTAAGCTACAAATATGTTCGGTGCAAAGTATATTATGATTGGTACAAACTCCTTTATATTCGGTGCATTGTACATTATGTTCGGTGCAACATACATTATGTTCAGTAGATATGGCATTATGTTCAAAGTCTTTATGTAGATAGAATTAAAGGGAATACAATTTACTCCCGCCGCGGATACCGCCAAAATGCAATCGGAACTCCTCATAACATCCGACGTAGGCAAAAAGATCCGAGGTCGATCCGAATGAACATCACCTTAACGAAGTTTGTACCGAACATAATGTCACTGAACATAATGCAGGTTGCACCGAACATAATGTAGTTTGCACCGAACATAATGTTCTTTCTCCTGAACATAATGCAGGTTGCACCGAACATAATGTTGTTTCTACTGAACATAATGCAGGTTGCACCGAACATGATGTAGTTTGCACCGAACATAATGTTGTTTCTACTCAACATAATGCAGGTTGCACCGAACATAATGTAGTTTGTACTGAAGATAATGCAGTTTGTATACCGAACATAATGTTTGTTTGGCACCGAATATAATGTCGCATGTACCAAACATAATGTAGTTTGCACCGAACATAATGTTGTTTCTACTGAACATAATGCAGGTTGCACTGAACATAAAGTAGTTTGCACCGAACATAATGCAGGTTGCACCGAACATAATGTAGTTTGCACCGAACATAATGCAGGTTGCACCGAACATAATGTAGTTTATAATGAACATAATGCAGTTTGTACCGAACATATTGTTGTTTGCACCGAATATAATGTCGCATGTACCGAACATAATGTAGTTTGTACTGGACATAATGAAATGTCAACCACATAAGACAGCTATGGCGTTCCATAATGAACCGTGGTAACCATTTAGTTGGTGAATACAAAAAAATATATATATTGAGTAGTTTTCATCGTATTCTTGGAATAATGGGTACTTTGGCGGCCATTTTGAAAACTGGATACAAAGACCATTACAGGGAACATCCAACCTGCCAGAATTTTTAATAGTGTTCATGGGGGCGGCGTGTGTCGGGTGTAGAATGATGCAATGGATGATGAGAGCATGTGTATATGAAGTTTCAAGTGGATAGCTCTTACAGTAAAGAGGTTATACAATGTAGGTGAAAGGAGTTGCTCCGTAAATATATTGAAGCGAAAAGCGAAAGTCGTTTGACATTGATCTTGGGCGTAGGGACAGCGTGGGTCGGGTGTAAAATGATGCAATGGATGCTGAGAAGCATGTGTATGAAGTTTCAAGTGAATACCTCTTAAGGTAAAGCCGTTATAGGCGAATGAAAAGTGTGACAGACAGACGGACGGACGGACGGACAGACGAATTGCATCCCTACATCACATTTTCGATCCACGATGGGATAAAACAGAGTAATTACTTCAGTCTTGTGACGCCTAACTTGCGTGATATACTTTAGAAACACACGGCACAATTTCGTTGCACGCAAAAGATTACGGAAAGTTTTGCGCGCAAAAAATGTTTTGAAACGTTCGGCACAATCTATTGCGCGCAACGAAATCAACTGACCAATGTTTTACGCGCAAACAAATATACGAAAGTTTTGCGCGCAAAAAAAGTTTTGAAACGTTTGGCACAATCTATTGCGCGCAAAAAATTGGTTTTCAAAGTATTGCGCGCAACCAATATCTTTTGCGCGCAACGAAAGTTTTGAAACGTTTGGCCAATTTCATTGCGCGCAAAACTTTGTTTTCATATTTTTTGCGCGTAAAAGATGTTCTGAAACATTCGGCGAGAATCTGTTGCGCGCAACTAAATATCTTTTGCGCGCAAAAGATTTGCCAAACGTTTCAAAACATCTTTTGCGCGCAATGAAAGTTTTGAAACACTCGGCACTCCATACGTCCGCGTACGCGTCCGCCGCAGACACTTCTTGTCCGGAGCATAACTCGAACACCCTTTGGAATATTTTCATGAAACTTCACACATGCATAGACCACAACCCGAAGGTGTGTCGCGCACAAGAATGACAACTCTTGCATAGCTAATTTTTGAGTTATCTCCCTTTTTTGTTTCTCGCACTGATTTCGTGTCCGGAGCATAACTCCACCACCCTTTCGAATATTTTCATGAAACTTCACACATGCATAGACCACGACCCGAAGGTGTGTCGCGCACAAGAATGACAACTCTTGCATAGCTAATTTTTTAGTTATCTCCCTTTTTTGTTTCGCGCACTGATTGACCATAACTCGACCACCCTTTGGAATATTTTTATGAAACTTAACACATTCAATTAGACCACGAACCGAAGGTGTGTCGTGCACAAGAATGACAACTCTTGCATAGCTAATTTTTGAGTTATCTCCCTTTTTTGTTTTTGCTCACTGATTTCCTGTCCGGAGCATAACTCCACCACCCTTTGGAATATTTTCATGAAACTTCACACATGCATAGACCACGACCCGGAGGTGTGTCGCGCACAAGAATGACAATCTTGCGTAGCTAATTTTTCTGTTATCTCCCTTTTTTGTTTTGCGCACTCTACAAACTGGACAATAATGCACGAAGACCTGTTTTCTCGTCTGCTCTGTACACCTTTTCTCGTGTGCTCTGTACACCTTACCTGTAGAGAGAACAATAGAAACTGGGAGAACCATGTGCTAGCATGGGCTAGCATGTGCAGATGTCCAGTGCTTGACCACTGTTGACCAGGTAATTTATACAGGTAAATTACTACATTGGGTACTGTGTTGAAAATAGTGTGGCATTATGTGGACCTGTGCAGATATATGTAGATAAATATAGGACTATTAAAAAAAAATCTGGTCTCCAATAGCAAGCATTATTATTTTTAATCTTTTTTTTTTCATTTTTTTTTTTTTTTTTTTTTTCATTTTTTTTTTCATTTTTTTTTTCAAATTATTTTTCAATTTGACTGAGAAAAAAAATCTGGGCTCCAGTAGCAAGCATTATTATTTTTAAACTTTTTTTTTCCATTTTTTTTTTTAATTTTTTTTTCTTCAAATTATTTTTCAATTTTTGTCCAGTAGCATAAGGTCGTAAGTGCTATATACAGACTATTCACCTGTGCATGTGCTAGCATGTGCAACTGACCACTGACCACTTACCGGTAATTTATACAGGTAAATGATTATATTACATTTCCGTAAACTGTGTTGAAAATATTGTGGCATTATGTGGACCTGTGCAGATATATGTAGATAAATATAGGACTATTAAAAAAAATTCTGGGCTCCAGTAGCAAGCATTATTATTTTTAATTTTTAAACTTTTTTTCCATTTTTTTTTTCATTTTTTTTTTCAAATTCTTTTTCAATTTTGTCTAGTAGCATAAGGTCGTAAGTGCTATATACAGACTATTATCATATAATAAAACATTTATTGACTAGTGAGCCATAGAATATAATCTGATATTCTATGGTTCACTAGTCAATAATTGTATAACAGTGAAAATTGCTTTATGGCCCAGGCTCGAGGTCAAGGCGGGACAAGGCGAGGCATCTGATTCCGCGGAATTCTTGTTTACTTATCTCCCTTTGTTGTTTCGTGCTCTGATTTTGTATCCAGAGCATAACTCGAACACGCATATACGCATTGCTCTAATGGTCCTCTACTGCCCTGTGCCAAATCCACGTTCGTTCTGCCCCCGTCAAGCCCAGGGTCAAGGTCACATACTTAGTGCTTCAAAAACATTAACGCTTGGGTAAATATCTTATACTTTCTGTTTTCTTTCATGGATCATGGATCATCTTCATATTTCATATACGCATTGCTCTAATGGTCCTCTACCGCCCTGTGCCAAATCCACGTTCGTCCTGCCCCACCAATCCCAGGGTCAAGGTCACATACTTGGTGCTTCAAAAACTTTAACGCTCAGGTAAATATCTTATAATTTTTATTTCCATTCACGGATCAACTTCATATTTCATATACGCGTTGCTCTAATGGTCGTCTACCGCCCTGTGCCAAATCCACGTTCGTCCTGCCCCCGCCAAGCCCAGGGTCAAGGTCACATACTTATTGCTTCAAAAACATTAACGCTCGGGTAAATATCTTATAATTTCTGTTTTCTTTCATGGATCATCTTCATATTTCATATACGCATTGCTCTAATGGTCCTCTACCGCCCTGTGCCAAATCCACGTTCGTCCTGCCCCCGCCAATCCCAGGGTCAAGGTCACATACTTGGTGCTTCAAAACCTTTAATGCTCAGGTAAATATCTTATAATTTTTTTTTCCTTTCACGGATCAACTTCATATTTCATATATGCGTTGCTCTAATGGTCCTCTACCGCCCTGTGCCAAATCCACGTTCGTCCCGCCCCCGCCAAGCCCAGGGTTAACATCATATACTTAGTGCTTCAAAAACTTTAACGCTCAGGTAAATATCTTATAATTTCTGTTTTCTTTCACGGATCAGCTTCATATTTCATATATGCATTGCTCTAATGGTCCTCTACCGCCCTGTGCCAAATCCACGTTTGTCCTGCCCCCGCCAAGCCCAGGGTGAAGGTCACATACTTGGTGCTTCAAAAACTTTAACGCTCAGGTAAAAGAAAATTTTGACTTGCAATTTGGCCTCATTTATTATAAAAGCGATATGTGGGACATCCGTGTTCTATGAACACATTTTCTAGTTTATTAAACTTCACACATGCATAGAAGACGACCCAAAGGTGTGTCGCACGTAAGAATTACAACTCTTGCGTCGTTAATTTCTTAGTTATCTCCCTTTGTTGTTTCGTGCACTGATTTCGTGTCTGGAGCATAACTCGAACACCCTTTGAAATATTTTCATGAAACTTCACACATGCATAGACCACGACCCTAAAGGTGTGTCCCGCAAGAATGACAACTCTTGCATCACTAATTCTTTAGTTATCTCCCTTTGTTTTTCCCTCACTGATTTTGTCTCAGGAGCATAACTCGAACACCCTTTTTTCAAACTACTTGTGTATCTGGGGAGGGGGATACACATGCGCTTGTCGACAAGCGTCCATTTCTAGTTTACGATATAGAATAACACCGGGTTATACCAGTGAGGTTTATACTAAGTACATGTAAACTAGACTTCGCTAGCATTATAATATCCGCGAATATACGCTGTCGCTGTGTAAGTAAATAATGTCCAAAATGATTCTGACAGAAGTTTTGTTGGCCTAAAGATAAACTATACTTTCTATGAGATTGCTACAATAACTTTTGGAAGATCTTACAAGGTAATTTGTAGAAGAGTACATTTCTCACGAAATTTGCGTGGAGGTTACGTCTGTAAAAGTCTAAAATCAGAATGCTTCCAAAGAAAATATTGGGTCCTTTTATACCCGTGAGGTGGCCATTGACCCGTTTCTGGTCACAGTGGCCAGTGACCACCAATTCCTGGTCACAGTGGACAGTTTCGGGTCACAGTGGCCCATTCCGGGTCACAGTGACCAGTTTCTGTCCACAGTTGACAACAATTGTGGGTCACAGTGGCCACTTTTTGCGTCATCACTACAACTATAACGTCACGTCTCGTGAGTGACTCCAAAAGTGGCCACAACATCTCGCGCGGTCTAAAACTATGACAAAATACACGATTTGCCTGTTATGAAACGCCACAAGACGCATTCCCGTCGATAAAGACAGATAATGAGCAAGTAAACCTTTTAAGAAAGTTCAATAAAGTTATGATTTATATACCAGAAATGCATTATAGAAGTTTCGCTTCATCGCTGCGTTCCACAAATCACTTCGTTTCGTCAAATTAACAATCCCAGAATTCAAAGAACTACAGAATCTCTACTCGGAGATGACGTCAAAAGTAAAATGGCTGTATCGAACGTAATATGATTAACCACTTCAGCAGTATAGCCAGAGACTCGAATGCTATTGACCATGAGGTCGCGGAACGACTAAATCCAAGGGACACAACTCGTGGTTTATGAAAGTCGAAGATATTCTCCGAAAGTACGACTTACCTTCATCTTTCGAATTAATGCGAAACCCTGTGTCGAAGAGCCAGTGGAAAACGACAGTGAAGGGGAACTTGAATGGTGCAATCAAAGAAGAATGGAAGGTGGATATCACCTCGAAGAGTTCACTGAAGTACATTAATCCAGAGGCAGTCAGAGTTGGTACAGCTCATCACACATGGTCTTACGTAAGGAACAACCGGCATGACGTCAGACGAGCAGAGATCAAGGCCCGGCTATTGACAGGCACGTATACACTGCAGGCAAATAGGGCTGGGTTCAACCAGTTTAAAGTAAATCCGACCTGTAAACTATGTAAAACTGAACCAGAGGATCGCGAGCACCTCATCTCTAAGTGCACCGCTTTAATTTCAGTTAGGACCGAGTACTCAAATAAATTGAGGGCATTCGCGAATCACTCGGACGAGATGGACACTATCGTCAATAATCCCGTGCTACTGACACAGTTTTCGCTGGATTCCTCACACCCGGACATCGCGAGTATTCTGGATACAAGTCGGATCATCGAACAGATTGAACTAATCAGTCGCGAATACATCTACCGCCTGCATGTGGAAAGAGCCAAACTGCTAGAGGACCTGTGAATCGACACCGAAGACACCGTAAATAACTACATTTAACTTGTGTAATGTTAATAGCTCGTTCACAAATAAATAAATAGGACTGTAAATTCGTTATTAGGAAGCACAACTTATAACTCACTATTAAATAGCAACACAAATTTAACACTGTAACTGAATAGAACATAGTTGGAATCCAACAATTATACGACATACGTCGGTGCCACGAAAAATAAACGTGGGAGCTCTAAGAAGAAAAGAAAAAAAAGAAAAGATGGCTGACGAGGAATGGACTATTTCTGTTGCTGAGAATGCAGTCACGTTTTCACTATTAATTTGCTCTCTGGGATAGTTAGGCGTGAGCCATTTGACGAAATGATGTGGTTAAAATTAAACCAGCTGATAGCAAGCGTGATTTTACATATAAAGCTAAAATGATGGACTTTCAAACGGCTGAAAATCGAGCATGGATATAACGGGTGCGCGAAATGGAGGCATGCGATAGTGACAATGAATTCAGACAAGACCGTGATGTTTTGAGTTGTGTGCTGGGTCTGAGTATGAATTACAGGCACACACACATGCTTACACCTCACTGCTAGTCATATCAACATAAAATGGATGATAATTAACAACAGTCAATAGTGTTAAAAGTTCCTCGAATCATGGGTATACGATCATGAGAGGTAAGTCAGATATGCCAGGGCACAGGGCTAATAAATATTGCCATCATATTCAATCTGAATAGATAATAGTGTTATGCAATGAATTAAAGTGGGTGAGGTAATATTCAGTATTGCCTGTGTGCCGGGGCATATCAATATGTTAGCTGATTTATTGTGGAGTCATTAGGTATAAATCCTGACAGGCTGTGTGTTAATATCTTATGAGTATGTAAAAAGTTATATAGATAATTGAATACGATTCTCTCGAATATATTTTCAATAGTGTTTAGAAGGGATATAGGACGATAATATCATTGACTTGTGTCGGATCTCCCTTCTTATACACGGCACATACATGTGCTTCTTTCCATGATTCAGGAGATATTCCTAAGCTCAATGAATGATTGAACAAATTACAGAGGGGAGATGCTAATTCATGTCTGGCCTCACGTGAAACGCGGTTATCAATACCATCTGGCCTTGCAGCCTTTCCAATATGCACATACATTAGCGTTATATTAACTTAATCAGGAGAGACTTGAATATCTGATAGTTGCTCGTGTATATGAATATACTGTAATTCCGGTATTTCGCCGTTTGCACCTTCCAATATAGTTTGATCTCGGAAAATGTTGTTTAGGATATTTGCTATATCAGAGTCTGTTTCACAAATAGTAGAATTCGTATTTAGTGGAGGAATAGATATGTTACCTGTTATGGAGACATGAAACATTTTAAAGTACTGCACCAGTTTTTAGAGATTGTTTCATTATTATTTAGTTTATCTGACATATTATCATAATGTGTCTGTTTAGATTTACGTATTAGAGTGATGGTTTCATTTCGGATTTGTTTGATTTTTTCCCAATGACGGATTAACTGAGTACGCTTAGCTTTGTGATATGTCCGTTTCCTATCCTTTATTTTCTTTTTAACATTTGTTTGTTGGCCAATGTGTTTTTTTTGGTCGAATTGTGACAGTTGTATTTGGAATGCAGATTTTCATTAATTAGAGACGTTTTTCAGTAAAGTTTGTGGCGTAACAGAAAATATTTTCATCAAAACATGTTGTCCAGTCTGTGGCAGTAATATTTTGTCTGAGTAAATCGTAATTTCCCTGCTCATATAACCATATTTGAATAATGCGTAAATTGGACAATGGTAGCGATGTTCTTGATTCAAGAAAGGATCTCGGACTCCACTTGTGACAAGTGAATTCTTATCTGATACAAACGGGAGATCAATGATAGTAGAGGATATCTCTGTAGAATGTGTATAGTCAGTTATTACCTGGTGAATGCTATATTGTTGTGTGATATTGTCTACCTTTTGTGCTGATTGTGCAGCTAGGATGTTATAATTAAAATTGCCTGTAATTATAATATCTTTAATACCTGTATCAATGGCTAAATGTATAGAGTCTTCAATTATGTTGTTATAATTTGTATCAGAATTCGGAGGTCTGTAAAATATACCAAATAGGACTTTCTTTATATTTAATAATAATTCTACCCATATATTTTCTAATGGCATTATTTCTAGGTCTGGTGTAATATATGATATTTTTGTATGTAGAGCATCACTCCACCATGACTATCAGGACTAGCTTTACGTATAGGTGCACAATATGAAGGTAGCATTAGCTTGCTGTTATCCAGTCTGTCGTTCAGCCATGTTTCAGTAAACGCTAGTATATCAAAATTATATAATTCTGCTGTAATTAAATCTATCTTGGGAAGAATGCTCTACACGTTATAGTGAATCAATGATACGTTATGTGAGAAGTCCAATGAATATGGAAGTATGTCTGAATTCGGTGTACTTTCTGACGTGTCACTGTCTGTGGAAATGCTAGCCGTGCTATCTGATGAAGGGGGAACATTCTCTGGACCTGGGTTAGGATGAATATCGCCCGAATTCATCAACATAATAGCACACCAATAGCCACATGTTACAACAACAAGCACAGTGATCAAGTATCTGGAATGAAGACACTTATCTCTCCAAGCTTACCATGACGGGGCATTGTTCTCCTCCTAATAGTATTCGGTTTCGAACAATGTTTGATGTGCGAATAGATGCAAAATATATAACAAGTTTGCCAGTACAAGTATAGCATAAAGAAAGCGTGATGCAAAATCGTGTATGATGATCTGTAATGATATCGTGACATGACGACAATGTCAATACATCTATGTTTCATGCCACTGAAAATATTAGATATAGAAAGCTAGTCATCTTGTTACTACCATAAGATCTGAAGTCCCAGTATGTTTGTACACTGTCCTTGATTAACGGGTGCCACCCCCCCCCCCCCTGACAAATGCATATTGGAAAAAGAAAAAAATATTAAACGAAAAAAAAAACATGAAATATTTGTGAAAATAAAAAATAAATAATAACTATTATAGGCAGTTTATGTAATAAGTCATTTGATTGAATGGAGTGTGTCTTATATACATTAGAAACACTTTTGATACACATTCGTCTGCTCTAGTATGCAGTCAGATGGGTGTTCAGAGTACCTGACCAAGAATGAATAGTTGCTACAATACCTAACCATGAACATAGATTACACAGAACAGCAATAAGTATTACAGGTTTACACAATTGTCAATTAATGAGTGCAAGCAGCCAACGAGGCAACGCTTTACAGTTACCACCGATCGGAATAACTAGACTAGTGTCTAAGGAATACGATTCGTATATTCAATTTACATTGAATACTTTATCAAAGATAGTATGTTGTTTTGTAAATAAGATCTAAAAAGAAATTTACAAGAATCACAGATCTTACACATCGACCCTATTGTTTGTCAGAGGTTGGTAAGCAATTTGAACACCTCAGACTGTAGACAAAAGAAAAGTTTGCATCTATATGCAAACTTGGGCACGAAAAAGTCGTGCCTCACGGCAGACCACAGTTGTGTGCCTATGGTCATTGTGACAAAAGGAACACCGGCTAAGAAAAGCGGTCTAGCGATGGCTAGCGTAGCCCAGATGAGTCTGCGCAGTTTGATCATTGCATATGTTGGTCGCCATTCGATGAATACGATTTCCTATAT